>OX442421.1:5853896-6013589 GCA_949361645.1 Spongilla lacustris | reverse complement strand
ATCATGAACGCAGTTGAGTGCTGTTCTTTAAAATCATGTTGCGATACCAGTTCTTTCTTGAAATGTTGAAACAGGTACGCTGAAGCGTTAATGATTACGAAAATACGCTCGTTTAAACACGAGACCTTTTTTTTCGGTGGGGGCGGAGGGGGAGTATTCTAATTACACATGATACGGTCAAAATTTCAATAGTACTAAATTGCACGGAGGCAATGCCTTGGTTCCAACAAGTAATCGATTGCCGATTCATAAATTGCCTAGGCTATATGATTTACGTATCTGAAAAATAAATTTGTTACAACCTTTCCGTTTTAAGGCGCCCCTTGTGCTCGGTGGCGCCCCCATTTTTAAGCCCCGCTGGGGGGGTGGGCATTTGCCCCCCCGGCCCCCCCTGGCCACCACGCCACTGCCCTTTACATGTAATCAATACTTATACTGTAGGTCCATTAATTAACATGGCTTCTGTTTGTAACCATACATGTTTATTTTTTTAAGTACATGTACACATAGATGTACATGTATTATACTTGTTAAAAACTTTCATTGCAAGTGTTCATTTTCTGTACCATGTAGCTACTCCCTGTATGAACCTAAAGATACCATACTGAGGGAGTAAAAAGGTAGCCTTGAAAAAGCTATTCTAAGGAATAGCACTTTGTTAGATGAGTTAAATGATGCCTTTTGCTAAACCCACCCATGGTTAGCACAACAGGTCTGTACTAGATCTGCACATGCAGCTGTAGTGCAGGTGCATTGCTAAGCAAAGCACTGAGCATGCGTAGAAAAAGAGCAGATGAACTTCTACGTAGTACTACCCCTACCCCTTCCAATACTTACCACTACCCCTACTCCTCCCCTTACCTACTACCATGGGCGCTCCCAGCATTTCTGGAAGGGTGGGGCCAGGATAGGGTAAGGGGGCGCCATGTGACAGCCAAACATTACTATGTGGGTGTTGTCTGCTTTTGGCCGATTCAGCCGGGGGGGGGGGGGGGGGGGGGGGGGGGGGGGGGGGGGGGGAATGCTGCGTATGTTCCTAGTAATACTGAATTTAGTAGGGGGGGGGGGGGGGGGGGGGGGCCTGGGGACGCCCTACCCCTACTCCTCCCCTTACCTACTATTCCCCCGGTGCATGGAGTTAGGTGACCTCAATGGTCACGTAAGTGATACTGCCAGAGTATTAAACATATCTACATGGATACTGTTTACAAGTTGAGTTGACACAGATCACTTTATTTACAGAACACTGTAATAAAGGAAGAGATGGTGGACACACCTGTTGCTGTCATATCAAGAGAGCAGGAGAGAGTAAAAGTTTCACTGGTATCAGTACCAATACGGAGTATAACATTGTTTATGTACTGAACAATATATATCATCCATGGCTGAGTTATTTCAGATTATGACATGTAGATCAGTATACATGATTACTATGTAAATGACATACATATACCAAGTTCAGATCGTAGCTAAGTGATCAGTGTTTCTCTAATTGCAACGTCGGAGGCTATTATTTTTAATGGTGCATTTTTAAATGCAAAGTACTCTCTTATTGGGGAATATAAGATTAATAATGTCTGTTGCCAAGACGTGAATATATTTAGATGTAGCGTAACTGTTGAAAGCATCCAATTTATGAATAAAAAGCAATGAAAAAACATTCTCTATGAGAAAGTTGGTGGTATATAGGATTTGAAGGCAATAGTGGTGTAAAAAGCAGGGAAACAAGGGTTGAATGATAAGGAAAAACGAAATAGTCCTATATTTAGCAACAATGTATTGTCCTACAATGTGTGCCGGGCTAAATATAGGACTATTTCGTTTTTCCCTTGTTTCCCTGCTTTTTACACCACTATTGCCTTCAAATCCTATATACCACCAACTTTCTCATAGAGAATGTTTTTATTTACTTGTACAACCTATTGTACTAATATTTTAAAACTAACTGTGGCAGATCGTTGAGCGGGTACCGTATATCGATCGTTATGCCGTTCAATACTAGTACCGAGGTCTGGAAGCAAGTACTATTCTACCTGGTTTTAGCATGTTTCTACACAATTATGCTATGTTTTGTGACATTAAAAGTGCAAATTTTGCAAAGCTCCGCCCAGACCCCGATGGGGGGAGCTTACAGCGCTCCCCCATAGGCCTATACCCCCCTTGCTGGTGGTAGGCGTGTCCTGCCACGCCCTTGCACATATATCACTTTGCCCCCCCCCCCCCCCTCCCCCCGCTCCGAAATCCTGGATCCGCCCCTGAATTGGCCCTCTGAAACACCCTTCTCCCTTTGCAGCGCGGCACAGTCAGTTTCGTGTCCATGCACCGGTACGCAAGATATTCATAATACAATAACATTTAATAACCATCTGTCAAGTTAATAACTATACATACATTAATTAATGCTAAACTACTTAGACACATGCATGCATTAATGCATACAGGTTCATACTAACACAATATAACACACAAGGGTTCAGCTAACAGGACAGCTGGATCTTGCCAGGGTAGCCTTAGCGTTCTCTCTCACCAAGGTCAGGCTTAGTCTCCCATACATGTCCTGCCTCACCCTGGCTTCACTGGAGGCTGAGCCCACTGCCAACCTCCTGCTGATCCGGTTGAACATTTCCTGGGCCTTCTCTCCCCAACCACCATATGTTTCTACAGCCAGGGGAATGCACTCCCACCCAAGTTCTGCACACTTTGGGCCATTCTTAGTCTACTTCTTTCTCTGCAGCCGAGTAACCCACAGTTGCGCTCGCTCCCAGAATCAAGCTTGGGTTAAGCGGATTCACAACTGTGACATCACAGGCAGCAGATTTTCCAATGGACCACGATGGAACCAGGATATCAGCTGGACGGGTTTGGGAATGGGAATGGTCCATGCCACTTCCCTTCTCAAGCTCAGGAGAAAGCAGAGCCCGACTGAAAATTTCAAATAAGACACCTCTTAAAACATTGTGACGGCGGCAAACATGTGGTCCTCTTTTACAAGTGGTGGCGTGGTGACCTAGCTTATCCAGGGGCTCCTGAGGTCCACACAGAGGGCAAGTGGCACCATCTTCAAAGAGTGGGAGGCCCAGCCACCATTTGATCAGAACTTGGGCTTCATCTGGGGACAGCCGCAGACCCAGACTGGGGGGATGGAGTTACCTTTAACCAATCAGAAGCTCCTGGGGCAGTCACAGCCAAAAGCCTTGATCTGGTAGTAGGTGGAGAAGCCTCCCAAAGGGCTGCTTGGTCTAGGTCTTCAAGGACTGCAGATAAGGAAGCCTGTTTTGGTGGGGATTCCATAATGGTTGAGAAATCCGCTACTGCCTTACTATCAGGAACAGAGCAATTAAATTGCTCTCGAGCTCTTTCTACCCTGTGCTCCATGTCTGCTGAACTGCTCCCAGAGGCACATAAGGAAACCATCAATTTTACTGGTTAATTCCTTGACGTAACAATAGTGGCTCGTTGTTGTTAATTCAGGCATCGTTCAAATTCATCTTGGCAAATTTCTCCCTTTTCATGTTTGCCTTTTTCAGTGCTCACTCTTTCCTTCTTGCAGCTGCGTGTGTATACATGTCATAATATCTACAGTGGAGAACATCATACTTAGCCAATTCCCCCCCCCCCCCCCCCCCCCCTCCCCCCAAAGGTGTTACGTTCTATGTTGTAGTATGAAATAATTACATAACTCTATTGGGATATGACATGGCAGTATGAACTTGAAAAAGAAAGTCATCACGTGATACCAATGGTTAGTTAATAATGAATTTAGCTACCCCTCTCCAAATCAACTTGTGCATTGTTTTTCTGCCTGAGTTTTTCGTCTTTTTCAATGAAATTTGGTATATTACTAGTACATCTATGTCTTCAACGTTTGAGTCTTACGCATTCAACTTCGGATCGAACGTTACAGTTGCATTCATAAAAACACCGCCATTTTAGGTGTGTTAGCGGTGATACATATCCGCTGCTGCGAACGGGTCTGGGGCCGAGATTAACAGACCAAATTACTGGTGAAGGGCGGTGACTTTAATTGAATTTCTTGTCGTGATTATGCTAAGTGTTTACAGCGCTGAGGCCGTTTCCGCCATCACTTTGCTCCTCCTCCCCCCCCTCCCCTCCGTTGCCAGGAAACCCTGTATATCCAACCCAAAAGTTAGTGGCCCCAAGGGAGCGTCAACCTATCGCCACAAAGGTAAGGCACCAATTTGTACAAGCTAACATTTCTAAAACGAAAAGGGCGCTAATAACGCTTCACGACGTGGTGATAGGTTCGTATTTGATAATACCGAAAGTACTAACTAGCGTTTTATTATTCGTTTTTATTCGCTGTGTTTTTAATTTGCTTGCAAGAAGGCGTGTGATCAGAGATAATATATAAATATTATCTCTGGTGTGATTTCGTGCGTGCATATGACATACGTGAGACGCTGCTACCACGTACGGGAAACACTAGCTGATCAAGACTCCTATCTCTAAAACATCAACTGGAATCCACCACGGGTGCAAGATATACATGTCTGCACAATGTACAGTTGTGCATGCGAGTTCGTTCCCCAAAAGTGGTATTGCATGAGAGATCGCATCCATTTCTAGTAGAAATGTAGCTTTTCATTGTATGCTGTGCAGTGAGTTACAGCAGTGGCAGAGGACTACACCAGGCAGCAAATGCAGTCATCTCTTGACTGCTGCAGTGTTTATTCATGCATGTAGTTCATGATCCTTTAACCCATAGCAACATGAAGGACAAGGTCATTTTGCTGCTGTCAGCTGTCCTCTCATGCTCTGTAAGAGCTCAACCAACAATATGCACCTCATCTTCAGCTGGTTCGGTCATGATATTGAGTAAGTGTGATAGCTGTTAGCTGGAGTGACTATCTTAGGTTCTACTTTCTCAGGTGGTAAATCCGTGGACACCAAATGCTCTATCACAGGAAATATTGGTGGTCTTATCTGGAAGCATAACTCTACAAAACTAGACACCAGTAATGCAGCCAAGTACATATACACACCAGGTTCAGCTACACTGACTATTATGAATGCAGATTTCAGTGATAGCGGGACATATGTCTGTGAGGCTAACAATGTTGAGTGTCTAGCCGATAGTATAGCTGTGATTCCAGGTATGTTACCTGTGATGTATGACTATACCTGCATGCGTATGCTGCTACCGTATAAGCTTCCAAATTACACACTTATCACTTATGTTCATTTTTATGGTATTGCCTAGCAACTCCACAAATATCCACTCCAAGCACCATGGCCATGTGAAAGGCCTTCTAAACACCTCGAGGTGTCCTCAGAGGATTTTGCTTTTTTAGAGGGGAAGTTATGGAGTGTTAGGAAAGGAAACAGGGTACCAGTAATACAATGTAGGTCCACATACATTGTAGAGCTTCATTTGTATTTTGGCCATTTTCGTTTTGAACCTCATGGGTTTGGATTCTCACAACCAGCCATTATTTCCTTATAAAATAACTCCTGTAAGGAATGTACATGTTTATTTAAGGGCTGCCCTTCGTTCTACATGTACATAGCAAGATTTTGGACAGTTTATTTTCTGAGAGGTTCCTTACAATATTTTTTGGAAGTTTGGTATCAGCATTAACTAACTAATTATATAAGGATTTCTCCATACATGTATATCTTAGTAAAACAGTAACTATGTTTCATAATTTGTTAGCAGTCTAGTTATTGGTCTACATTTAGAACACTTAACTCTTGAGCTGCGAAGGGCACCATTTTTTGCCAAGAGCATGTAAATAACAGATCTCGATTCTGACATTTTAGTTGTCTTCATGCAATCCATGTTATTTTGGCCACAATTCTGATTCTATTAGGCGGAACTACTTGCGTAAACAAAAGTTGCGTGAGTATCTTTGACTGTAGATTAATTGGAGGAATTCCAACAGAAATGCATCAATTGTCAAGCATAGCCCTGCGAGCTGCCGTTTAAGTGTGCAGTAAAAAGGATTCATAACCAATCGTAAACTTCCTTTAAAGGCCTTATTCCTATACATATGACAACAGGAAGATATTAGCCCCCATGCAGCGGTAATGAATTCTATACTATATTCTTAGTTTTACTTCATACATGTATATATGCTAAGCAATGCAGTAGAAAACATTGCCACTGCATGGGGTTCTTGTTACCCTTTAATGGAAATAATTTAAATCACAATTGGTTATCATGAGTTAATTGTACTGTATGCTCTTAGTAATTGATGTATTTCTCAAGTGGTTGGTACCTAAAGTAACCCTCCACAGTTTGAGGGTTAACCAATTGATGCCTAAATAAAGTTTATTGGGTAAAGGTGATTTGATCTCACATGTGGCCACAAAAAATCTGTATGGCAGGAAGAGATAATCTAACAACACCCACTGAAGCCATGTTAAGGAAATTGGTATAATTTTTCATTGGTTTGTGGTCACCTCACTCAAAATACCTTGGAAACAGTAAACACCTATTTGACGCCTATTTGCGTCTACAGGAATTAATCAGTTAACAGCATAAGGTCACACCCAAAAATCTCGAGCCATAGTGGAGAAAAATGGTTTTCCAACTTATTAGCTTTTTGCTGCTGCCCAAACATATGGATAAGAATTCTTGGTATGAAACAACACTGCAGTTGAAGTGCCTTACATGTAGCTGCAGCTAACTTTAAAAACAGTACCTAGGATGCTTTGATAACAACAGCAGATGAATGGAAGGAATTTGGCATGTTATGTTGAAGTTAAGGAGTTGTGAGGTGGTACATTCTGTCATACATAAGTATAATAATACTCCAGGGATCACATGACAGTGTCAGGTATAACACACATAATGAGGGGCAGAAGTGGTATGGCCCCATAGGGAGTACAGTACAGCTAGTTATTAAGCTGATTAAGGTGACATACATGAACACCAGAAGTAGCTTAACATTATCCAGGCATTCTCTGCCATGGTATTATGGTGTTGGCCTCTCCTGCTACCCTCTTACCCTAGATGGGCATGGCCAACCCTTCACATTGTCAACAACGCGAAGGGCGGGCCATGCCAAACTACTCTACCATTTTGCACTCACTATAAACACCCACACAACACACACACACAATATATACAACACACACACAACACATGATGCAATATCTTCTGATCACATATTGGAAAAAAGCAAGCTCAAATTCAGTCTGTTTGCCAAAATAATTGTCCAAGGTAGAGAGCAAGGACATACGCCTTCAATAAGTGCAGGGAAATTCATTTTGTGCACCATGCTGTTAGTACTGCATGTGGTTTCCGCTGGCCCAATGAGAGAAGATGAGAGAATTATAGCTGCACCTTATCTTGCATACAGCCCCACACCCCCCTTCACATACCCTCCCATATCAGATCCATCACAAGGGCTCTTGGCCATACCAAATTTAATAAGACCACAACTATGCCGGATCACACAGCTGCCACAAACTTTGACCATGACTGCCACATAAAGGCCTGCATATACTGGTCAATATGGTTAAAAGTTCCGTAGTTTACTGATGGTTTACTGAACTTTTATCCACATTCGTTTGAGTTACACATGACAGGTCGATCCATGTATGCCGGCCTTTACTGCATGTACATGTAGGTAGTGCAGCAGATTCAAAACATGCAATTAAAAATAGAAGATATTAACAGAAGTTCTTCCAATGACATGTACATGTACATGTATACCATGTGGTGACTGCAGTACAAACAAGGTACAGTGCTGCCACTGTACATATAAATATTTTTAAAATTGTAGGGACCAATTTTTGATATTTGCATATCATAATGTCTTATTGTAAACAGCCTTAACCAAGGTACGTGTTTAAAAAAAAGCTATGTAATGCAAGATTTTATCATTCTGCACAGCTTGTATGTGTTTGAATGGTGGTACCTGCAGTGGATCAGTATGTGCCTGTCCACCTGGGTATACTGGAACATTGTGTGGCACTCTTTGTCCCACAAATTGTCCAGCTGGTTATAATAACTGCAATTGTGGTAAGTTGTATGACATGTGCATGTGCCATTGCATTCCTACTGTTGTATACCGCATATAGAACTGCATGTACCTCCTTAAGCTTTATGTATAAGAGTGCAGGTAGGTTTAAGGCAAGTGCAGGTTATGAATACAACTGTCCACTTTGTGGTTCTGTGGTTCTCTCACAGAGGCTCGTGTCTTCGTTATTGTTAACGCTTCCGCATACCTGTACGAGAGAACCACTCCCAACAGGATTTTAAAGAATGGTGCGCAGCTTGCTTCATGATTACCAGTACTTCGAATTCGATACCAATTAATAAAAAAATGAAATAATTAATTGAATGTCCTTGGCTCCTTGGTTAAATATGATCCACGGTGCGGGCGGAGGGGAAGGGGAACTATTTGCAGTGTACGGCGTACACTGCAAATAATTCTCCGCCCTCCGCCCGCACGGCCGCACCGCGGTTATAGTACATCAATCCTGGAGTATAATGCATATTCTGCACCGTGAACTAAAAAATGCACGCTATACAAGGAGACATACTGCATCCTTGAATACTTGCAGTGGCTTGTGCATGTAAATCTATGTGTGTATAATCCACTTGTTTTCTTAATCATAACAGTAACTTCAACACTTACAAAAACTTTGATATCAGCATCCTCCAGTAAGCTGTAGTAATATAACCATGTTGTTGGGATTTTATAATTAGTGTTAACTGTGCTTTTGTACACGTATAGAGCTACATTTTATATAGGCAGGTACATTTGATATTACAATATTTGGATGCTGCCATGTCACTTGTTGTCAGTTATATTGTATCCTCTTGTCCCATTCTTTTTATATTCCTTGTACATGCAGTGTACTAGATTTCCTTCCAGCTCTTTGACCTGCTTAAAACATGTAGTTTAGTCAGCTGATTTCTTATGTGGGTGTGTGGATATATTTATTCCTTCCTTTTTGTTTTAATTGTTAGCTAACCTTTGCGCATTTATGCACAAAAAGTGTGCGTAGTTTGTTCAACTGTATCTCCGTAACGGATGTCATAAAAATTAACTCTGTACCTACAAACCGAATTTGAAGCGATTTGATTACTCCTACCTAAAGTTATGGCGGGTTTGAACCCGGTCGGGTATCGAACGTTGCAATATTGGCGTGGAGCAAGTGCAAGACTCCAAAATGTAATTTGTCATAGAGAAATGGTGTAGTACGAACTATTGAAAATAGCTATTCGATAGCGTTTAGAGTTCGGAAGATATAGCGATTCAAACAAGAAGCATTTTTATAACATTATAATGTCATAAAAGGTGACATTTTCGCGGAAACTGTCCCATATAATATATAGAAACTATAACTATTAAGATAGATGCCATGCTTTCCTATGTATACAGTGACTCTTTACAACCTTAGGTCATAGTGATTTTAGTTTTTTAGCTCTTGGGATTTTCATTACATGTGCCACAATGTAATGAAAGGTGTACAATAACTTGGGCCAAGGCTATTATCTATAAGGCCAGGACATCCCACCTATAAGTAGTAGTATTGGAGTAATTGAAACACTGACCTTTCTGAACTGGATTCGGGTGGTGTTCCTGGAACAATACCCATTCCACTACAAATTCCTCCTTGTGTCGTGTTGGGTACTTATGGATTAATCCATTGCACTCATAGGATGCCACCCACCACAGTCCCTCTCATCATGTGTGCATCATTATGTGTTTTGAAAATAAGAACAAAAGCAATGGTGCATGTGGTAAACTTAACCTACTAATTGAATCTTATTGTAGGTAATAGTTATGGATCAGCCAGCTCCTCTCCCCTCAGTTCCCTTCCTCCTAACAACACTTCAACTGCACCTCTGGATGGTAAATATGCTGAGAACTATGTTTAATAATTATGCTTTTCTCCCTTCTGTAGATACACATTTAGTGGCAATTGTCATACCAATAGTAGTATTATTATGTATAGTTATAGTGGTAGCAGCCAGTATTGTTGTCATTGTAGTGTTCAGGGCACAGAAAACTTGTACATCACTAGATGTAAGTACAGTTCACCGTGTAGTCTCAGATGGAGGTGAAGATCCAAATACCATCTCATCAATTTCAAGTAACTCTATATTTAAAGAACAAAGTATCCTCTACAACAACACAGTGTCGGAGACAAATTGTTCAGAGAATAATGACAATACAGCGAGCAGTCCCCAGAACTGTGATGAAATTTCCATTCCTGACGATAAATCACAGCGCAGAAGTGTTGCTGAAAACAGTGAAACAATTGATAAATTTAATATACCTATGGAGAACATTAGTGAGGATAGAGAGGTGTAGCAAACTATAGCCATTATTCTGTAATTGTGTTTTTTTACTGCCAAGATCACTGCATGTACATGTATAAGCAGACTGCCTCTATATTTGTGTAACAAGTTATAAAGATTTCTTCAGCGCTTATTGGCTGGACCATATTTATAAAACTAAACAGACCATCTCATTCCATAAATGGGGCAAAATTGTTGTATGCAGATAACCGGCATATTTGAAATTGGTTTGAATTCATATCAATTGGCACCCGTGTGTCATGTTTGTCAAGTTATATTATAGTGTATACAAAAAAGCTCAATGTAATTTTGGAAACGGAGGTGTAATGTTTATTATACGGGATTTGCTAACACAATTACTAAGAAAATCTTCACAAAAGAGCAATGCTTTTTAAAAATTTGTATAACTCGGCGATTCAAATTGATCAACCACTTGATTCATTAATATAGATAACTAATCCAGTTAATATTTTTTATAATCAGCTTCATGCATCAACATATTCAAGATTATGGTTATTATAAGTACCGCTAGCGCTAGTGGAATAATGTAGTTGTTCTAAAAATATTAAAGTTCAATATTTGCTGGATGTTGACCATTATTATATAATACCAATTAAGTACATAATTAAATGAAGTAGAAAACTACTGTTTGATTTGGTATTACAATTATGAATAGTAGTTCAAAGGTCGTTAAAATTCTAGTGGTCTTCTAGCTTTTTCAAGTTGTTTTGAATATTAACTAGTAAGTATAATTTTCAATCTTCCATCCGTGCTATTCTGCAGTTTCTAAATCTCTCAATTAGATAATTATTGTATAAAGAAGCTATTTGATCTTATCTTTTCAATCATTAAAGGCAAAGGAATTTTCATAACATGGTCTTTAATTCCTTTAGATCGATCTCACCCTCATGAGGCAGAATGCCAGGTCAGATAAGTGCTTGTGATGTTTAGTTGTAGTGCTTCTTATCATGCATATACATGTAGTTGTGAGTATCTGTAATTGACATAATTATATTTTTATTATAATATTTACAGGGTAGTCCACAATCAAGGGAAAATGTTTATAGATTAACCACAAACAGTTAATTATAGTTAACAGTTCGAACAAGATAAGCTGGTGCAATACATAATATTATCTTTAGTGTCTAATAAAAATCGCAGGCTCTAACCAAACGATGTCCAGGGTGATTTCAAATCTATATGACCATCTGAACATGTCCCTAATTAAGGCCAACTCAAGAGCTATGTTGAGTAGAAGTGCATTGTAGATTTAGATGTATGGTGTAGTTAGTTGTGTATTTTACGTACGTGTGTATAAACATGTACTATTATTATTATTCCATACAACAGCACCGCTTCTCATGTTTCTTTTGTATATAATATATATTTAGTAGCTTCTGTAGTAGTTTGTGTGTGTTTTGTGTGTATATTATAATCATTGTTATTATTTAAAATTTCGTCCCCTACAACATATACATAAGATACACCTGAAAAAGTTAAACTCCATGTACAACCTAACTATTAACACTATAGCTACAAGGAAAACAATACTACATGTACACTAGACATGGACTGGGCAAAGGCCTCTTGCCAGGATGGCTCTTGCCACAGCTCTCACCAAGCAGATGTTTAGGCGGCCATATATGTCAGCCAGAACTCTGGACTTGGGGCAGGAAAGAAGATATTATTAGTTCAGTGTATTAGTATTTAGTTTCCTGCATTGTGTTCCTCATATTATGTAATAATAATTATAGAACCATAATAATAAATAAAAACAAGATTATTTAATAATAATACGTATATATAATATTATAATTACAATACAACACAATGTCAAACACATACTCTGGATAGAATGGCCCTGGAGTTGGCTCTTATCAGGGTCAAGTTTAATCAGGCTGCCCCAGTCGGGTGGCTAGTCTTCCGGCAAGTCTGGAGAGGCTATGTTGAGCTTCAGGTCCCCACTTCCATAGGACTCTACCACCAAAGGAATGCAAACCCAACCTAACTCTCCACATTTTGCATCATTACTGTGGTGCTTTCTCTGTTCTGCCTGCATTGCTGCTGAACTTGCTACTTGGAGGGTATCTGAATTAAGCGGGGATGTGACACAAAGATCAATTGCAGTAGGCTTGCCCAACTCCCAGTTAGGGATGAGGACATCGGCAGGACGCGTTTGTCGAGCTTCATGACCCAGACTGCTTCCAGCTTCAAGCTGCGCACCCAAGCCTGCACGTTGACAGAACTCGAAAAGGGTGTCTCGGATTCTGTTGTGGCGAGAAACCACATCAGAGCCATTTTTACATGACAGAGCATGGTGACCAAAGTGATCCAAAGAATGGGACATGCATTGGGGACAAAGCTGACCTTGACTCACAGGAAGGCCTAACCACCACTTAATGGCAACTCGAAGCTCAGAAGGATCAAGATGAAGGTTGAGCCTTGGGGAAGGTGTGACAGATAGCCAAGCTGATGAGTGAGGCGAGGAAATTGAAAGTAAACGAGCCCTATCCGGCAGTGAATAGCTTGGTAAATTGCTGGTCCTCCAATTTAGCAGATAACAGTTTTTGAGTAAATTTAGCAGTCGTGATGGAGGTAATGGTGATCTCATCCATAGTAGATACCGATGCATTGAACAAGTCAATACCATGCAAAAGATGTTTGCTTTGTGGAGAGCTACAGTCAGATGCGATTGCAGAAGCTATGTAACCAGCAGGTGAATAAAGGGAAAGGCGATGAAGCCCTAGGCCTCCACGACTTATTAATGTATAATATAATAATAATTATTATTATTATTATTATTATTATTATTATTATTATTATTAACAACAGAATACAGATACAGCAGGATAAATGGACAAACACAACTACATTACTTTAATAATAATAAGGATAACTAACTTACATTAGATGCCGCTAACAAACCTACAGTTCTACTAACCTATCCGGACATTTTCTCTCCCCATGATGGCCCTAGCCACTGACCTCACCAGTGACATGTTGAGGTGGCCATAGATGTCACCCAGCATTTTGGGTTTGGGAATGGCCTGGCCGATGGCAAGTAGAGAGGCGAGACGGGAAAAAACACTCTGAGCCTCCATCCCCCAGTTACCGTATGTTTCTACGGCTAGGGGGATACATGTCCACCCCAACTCCTGGCATCTGGTGTCATTGGCCACATGCTTTCTAAGTTCAGCAGCATAGGCTGCTGCTCCCACAGATGTACTGGCATTGTTGAGGGTTACTGGTGTGAGGGGTGAAGCAACAGTAACGTCAAAGGCCGCAGGCTTTCCTCTGTCCCATCCCTGAACAAGGACATCCGCAGGGCAAGAGTTAACATGGTCCCTAGCTAAGCCATACCCCACTTCAACCCTCACAGAAAGATGGGCCCGGCGGCAAAAGTTAGCAAAGGTATCCCGCAAGTGATTGTGCCTTGCAACCACATCACCACCATGTCTGCAGGAGGCTGCATGATGACCTAAAGGGTCAAGGGCAATATCAGGACAATATGGACACAGGGAACCTCCAGAGGTGTCAAGACCCAACCACCATATAAGTGCTATCTGACATTCAGCAGAGTTAAGGTGCCGATCCAGACCAGTAGAAGGGATGACTGAGATCCAAGAACCCGCATGAGGGGCAGAAACAGAAAGGATCCAAGCCTTATTCACTGGAGAGGAGGAAGATAGCAGTGATTGGAAAGCATGCATATCCAGCTTCTTAGACAGAGCTCTTTGTGGAGGCAGGTTGACCAGAACCTCCTCAGCTGTGATTGACTCATCAGGGGGAACCTGAGTATTGAAGCGGGTCACAGCCTGAAGCATGTGTATGTTATCGGCACTACCAAATCCTGATGAAGCAAGGGAAGCTATAAACGCAGCAGAACAGTGCAAAGCAAGGGACCGAAAGCCAAGCCCACCAAAACTTTGACTAAGTTGTGCTTGCTGCCAATTTGGGTCAGGGACATCCACTGCAATGCAGGAGATGAAGCATAGCCTTACCTCCTCATCAAAGAGCTTAAGATAGTCAGCACAATGGCTTGGAGGAGTGGCTCTGGCTAGATGTACTAACTTACAGTAACCTCCACACATACGAAGAAGCGAAAAGGCCACGTGAAGGTCAACTGTAGAGACATCCACAATAGCCTTAAGCAAGATCTTGGGCATTGCACATTTCTCTGCAATGAAGCGAGAACAGTGGACAAAATCTCCGATTGGGGCCCCTAGGATGTCCAGGTTGGGAAGGAGAGATGACTTCACCACTGGTGGAAATAGTGAATTACCACTCCTACTGAAAAGTTCACACTTGGAAAAAATGATGTAAAGCCCCAAGTGAGGACCAAGATCTTCTATGAGGTGCAGAGCATGTATTACTGCAGACCTCTCCCCTGCTAGAACCCCATCATCAAGATACCAAGCTTCCAGAAGCAGCTGGAGACAATCATCATCTGCATCAATACTGGTAACAAGCTTATGGAGAACCAAGGTGAACAGCATTGGGCCCAGTGGATCACCTTGCTGGGCACCAGACTGGGAACTTATCTGGCCCATAGGGTGCCACAATGATGTATGAGATCCATAGCACCACAAGACCCATGGGAGAAGCTCTGGAAAGAATGTAGCACACTGATCCATTGCGTGTACCCCGTTGAAGTTAGCCGCACATTCCTCAGCCGCACATTCCAAGTAATTATCCTGCGATCGTAGCCGTACGGCTAATCGTAATCACTGACTTAAAATTATTCATTGAAGATACTATAGTGTACTACATGTACATTCAATTCTACGTGGAAAGAATAATCAACTGCTTGACAGTTACACACTATTCCTTGAAACGGTGTATCAATCACTACAAAAATATTATATGTGTAATTTTATTATACGTTGCACAAGACCCACTTGAATAAGTAAGTTCGAGGTATGGCTTTGGCACCTCCCCCCCCCCCCCCCCCCCCCCCCCCCCCCCCCCCCCCTCTTTAGGACCATTACTTTGTCCCCTAATGGCTTGATATTTCATACGCAACACGATCCACTTGACAGGTTTTTAGTACTTAGTGGGGAACGATTATAATTCAAAACATTATCGCTGGATCAACAGTGCAATGAACAACGTAGTTACAATGTAGTACAGTTATTGTGGCAGGGTATGGGTAAGTACATGTGAAATGGCTTCTGTTCGGGTTACATTAAATTTTGTAGCAATAAGAGCTGTGACAATCTGGATTCACGTGGGGTGGGGGGGGGGGGGGGGGGGGGGGGGGGGGGGGGGATAATACAGCATTCAGTAGCACTAATATACACACACAAACTTGGCTCACTTCAGGCCAAACTATGAATCGATTAGTTTGTGATAATGTCAGTGATGCAGCTCCTCTGACATCGCTTTCCACCTCTGTTATGCACAGATTGATTTCTGACACCTGTGTTTTTAGGATGAATATTACATAGATAAACAAATAGGTGCTGTACATGTACATACCATGTCAAGGCATTTCTGCAGTGGCCAGTCCATCAGTGTCACTTTTGTTCAATTTTGCAATGGTTTGTGCATGTGCTTTAAAATTCAGATGTGCTTTGACCCATCATTATGTTTCTGATCCTTCCCTATTATATACTTAGGTTGAAGTCATTTAAGTACATGCATGAACCTAACCTCTAAGTCCTTCACAATGTTCCTTATGAAGGTTCTACTGAATGGACATTGCAGTTCACTGTATTGAAGAATCATTAAATCTCACATATACAAAAAGCTCTCATTGATATTTCGTGTAAGGGGGTCGTTTCATTCTGGGAAAGTACTTCATATAATGGTGTAGGCCCCACTTTTATTAAGAGCATGCATATCATCTACATCTGGTTGATTACAGTATGATAGTATTGCAGCCTTTTCCACCATCACTATCAATGTCAGAACTTATAATGAAGCTGTGTCACCCTATACATAAGCAGTTATTAAGCATTGTTTTAGGCATTACTGGTTATCATTTAGTCATACCTCTTGTTCAGTCAACTTGCTAGGTTCCTCTTATAAACCAATTTAACGATGGGCCTTACTGCTACGATGTGATCAGTATACTGACCTGTTAATGTCCTTAGTGGGCACAAGACACCTTTTGAAAGCTCATGCACCATCTGAAGCCAAAAGCTATGCACCAGTTTCTGTATGCCGATGTATATTAGAAATTCAATAAGCTGTTATTCACAATAGTAGGATACCTGGGTATATTGCAGTGCCATATTTTCTGCAACAAGTCTAGCTGCCTGTTGTGAGATATGCATGCAATTGCAAGGGACACAGCCATAAGCATTTCATATAGCCCCCCCTTTATAACCACACTTACAAGACATGTAAACACACCACAGTCCTTTGTATTTTCCTGTTTGGGCCAATTGGTATTCTGAATGAAAATGTATAACGCTCAAACATGTATGTAGACTTAGCACCATGCAGTAGTTATATAAAAATAAATTACTCATATATGTACTTAAACTACAAAGATAGAAATTACATACCAATGAATCATTATAAATCCAGTCAGAACTTGCTAAAATACCATTTTTGTAGAATTGTACATCATTGTTGATGTATAACGTGATTAAAATATCTTACTGACAACACATTTCAAGTACGTTTATAATCTGTTTACCATATCCAGTTCACTGCATCCTCATCACTGTTGTGGAGGGAATCAATTCCTACAATGGTGCATGTTTGTGGGTACACTACCTACGATGCAAGTAAAAATAACAAACCAAACAAAGAATTTTTATTATATAGTCACCTGTGCATTGTCTGTCGTGATACGTGTATCACAGGCTTGGCAAAACCTAAACCAAATTTTCAATGGCTGTATTTATATATTATACACACTTACAGTTTTTCTTTTAAGTATCCATCAATCCACCCTATTATCAACTGCTTGATGTCACTGGAAATGATGTTCCATACTTCATAAGTTGACAAAAGCTCATCAAGCAACACAATCATTCCTTCGCAACTGTCATTTTATATACCATGTTGTAAAAAGTTGGCTATCTTGTATGTGCTAAGTATAGACTATATTAATATAACAAAATAAATACATATATACTCATGTTACACATCGTTACATCTTTCAGCAACATGTGAAGGATCACACGGAAGATTAGAGTTTGCTTGAAGGTCATCAATTAAATGGATGTATTGTCGCCGAATTGGCAAGCCATTATAATACATTTAAGGATATGCTACTTTTAACAAAGCGTACTTGGTCAATGAAATTTCAATACTTTGATGACATACAAGGGGCTGCATCCTCAGGAATAATCAATGCTTCAGGTTTCCTGGCAATAGTAAGACCCATCAAGACATGTAACATCTATTTATTGTATAATGGTATAAAAATGTAAACCGTTATCAATTAATTTTAATCGTTTATACACTAGTACATAATGATCTATACAAAGAATTGTAAAGTACTAAAGACCGCCATATTTTATAGGCACAGCATACATGAAATTAAAATTCTTATACCTCTCTTCAGTCTGTGCTTATTTCAGGTATGTCTGTTATGTCTGCTGTATCCTGGCTGGATATACAAGTTACATAAATTGGTTTAAATTACTTTATTTTCTACCTTGAGACAGAAAATAGGTAGCTCCTTAGCGTAGATGGTTTCTGTTGAAAGTAACCAAGTGATGGATTTGGAGCTGCATTTTCTTACTTCCTTTTAGACCACTTCTCAAGCAAAGGACGAGATGGCTTAACCTTTATAGATTGCTGCATATAGTAACAAACTAGCTGCAATACTGGAAAAGGTTTTGCCAACCTTAACGCGTTTCCTGTTTTTTGATTTTAAGTCATCACAGTACTGACGCTGCCTTCCTACTATTACAGGGTAGTGCTTCTGAATGAACACATCTGGTCTCATATGCTTTTCTTTGTGGTCTATTCGTTTTAGGATGTAGTTCCAGGCCTCAATAGTTCAAGCAGTAGTATGTTCAGAAAATTGATTATACTGATATGTATGTGTGTACACATATATATGTGTAAATTTACAACATCTATTACTACAGCTGCACTGACAGAATGATCCTAACCAATCTGTTTTTAGGGATTATTGACCAATCAAATGGGACTAAACTACATTACCATCTGTACTTATGTTGTGCATATGACAGCCATGATCATCATCATTACAAAGCTACATGTTACAAACATAAAATAAAACATTAGTAAACGTTGGTTAATGCTTCTTGTTCACAAGTAGAGCTTGCTGCTGAGGACAACAGAGAAAGGCTCCCACAGAACTATCCAGGAGCCGAACTGCATGCGTGTAAGACAGAGCACATGGGTGAATGCACATACATGTATACACACATATCTTCAATAAGTACACATACACACATACATACAGACAAGACCTTTTTAAAAAGTAAGTACAAGTACACGTACGACACTAGCTCCTCTTCACCAAGTACAGACAAATAGAATTACATTTACAGACACACCTCTTCCCTACGTAGTCAGTCATGTGTGATGTTTCTGTCATTCAGGTGTACTGGTACATGTACCTTGGTGTTTTTTTGCTGTGCATGAAGTACCCTGGTAGGCTAGCAAGGGACGTAGCCACGGTCCTAAAGTGGGAGAGGCCAAGCCCATACCTTGTGCTCACATATGTCAAGTGGGTCATGTGTGATGTTTCTGTCATGCAGGTGTACTGGTACCTTGGTGTTTTTGTCCTGTCACCCTGGTAGGCTATCAAGGGACGGTCCTAAAGTGGGGGGAGGTGCCAAAGCCATACCTCGAACTTACTTATTCAAGTGGGTCTTGTGCAACGTATAATAATATTACACATATAATATTTTTGTAGTGATTGATACACCGCTTCAAGGAATAGTGTGTAACTGTCAAGCAGTTGATTATTCTTTCCACGTAGAATTGAATGTACATGTAGTACACTATAGTATCTTCAATGAATAATTTTAAGTCAGTGATTACGATTAGCCGTACGGCTACGATCGCAGGATAATTACTTGGAATGTGCGGCTGAGGAATGTGCGGCTGAGGAATGTGCGGCTAACTTCAACGGGGTACACACAATGAATCTTATGCAGCTTTCTACGCCTATGCTAATTAGCCGAAGCCTAGCTTACACCCCAGTAAGACCATAGATACATATTTTTTAAGTACATAGACGTGGACTTAGACCCATGCATTTGCATCCAAGCTTGAATTTGACTGACGTGATCTTTCATCCACCCTTGAATTCTTTTTACATATACTTTCAACATTAATTTTATAAGGTTTCAGTCATGAGATGTACATATTTATTAAGATATTATTCGTGAATGTAATGAATTAGCATTGGATCAGAAGCATTATTATGATGGGCTAAGGGGCCGGGGGAACTGTATAACCCGGCCGGGCGTCGATTTGCAATGCACTGCATGGGCTGGTTGGTCCCCCAGTCCAATGACCATGCAAGTACAGGAAAGTCTGGGATCGAAGCAAAATAAGCAAATAATTCTTGTCACATTTACTATTCTACATGTATCTGCATTTAACTACGGAATTATGCTATGTATGTCACTGTTGTATTGTGCTGGGCTCCGGGAGCTTACAGCGCAGTTTCTACAGTTTTAAGCGGACACCCGGCCCTTTTTGTATCGGGCAACCCGCCACTAGCACTAATTAGGTCCACATAAGTTCAGTGATGGACGCGAGTCCAGATACCATGCAGATCACGTTAGGGCTCGTGAACAAGATGGGAGAGGAGGCAAAGAAGATGAAGACGAAGATGATTCCTCACCAACTGAGTGTATTCAAGACCAAGAAGAGGAAACTTTGTTGGCTACAGATCAGAATCAGGCCCCACCTGCAAACACTCACAGGGAGGATACTCCACCAGCCCCAACACCTCCACCAGAGGAAGTACATGTTCACCCACAACCTGCAATTGAGGTGACATCTCAAGCAGCTCCTGTATTACGTCGCTCAACCCGTCCTCGTCATCTATTTGCATGCCAAGTCAGCACAACACCCAGCATAGAAGACTTGACACACTACGTACACACGCGATGATCGTCTCTTCCACCTCTCCTGCTTCCTTTCCTCCTCTCCATCTATTCTGCTCCTTGCTGTTGGATATTGCAGTTTTCACAGTAGCACCGGATAAAACTTAACTAACTATATTTAGGGTAGATAACCCTCGGAAAAAAAACCAGTGGAAAAAAAGACTGAAGAGATGCTGGGGCAAAAAACCTTCCTAACTACACTGCTCCCCCCCCCCCCCCCCCACACACACACACAAAACAGCTGACTCTGTTCGGGAGTGTTCCCCATCTACTGCTGCCAGTCAAAGATCAATCTGTCCAGACTCAGAACATCACAAGGAAAAAAAATTGCAGGACACACAGCATGCATGTAGAATGCTTAGAATAACTCAATAACCCTTACAGGAACAATATAACTCTTAGAACCCATATGCTTCCACATGGTGACACCTTCCACCCAATCACCATTTCCATCTAAATCAATTCTTTCAACCAACAGGAAATATATCTCCCTTCACATGCCTACATGGTTATTGGTACCACACCCCTCCCTATTGACCATCACATTGGTGCCAGCATCTATTCGCACACCAAGTCAGCACAACACCCAACATAGGCACACAAAGACAGACCAGCACCAGTAATGAGTAGTGACACAACTACATGTAAGCCAATCAGCCTGACCCACATGGCCAGACACCTGGTCCAACCACTGCTGACCTAAAGGAGCAAATATGAAGGAGCAAACAAGAAGGCAGTTGTCTGCACTTCTTCATAACTGGAAACTGGAAACATAGTAGGTTCTCAGACAGAAAGTATAAAACAATATTTAGGCATATCAGAAGTACTAACTACTAAGTGCATTTCCCAGGCCAGATACATTCGTACTCAAATACAGTGCTGTCCAGTATGGGCAGCCCACAGCACATTGCCATAAGAACACTAAAATGTGGTAAAAGTGCCAGTGCTTAAAATGAAATAATTGCATGGTATGACAGTAACCGAAGGGTTCCACGCCTTGGTCCCCCCCGTATTAATAGATGCTTCCCATGTACTAATTCATATCGAAGACTTAAAATAATCTTCCCACATTTATGCATGAAACTGATGAATTAAAATACCATTGCCTGATAGCTAACTTAACACACAATACCCATGCATTTGTAAATGAGTTGGCCACTACCTGCTTAAAGTAATTGAGTAAAGTAATTCAGTAATTCTTACTTGCAACTGTTCAATAGGCTGCTCTGTGTGACAAGCTTTTAAATCAGGGTCCTTTTTGCTGTTGAATGCACAAATGCTTTTGTCTGGGCAGAAAAACTGATGGTTATATCACTATCCACCATTTCCAGGCAAACAGAATTTCTATGGGGGACACAGCCTGACTTAAAACTGGGGTTGGTATCACATAAAGCAAGCAAATAATTATTGATCAGGACATTTAAAAATTCAGCACACACAAACAAAACCTATTATAGCTACGGTCCTGTAGTAACCTTTTGAATCGTCACAATTTAGTGTATATGTTGCCTTTGGATACCTTCATCCAACCACTGCAAGTAAAATTAACGAAGGGAAAAAAGGTATGTAAAAACTTTCAATGTTTCTGTCTCAAAAGCAATTATGCCATTTAAATTAATCTGTTTTATGCAAAATATGGGATTTAGTCTCAGGAATGAAATAGTAATGTCTTGAGGATAGATGAAATTTGTAATGCCAATAAGAAGCTATTTAACAGTACCTGCTTACTAAAGTTTGCAGTGTTTTAAACTTTGTATTGCATACCTGCCCATTTTAGTTCTAGATATATTTTTTGTGTGGGGGAGCTTCTATAGTACAGAAATTGTTCAGTACCACTTTGGAGTTTTGAGCATGTCTATCGCCTAGGGAGGCTGTGGGCTGGCTGAACAGCACTGTATTTGAATACAAATGTATCTGGGAAGAACACTTAATGCTTCTGATATGTCCCATATATTATAATGTTATAAAATTCCCTTATGTTTGAATCGCTATAACTTCCGAACGGTTAATGCTATCGACATCCTATTTTCAACACTTCATACTAAACCATTTTTCTGTGGTAAAACACATTCTGGAATCTTTCACTTGCTCCGTGCCAGTATTGCAATGTCCGATACCCCTCCGCCAAAACTTTAGGTAGGAGTAATCAAATCGCTTCAAATTCGGTTTACAGGTAGAGAGGTGTCTTAGCTATTGGTCTGTTCTGTTCGATAATTTTTATGCCATCTGCTATTGAGATACTGTTGAACAAAGTTTGTGCACGTTTTCCACGCCAAGGATATACCCTCCGCCTCCCCATACATTGAGCGGGATGCATATGGTTGAGATTTCACAAAAGTTCACATCAGCATTGGAGACCATAGAGAAGTTGCAATTCTCCACACATGTATTACCTGATACGTTGGTGTCTGATAATGGTTTAAATGTGGTCAAATAGAATCCGACATGTTCAAGTATCTCCCTACCATCCTTCCTCCAATGGTTTGGCATCTGAGACAATTGAAACACAGGCTTTCACTTTTCTTTAAATGTCAGCATCCCCTAACCCTATAATCCTAAGGCCACCAAACATAACTACTTGCCAGAGCCTTAATTCATCTGAGGATGCAATTCATGTAGTTCTAACTCCTGGGCAGGATTAGGTACCACCACCCATTGTCTTGAAAAAAAAAATGGTTTCATGTTTCCAACCTGAAGCTCTACTTGTCCAACTTTGGATCTTTACTGTGGATATCAGAGTTATGGACAGATGTGCTAACAAATGCATAACACTTCCACTAATTTTTAGGATCACTCAGAAAGTTGTAAACGACTCATTGGCTTGTCTTTTCCTTATTTGCATCGCATAGAATGCTCAATACAACAGATCAATGTTGAATTCTATCTGATGCCATGGTCAGAGTAAATTGTGAAGTGCTGGCCAAATAGGTATTGATGGAACCAAACATCTTTTTAATCTGATTTCGAGTATTTCTTTTCTTCTGGGGAAAGACTCCTGAATGCAAAATAAATGGACTGCTCTACGCTATCTTCCAATTTATGTGCCAACACGGTCCCCATTCTGTGTGACTAAGCATCACAAGACAAAATCAATGGCCATAATGAGCTAACACAGTGGGAGATTGCATCACCGAGTCTTGGCTTCCTCAAATGCTTGCTTCTGTCCCCCGTCCCATTTTACACCCTTATTAAGCAACCAGTGGAGAGATGCCAGCACTACACTAGGTAAGGTGCCCTCCAAGGGTAAGCTTAGTTTTTAAAAACATTTCCAGAGTTATCCAGAATTGCTAGATCAGGCATCCATAATTAAGCGGTTTCAATTCGACTTTAGAACACTGGCAGCCTTGAAGAGTTGGTGGCATCCTGTGTTGCGAAGTTGCATTGGTTAGCTCTACATTGTGCATATGGGTCTTCATGGAACAACATGCTGAGAGACCACCTAGTGTATGGCATTGAGGATAAACATCCGTTGTTGAGTGAGCCAGACCTCACTACACCGGAATTTCAGAAGCTACTGACCAACATAGAGAGAATTTTGTACACACATATTTTCATTGGGCACAGATAGTTCGGTCCATATGGTGCAGAAGCTTGGTATAGGTGTAGTGGTAAGAGGAAGTAAGTGCCATTTTTGGGATGCAGTATCATAGAAGGGTCATATAGTTAGGGTGTGTAAATCAATGGTACACCAACCCCAACAGGTAAATCCTCAGGGTGGTGAGAGGAAAGGAGCTCATAGGGTCCCGGTAGTAGCCAACGAAGACACTGAGATTGCATGACTCATGTTCCAGTTGAGAAATCGCACCTCTAAACTACTTGAGCTCTCCAGTCAAGTTGAATGATGATAAACTGCTAATGGAGCTGGACATAGGTACCACTCTCCGTTATTGAAAATATATGAAGAGCTATGGGATAGGGTTAGATAACCCGAGTTTCCATCCGCAAAGTTGGCATGTATATATGTGTACATACATACGGTCGATAAGCTGGTGTGTATGTGCACATATGTATGGTCCATAAGCTGGTGTGTATGTACACATACGCTGGTGTGCATGTATGTACACATACATATGGTTCATAAGCTGGTGTGCATGTATGTACACATACATATCGAGAGTTACGGCAGTAACTCTCATATAGGATTTGTGCCGTATCATGAAATCATTAAAAAAACGCGTCCCGCGTATAACTCACGAACCGAGAAACGGATAGTGTAGCTCTTTATTGCTATCGAGCCACAATGGAAAGACGATCATTTTCATGTTTTGTTCAAGTCGCCAGACCATTTACTTTAAGAGAACAAAAAAGCTCGTAGTTCTCGTTCCCAGACCGTAATTTGTCCATAGTCGTCGTCGTCGTCGTCGTCGTCGTCGTCTTTAGGGGTGAGTATAACTCGAGATAGGAAAGGTTTTAAAGAGCGCCAGTTACACCAAAAATCGTAGAAAATTCTGACAATAGACCCTATGCACACGCATAAATTAATAAATTAGGGCGTGGCAGTCATGTGACATGACACAATGTAGTGCGACGAGGAATCCGATGTTTACAAGTAGCTAGACACTGCGGGGAAGCAGCGCTGCATCAGAGTAATAAGAAACTTGACCTGTTGAGTTTGTCGAGCGATCCGCAACATGCTCCGATTGATGCCAGGATCCAGAAACGTGTCTAGCACTTCAGTAGATTTTTTTCTACATGTGCATTTGTTTGGTTCATTCTCCAAGTTCTTACAAAAAAGAGGAGTTGAAAGCCTATCTGGAAGTGCAGAAGTTCGGCCGGACGTACTTTTCAGCGGGCTACGTAAGTGACATAAAGCTGCTGCAAATCAAACAGCTAAACATATGCCTTGATCTAGCAAAGCCAGCCACCCAAAGATGCCGTATTAGCTAGGCCTAGCGGCATTGCCATGAATGTAGTGCTTATTTTATTTCATTTTTTAAACTGATCTATCTCTCAGGTTAAGCACTGTCACAAAACAAGGTACAAACCTTTTACCTATTCTTCCAAGAAATTGCACTCAAATCAATAAGTAGCAACACAAATTCATCCGCAGCAGAGGAGGGACATATAACTGAAGTGTGATGCTATTGCAATACTCAGTATGATTGGCTGCAATAATTCTAGCTGTCCAATCAAGTGATTCCATGTGGCATGCATATTTAAATATGGAAACTTATTGTCCAGACTGACAGCTGCAACTTAAAAAAAATGACTCAAGCATGTATGCATGTTTTAATCGAATGGCACAACTGATTCACACATCAGTATGATTGTATGAATATCATTTCAATTGTTTTTTAGAAGTGTGATCATAATGTCCTTCAGAATTGTATATAAGAGAGAAATCACATGTTAAATCAACGTGAATTCTTGCATGTGATATATATTTCCCTTGACCATGCAGCCTTCTGATATTTTTTTTTTACCTTCAGTATTGATAGCAGGAGCAACAACTTGAGCACAATAAAAACCCACTGCATTTTCCACTGTGAAGCCATGATCAGCTAATGTGATGTCACCAGGGAACAGATTTTCTAAAATGCCATATTGCTCTGTACTTGCTGAATAAATGCTCTTCCAGGTTTTGAAAGGAAAGAGAAAGTGCCCTCAGGGATAATATAGCAATAAGAAATGGTATATTGGCCTTGCATGCAACAAGATGGTGTGGGAAGAGTGGGAAGGTGGTGTGGGAGGAGAAGGAAGGTGGTGTGGGAGGAGGGGTAAGGTCGCGTGAGAAGCACAAATAGGATAAGGACAGGATATAAATCCCTTGATCCCTCCCTCCTTCTCACCCCACCAAATAAGACTCACCATATCTTTGTCTCGATATTCTTTCCTTGCAAGTTAATTCTCTTGGTACTAAAATCAATTCCTGTAATTTTAAATATTATATTAAACTTGCTCCTAGACTCAGTAGCCTAGAGCTAGAGGACGCACTGACGGGTTTCTGGACTAGAGAGTCGGGGAGGGGACAAGGATGCGCGCTCATCGGGGTCTGCAGACCCTGATGAGGCGGAACCTCAGACCTCTTGCGACTTCAGCTCTAGATAGGCCTATTGAAGCCACAAACACACGTCACAACGACTCACAAGTCCCTTCTACGGACCCGCCCCCTCCTTTCTTGGCTCGGGCAAACACTATATTAAAACTTGCTGTACCTATGGTTGGGAGGTAGAAAGAATCCTTAGTGAAGCGAAACCTCATCAGCGACTTTCCTACTGTACTGTCGCCTAGGAGAACAAAATTGAACAAATGATCGTAGATACCAATTATTAATTAAACGTCATTAAAAATAACTCTTCTCACAACTGCAATAGCTTTCATCTCATCATTAACGTTGCATGGTTTCAATTTTCTGCAGTAGCTGCTTCCTCAGAGCTTCATTATACATGTATATGTATAACGAGTGCCTGGCATATGCCGTTCTGTTATTGTGGCTTAACAACATAGCTTCACGCTTTCGTAACGGAGTTAAGCTAGGTGTTCTGTTTGAACCTGCATGGAGATATGTCATATGAAAATGTGCAAAATGCTACACACTGTAGACGCCTTTACGTCTTCCTCTTTTTGCTAGACCCCGGCCTACTAGTGCATGGCGTCTCAGGACGAGGTGCTGCAAGGCGACTGTTACTGAGGGCAGACACAGACTGCAGGGCCGTAGCAGCCACTCCGGCCGGTCAGGCCATGGCCGGACCAGTTTTTTACCCGAACGAAAAAATATTAATCGTTAATTAAATAATTAATTCATGCATAACCCTATAACCGGGCCGCGTACGCGCGTCAATCATGAATGTTAGTGTACACTGTAGCTGCATATACTAGTACTATACTATAACTACACGTTAATTAATGCATATGCGCATATATATAATAATTGGGACAGTTTCCACGAAAATGGCCCTTCGTTTATATATATATAATGTTATAAAAATGCTTCTCGTTTGAATCGGTATATCTTCCGAACGGTTAAAGCTATCAACTTCCTATTTTCAACACTTCATACTACACCATTTCTCTATGGCAAAATACTTTTTGGGGTCTTGCACTTGCTCCGTGCCAGTATTGCAACGTCCGATACCCCTGTGGGTTCAAACCTGCCATAACTTTCTGTAGGAGTAATCAAATCGCTTCAAATTCGGTTTGTAGGTAGAGAGGTCGTATACCTATCGATTTGTTCTGTTCGTTAATTTTTATGTCATCCGTTACGGAGATGCAGCGGCGCAAAGTTGGTACAAGTTTCCCGCTCGAATCGCGCCGTTGTACGTGCGTGACCCGCTTCCATGCACCAAATACATGAATATGCAACTACTTCCTGTGGGCTGACACTTCGATAACTTATAGCCACACCTACTCTGCGCTGGATACGTGAATCCATCTCCCGGTCGGACTCACATGCAGTTGTTATACTATTCGATCCCTATTTCGTTATCTTCTGCGTACATAAACTTTATGGCGACGTCAACTGAAGACAAGATCATAAGAGTTTCAATCGGCGGACGTGAAGTTCGAGCGGTGCGAATACGACGATCGTGAGAAAGGTTACTAGATCTATGCTAGTACAGTGACGACGGTGGTCCCATTTACACCGTGCACTTGTGTCTGTTGTGGGATAATATCCATGGTCCCCGTTGTGGGATCAAATCCATGGTCCATTTACATGTACATCCTGTACTTGTGTCTGTTTAGGGTCAAATGCATGGTCCCATTTACACCCTGTACTTGTGTAGTTTGGGGTCAAATCCATGGTCCCATTTACACACTGTAGGTGTATCAATTGTGGGGTCAAATCCATGGTCCTGTACTTGTGTCTGTTGTGGGGTCAAATGCATGATCCCATTTACACCCTGTACTTGAGTCTGTTTAGGGTCAAATCTATGATCCCATTTACACCAGCACTTGTGTCTGATGTGGGGTCAAATCTATGGTCCCATTTACACCCTGTACTTGTGTCTATTGTGGGGTCAAATCCATGATCCCATTTACACCCTGTACTTGAGTATGCTCCATGGTTCCATTTACACCCTGTACTTGTGTCTGTTATGGGGTCAAATCCATGGTCCCAATTTACACCCTGTACTTGAGTCTGTTTTAGGGTCAAATCTATGGTCCCATTTACACCCTGTACTTGAGTCTGTTAAGGGTTGTCACGTTTTCGTTAAGGCTGCGTTGCAGTTAAGGCAATTGGGCGGCTGAATGAATTCATGGCAATACATGTGGTAAACCATTGTTACAGCACACGTGCGCTGTTTTTTTTTTTTTGAAACGATGGATTTATACAACGAGGAGAACAAAGCTGAATTAAAGAGTGATGCTAAAGATGTACTAGATGTCTGCTCCACGGGCAAGAACCAGGTTAAAGTGCAGTGCGATCGGAAAAAGAAAAAGAGTGCCGCGAACTCAAAGGTTTTTTGTGTGTGCATGTTGTGTACCTTGGTGGCCCCGAGGGTGTGCAGGTCGTATCCGGGATTTTGGAGAGGATGAGGGTTCCTTTTTTGCGTCGCTAGGGAATACATGGTAATGCTTCCCCACTGGGGTGAGCGACTCAGCCCGAAATGCCCATCTTTTATTTATTTATTTTAATTCACTGAAACCTATTTGAAAATGGGTTAAGGGATTTACTCCATCCTGGATTGGCCGCTGCTACTGTGAACTTTCTATAATTAGTGGGGTATCCAGGACTTAGGAGGGGGGTTTGTATAATACGTTGTTTTTTTTATGGTGACCCCGTTTCCGGGCAACGCGGAAAACATGGCTGGACACGCCACTGCATGATACTAATAAGTATGGTCGCTATACATAATATGTTGTATTCTTATATTAAAAGTTGCCGGTGTCACATCACTATTAATTCATTGAGGATTTAATGTGGCACTTGCAAAGATCATTTTCTGTGCTACATGTGTACCCAATTATGGGTGTATACGTATGGTATTTTGTCGTTTATATATATGTTTTAAAAACAAGCATTGCAATTTCAATTTATAGTGATGCACAGTATCGCATAACACGTTTCATATACATGTACATGTATATACTTATACATGTACTTCAGGTAACAAGAAGATCAACAGATAACAGAGGCCCCATGACAGAAGAACGATACCTATTACTGTTGAAGGTACTGCAAGGAAATCCAAATAAAGAACCAATAGTAGAAACATTTGCAAGTCAAAATAAAAAGTTTATATACTCAAATGGTAACAAATGCAAGCCTAATTTTGTCCTTAGGAAGAATTTAGACAATGAAGAAGCCATCTTTCGGGTCAGTAGTTCCTCTAAAGAATCTTGTTTATTCAAAGAGTTTGTACATGAAAAGAAAGCAAGAGAAATTATTCAAAAAATTCATAAGCCAGAGGGAAAGGAATGTCTCCCTCTAGGAATTACAAAACTGATGCATATATTTAATCAGCGTTATACCATTAATGGGTGTCAAAAACTTATAACAGAGACACTAAGGAGCTGCACAGGGTCTTGCAAGTTAACAAAATGTTTAAATACTGCATCTCCACCACCTCAGCCAGTCAGAACTAAGTATGTTATGGAGAGGATACAAATTGACTTATTGCAAATGTATGGGCCTAAAAGCCCTTTATGTACCAAGTCTAGCCACAATTATTGCCTTGTAATGAGTGTTATGGATTGTTTTAGTAAATATTGTTGGCTAATACCTTTGTGTACAAAAACAGCAATAGAAGTAGCCAGAGCTCTGTGCACAATTTTCCGAGAATTTGGCTGTCCGAAAATTATTCAATCAGACAATGGAAAAGAGTTTATAGCAAATGTTGTTACCACTGTTTGTTCAAGCCTAGGTATTACAATAATTCATGGACGACCGTACCATCCACAGAGTCAAGGGCAAGTGGAAAGGTTAAATCAAAAGGTGAAAAGGTTTATAGCTGCTAGATTGCTCAGTTTCTCACCGGATGAACAAAGTAATGTTTGGCCATGGTTGTTACCAGAAATAGCTCACTATTTGAATAACACTTGGCATTCAAGTATAACTGAAGTTCCATTCACTGCTTTTTATGGCCGTGAGTCAGGAAATTTTGGTCCTGCATCATCAGGACTGTGGCCAGATGACAATTTGTATTTTTTGCTTTTAAATCATTGCTCTTATACAGTGCAAGACAAGGAATCAACAAAAACTACAAATGATGCGAGAGCAGATCAGTTTTGTTTTGATGATGATGAAGAAGATGATGATACTTGTACTGATGTACCAAACTGCTGCTCAATGGAATCTGTTGTTGAAGCTGCATCACATTTTAGCTCCATCAATGCAGTTCGCAGAGAAATTGAAATCTCCATATTTAATGCAACAGAGCGATCAGCAGTCAAATCTCAGCAAGCACACATGAAGAAATTTCAACCAAGAAAGTTTCAGTGCAATGAAAAAGTTATATTCCACAATCCACATATTCATGGCATGGTTATTATTCCTAACCAGATTGGCGAGATTATTAGTGAATTGCCAGTGTTTAAAATGTTGAATGCCTCCAAAACAATATATTTTTATTAGGTGCTATCGGGAATTATGAAATGAAATTACCGCCGGCCAGCATCCTTTTCTGACCCCCCCCCCCCCCCGCCCCCCAGGAGGATACTATGAAATCAAATGTGATGAGAGTGTTGATGAGCGTAGAGTGCGTTTGCACTCTTCCACTATTGTTCCATATACGTATCCTGAAACCCTAAACCTCATAAGTGTTATACCCAATAAGTCACTTGTATCTGCTGAAACATTACGAGATGAGGTTTTAAGGTTTGCAGAAACTGAACGGCAGCATCATTTTAAAAATAAGTTACATATAAATGATGATGATGACCTTGTTGTAAATGAATTGACATTGAATTCTATCTTGCATATAACAAAATGAATGGATCTAAAGGATAGAGAGGACCCAGATACATTAATTGACTTGCATTGCTATGCTTGTGATTGTTTTATAGTTTCGAATCTTACTACTAATGTCAGCTTAAAAGAACAATGCAAAAAACATCACAAGTTTATTATACAGTTTCTTTCCAAAATGAAGTTTGCATATTATATGACTGCCTTGTATTGCTGGCAGTTGTCAAGAACACACAACATACTTCCTTTACTGTATGCCATTCAAAGTTCTGAAAATCCAGCATTTGTTGGTTACAATCATATGTGTTGGGAATGTGTTTCCTTTCATGCTGACTGCAATCATAGATGCTGTCATGCCTGGCTAATATCAAAAGCTAATGCCCTAGGTTTCAGTATTGAACAGAAAGAAATTCTTCATACTAAAAATGACACTGATAGTCAAACAAGCCAAAACACTCCTTTGGATTTACTGGACATTTCAAATGGCCTAAATTCACTTCCCACACCAAAAAAATCTTTTAAGTGTCTTGCAGTTGAAACTCTGCTGTCATCTGTTTCTGATGATGTTAATGTGAAACCAAGGTCATGTGGCAAAAAAATACGTACACCTTATAAGTTGTATTTAAAGTCAAGAAAACCTTCAATTCAACAACAACGCTCAAAGCTTAAGTCAAAATTAAAAGGTGCATCAATACATGCAAGCAAAAAAAAATCCATAAGTTCATCTCAACAAGTGTCATCTGCATCAAGGAAAAAATCATCTGTTTTCACTGCTTCCAGTATTCCAAACCCAAACCATGGTACAGGAAAAAAGTGTCCAAAAGTAACATCTTCAGATAGAACATCATTGATAAAAAAACTTACAGAGATAGACAAATATTCATTTTCTCCACGCATACATGATACAGTTCTTACTGTTTGCAAAACAACCCGAACATTGGTAGATGAAAAATGGATGATTTTGACAGATGTTGAGAGAAAAAACATAACTAGCAATGTAACCTACATTGCAATGGTGATAAGCAAAGTTGGGCATAAGGGTAATGCATCTCTGAGTAATGCCAAAAGTTATGCAAATTCAAGGTAGCAGTGCATTGTGTGGGTTATGCGCACTAAATAATGCATACCAAGCAAATGTGTTTGACAATGCCAAGTTGAATGAATTAGGGGATGAATTGTGGATTATGCACTACACTCAGATGCACATGCCAATCACTGAGCAGTACACACCATTAAGAGATGCAAATGGGTGGTACTCCATTGAAGTACTGTTGAGTGCAGTAAAACAACGTGGTGACATTGCAACATGTGTTAGAAATGAAGTGTTAATGTTCTTTGATAAGCAAAGCATGAGAGTGAATATAATAGACACAATCAATCCATGCAACAGATATCCTATATCATATTTGGTAAGAGTCCCTCGTGCAGCTCATTACATAACCATATTTTGCAAAGACCCCAAAGATATCTATTTGCTTGATTCACTCAAGTCATTGCCCATTGTAATTGATCATGTACAACTTGCGGAGTATTTGCTCACAATGTACACTGATCCTCACTTTGGAATCTTTAGCTTGATAATTAATGGATGGGAAATTGAAAAGGTATGTGCATAAACCGTATGGTGTGGTCATGCAGGCAACTTACAAACAAGTTGTTCCATTCAAGGGCACATTGAAATCTTTACTTCTAGAGTCTGATGCTACATCTTCAATAGCCTCAATAGGTTAGTAACTTCACTGTTTATAATCAAATCACTATACATCTGTTTAGACTTTACCGAGAGGACATCAAATGAAATCAACAGTACACTTAAAAAGAATGGTGATTTCAATGCTGTTTAAATGCTCATTTCTGCGCACTTTGGGGTACCTTATGATGCTGCAGCCCAATATTATTTTAATAAATCTCTACCTACATGTGCATGAGTTTTTCACTTCATGCAAATGTGTTCAAAGCTTGATGTGTTGTGTGCGTTTTTACTGTCATGTATGCATTTTATATTTCATTTCGACAAACAGTCACTCCATTTGCAGACAGCTTTCTCACATTTGCTTTGACATATATGTTACATAAATAAGCTCTACAAAGTGCATTATCATGCTGCACAGTAAAGCAGTCCGCTTATCACACTGCAGCTGGTACAGCTGCATGCCGTTTAACTTTTATGACCTGTACATAAACTTTTCATTCAGGCCCTTTCTATGAGAATAGCTTTCAGCCTAGATATGGTCTGGAACGGCTGATAGATTATAGGGCTTATGATTTTCTTATTCAATACGGAGAAATGAGTATATATTTCTATACCTGTTAATATACTATAGCTAGCTCCTTCCCTTATAAATCGATTCGATGTGGTAAGCCACCGTGCATGTATTCCTTCCATTTTATTAGCTTGCGTATGAAGTTAAAAGTTAAGGCCATTATTTGTGGTAGTATACATGTATCAAGATTTATCATCAAAGTATTAAGTACTACGCCAGTTTGTGTTGCATTGTTCCTTGTTCCTTAACAACAATCGAACAATTCCGTTCGTTGTGGTTAAGGAACACTTCATGGTTCCTTAACGACAACCGAATAATTCCGGTCGTTGTGGTTAAGGAACACTTCATGGTTCCTTAACAACAACCGAACAATTCCGTTCGTTGTGATTAAGGAACACTTCATGGTTCCTTAACGACAACCGAACAATTTCGGTCCTTGTGGTTAAGGAACACTTCATGGTTCCTTAACGACAACCGCACAATTCCGTTCGTTGTGGTTAAGGAACACTTCATGGTTCCTTAACGACAACCGAGCAATTCCGGTCGTTGTGGTTAAGGAACACTTCATGGTTTCTTAACTACAACCGAACAATTTCGGTCGTTGTGGTTAAGGAACACTTCATAGTTCCTTAACTATCATAGTTCCTTAACGGGCAACCCAACAATTCCGGTCGTTGTGGTTAAGGAACACTTCATGGTTCCTTAGCGACAACCGAACAATTCCGGTCGTTGTGGTTACTTCATGATTCCTTAACGACAACCGAACAATTCCGATCGTTGTGGTTAAGTAATACCTCATGATTCTTTAACGACAACTGAACAATTCTTCATGATTCCTTAACGACAACCGAATAACTCCGGGTCACTTCATGGTTCCTTAATGACAACGGAACAATTCCGGTCGTTGTGGTTAAGGAACACTTCATGATTCCTTAACGACAACCGAATAATTCCGGTCACTTCATGGTTCCTTAACGACAACCGAATAATTCCGGTCGTTGTGGTTAAGGAACACTTCATGATACCTTAACGACAACCGAATAATTCCGATCGTTGCATGTGGTTAAGGAACACTTCATAGTTCCTTAACGACAACCGAATAAATTCGGGTCGTTGTGGTTAAGGAACACTTCACGATTCCTTAACAACAACCGGTCGTTGTGGTTAAGGAATTAACACTTCATTGAATGAGGCGCGTGCATGGAGCCACCTTATAGCGACATTGATGCAACAGCTATTACACTCGCAGAGAAAGTTATCATAACCCCCTTGTTTAATTCAGGTCCTTGTCGTGAAGGGTTAGATATTACCAAATTTATATACAAAATTGAAGTGTTTGAAAATATTACATCGTTTGGTTCTGCACTGTGTAAAAAGGGCTGTTATACACTATTGTACAACAATAATTAGCAGTGTACGTATATAACACTGCGTATCTGCGCATTGGGACGTTATACACACGTATATACACAATGACGTCCCTATACACAATGTTATACGCTAAATGTATAACAATACCATTATCAAAGTGCTGATGCCAAACATACCCCCAATGACAACGACTTGAAATAAGTTGTTTTTTTTTTTTTAATTTCTTTGTGTGTGTATTAAAGAGTTGTGATGTGGTTAAGGCACCGTATATACACGTACATTTGAATAGCAATTCATTCCACGCGCCCAATTAGTTTGTGATTTTTTTCAGTAATGGTTGCTGTTTTCTCCTTAACTACAACGACCATGCATGCAGATGTATAGTATGTTGTCGTTAAGGAACCAACACAAATATAGTTAATTTTGTACCATCCTGACCTACAATCAACGCTATTCAATACCTAAATAAATTACTATATCTTCTCGCCGGGCTACTTCACTTGCATGGCATAACGATGAATATGCGGAAATTGAAGCGTTTAAAATTTGTGATTAAGTAGGAACAACGCGGTTATCAAAGGCAGTCCACCTTTTCGTTCGCTGCTGTGGTTAATTAATGACTTGGTGTAAACGTAGTTGTATGGCCATTACATATGTGTGCATGGCAGTGCCTAAAATATCAGTTTGGCACTGCAACACATATAATGTCAGTAATAGGCTAATGTCCACTAGAATGTAACACATACGTATTTACTATGGCGCTGATAAAACACAATACATGTATAGTTTCTGTTTCCTCACTTTATTTAAATTAAGTTGGCTTCGAACATGTTTTGGTTTTAAGGATTTACATTCTAGTGGCTAACTATTGTCATGTCAGTACGTCATAGAAATATAACTGCATTCATGGCATTAAATGAAATGGTGAATACAACTTGTGTTACATGCGAAAGAGTTTTGCATACCATTGATGTGACACGTTAGTTGTGCCGGGAAAGGCACTGCCAAAAATTGGCGCTTATATACAAAATTAAAATTGCAATTGTAGTGTTCTTATTTTCTAAACGAGTTGATTAGGTCGTTGTGGCTAAGCATTACTCAACTGGGGGCTCTGTGGCCGTGATCGTTTAAACTTACTGCAGTGCACGGACCATTTTCCCTTCGTTTGGTTGTTGGACATCGTTTGGTACTTATGATATTCTGTGGCCACTACGGTACACAAATGCTATAAGGCGTTATTATGTAACTTAAATTACAGCGTTCAGTCCCTAACGGCAACGACCTGTCGGTACGTGAACAGCAATATTGTATTCATGTACAAACCACAAATCATATTCATACAAGAATATTAGTGAGGCGCGCGCATTTGCCTTAACTGCAATGATGCCTTAATGAAAACGCGACAAGGGTCAATTCATTGGTCCCATTTACATCCTGTACTTTTGTCTGTTGCGGGGTCAAATCCATGGTCCCATTTACACCTTGTACTTGTGATCAAATCCATGGTCCCATTTACACCCTGTATTCGTGTCTGTTGTGGGGTCAAAACCATGGTTCCATTTACACCCTGTACCTGTGATCAAATCCATGGTCCCATTTACACCCTATACTTGGTCTGTTGTGAGATCTATTTCATGGTCGCATTTACGCCATGTACTTGTGTCTGTTGTGGGGTCAAACTCATGCTCCCATTTACACCTAGTACTTGTGTAGACCTGTTGTGGGTTCAAATCCATGGTCCGATTTACACCCTGTACTTGTGATCAAATCCATGGTCCCATTTACACACTGTACTTGTGTCTGTTGTGAGATCTAATCCATGGTCCCATTTAACCCTGTACTTGTGTCTGTTGTGGGGTCATATGCATGGTCCCATTAACACCCTGTACTTTAGTCTGTTTTAGGGTCAGATCTATGGTCCCATTTACACTTTAAACGTGTGTATGTTTTGGGGTCAAATAATTGGTCCCATTTACACCCTGTACTTGTTGTGTCTATTGTGGGATATACATGGTGTATGTGTCTGTTGTGGGATCAAATCCATGGTCCCATTTACACCCTGTACTTGTGTCTGTTGTGGGGTCAAATCCATGGTCCTATTTACATCCTGTACTAGTGTCTATTGTGGGGTCAAATCCATGATTCCATTTGCTTTACACCCTGTACTTGAGTATGCTGTGGGGTCAAATCCACGGTTCCATTTACACCCTGTACTTGTGTCTGTTGTGGGGTCAGATCCGTGGTCCCATTTACACCCTAAACTTGTGTATGTTTTGGGGTCAAATCATTGGTTCCATTTACACCCTGTGCTTGTGTCTATTGTAGGATATTTGTGTCTGTTGTGGGATCAAATTTACACACTGTACTTGTGTCTGTTGTGAGGTCAAATCCATGATCCCATTTGCACCCTGTACTTGTGTCTATGCTGTGGGGTCAAATCCATGGTTCCATTTACACCCTGTACTTGTGTCTGTTTTAGAGTCAAATCTATGGTCCCATTTACACCCTGTACTTGAGTCTGTTTAGGGTCAGTTCATTGGTCCCATTTACACCCTGTATATTTATCTGTTGTGAAGTCAAATCCATGGTCCGATATACTCCCTGTACTTGTGATCAAATCCAAAGTCCCATTTACACCCTGTACTTGTGATCAAATCCATGGTCCCATTTACACCTTGTATTTGTGTCTGTTGTGGGGTCAAGCTCATGGACCCATTTACACCTTGTTCTTGTGTCTGTTGTGAGATCAAATCCATGGTTCCATTTACACCCTGTACTTTTGTCTGTTGTAGGGTCAAATCCATGGTCTGCTTTACACCTTGTACTTGTGATCAAATCCATGGTCTGCTTTACACCATGTACTTGTGATCAAATCCATGGTCTCATTTACACCCTGTACTTATGTCTGTTGTGAGATCTAATCCATGGTCCGATTTACACCCTGTATATGTGATCAAATCCTTGGTCCCATTTACACACTGTACTTATCTCTGTTGTGAGACCTAATCCATGGTCCCATTTAACCCTGTACTTCTGTATGTTGTGGGGTCAAATTCATGGTTCCATTTACACCCTGTACTTAAATCTGTTTTAGGGTCAAATCTATAGTCCCATTTACACCCTGTACTTGAGTCTGTTTAGGGTCAATTCATTGGTCCCATTTACACCCTGTACTTTTGTCTGTTGTGTGGTCAAATCCACAGTCCGATGTACTCCCTGTACTTGTGATCAAATCAATGGTCTCATTTACACCCTGTACTTGTGATCAAATCCATGGTCCGATTTACACCCTGTACTTGTGATCAAATCCATGGTCCGATTTACACCCTGTACTTGTGATCAAATCCATGGTCCCATTTACACCCTGTACTTGTGATCAAATCCATGGTCCCATTTATACCCTGTATTTGTGTCTGTTGTGGGGTCAAATGCATGGTCCCATTTACACTCTGCACTTATGTCTGTTGAGGGGTCAAATCCATGGTCTGCTTTACACCCTGTACTTGTGATCAAATCCATGGTCCCATTTACACCCTGTACTTGTGATCAAATCCATGGTCCCATTTATACCCTGTATTTGTGTCTGTTGTGGGGTCAAACTCATGCTCCCATTTACACCCTGTACTTGAGTCTGTTTTTAAGATCAAATCCATGGTCCGATTTACAACCTGTACTTGTGTCTGTTATGCGGTCAAACTCATGCTCCCATTTGCACTGGGTACTTTTGTCTGCTTTAGGGTCAAATCTATGGTCCCATTTACACCCTGTACTTCTGTCTGTTGTGGGGTCAAATCCATGATCCCATTTACACCCTGTACTTGTGTCTATTGTGGGGTCAAATCCATGATCCATGGTTCCATTTACACCCTGTACTTGTGTCTGTTTTGGGGTCAAATCCATGGTCCGATTTACTCCCTGTACTTGTGATCAAATCCATGGTCCCATTTACACCCAGCCAGTTACTTGTGATGAAATCCATGATCCCATTTACACCCTGTCCTTGTGTATGTTGTGGGGTCAAATCCATGGTTCCATTTACACCGTGTACTTGTGTCTATTATGGGGTCAAACTCATGCTCCCATTTACACCCTGTACTTGAGTCTGTTTTAAGATCAAATCCATGGTCCGATTTACAACCTGTACTTGTGTCTGTTATGCGGTCAAACTCATGCTCCCATTTGCACTGGGTACTTTTGTCTGCTTTAGGGTCAAATCTATGGTCCCATTTACACCCTGTACTTCTGTCTGTTGTGGGGTCCAATCCATGATCCTATTTACACCCTGTACTTGTGTCTATTTTGGGGTCAAATCCATGATCCATGGTTCCATTTACACCCTGTACTTGTGTCTGTTTTGGGGTCAAATCCATGGTCCGATTTACTCCCTGTACTTGTGATCAAATCCATGGTCCCATTTACACCCAGCCAGTTACTTGTGATGAAATCCATGGTCCCATTTACACCCTGTATTTGTGTCTGTTTTGGTGTCAAATGCATGGTCCCATTTACACCCTTGTACTTTTGTCTGTTGTGGGGTCAAACTCATGCTCCATGGTTCCATTTACACCCTTGTACTTTTGTCTGTTGTGGGGTCAAACTCATGCTCCATGGTTCCATTTACACCCTGTACTTGTGTCTGTTTTGGGGTCAAATCCATGGTCTGCTTTACACCCTGTACTTGTGATGAAATCCATGGTCCCATTTACACCCTGTACTTGTGTCTGTTGTGGGGTCAAATGCATGGTCCCATTTACACCCTATACTTTGTCTGTTTTGGGGTCAAATCCATGGTTCCATTTACACCCTGTACTTAAATCAGTTTTAGGGTCAAATCTATGGTCCCATTTACACCCTGTACTTGAGTCTGTTTAGGGTCAATTCATTGGTCCCATTTACACCCTGTACTTGTGTCTGTTGTGGGGTCAAATCCACGGTCCGATGTACTCCCTGTACTTGTGATCAAATCCATGGTCTCATTTACACCCTGTACTTTTGATCAAATCCATGGTCCCATTTACACCCTAAACAGTAACGTTAGAAATAACATTAGCAGCACTAGGATATTAAAGTGTTTAGGGTAAAAATGTTGACAAGGCTGTTCCCCCAAGGCTGTCCTGCACGTTAGGGGTCGAATTTCCACCCGAAAGCCGAATCCGGGGTCAAATTACACCCCGGGTGCTGACCAGACACTCTTCATTAAAAAAAAAACGGGCACCTGAAAAAAATTGAACGGCCTCGTCCCGAGTCCGCTTCGCGGACGAGGTACCTTCGGCGCCGTACTTCGCGCTTCACGCGCCACACTAACTCGCCTGTACTTGTGATCAAATCCATGGTCCCATTTACACCCTGTATTTGTGTCTGTTGTGGGGTCAAATGCATGGTCCCATTTACACTCTGTACTTATGTCTGTTGTGTGGTCAAATCCATGGTCTGCTTTACACCCTGTACTTGTGATGAAATCCATGGTCTCATTTACACCCTGTACTTGTGTCTGTTGTGGGGTCAAATCCATGGCCCCATTTACACCCTATACTTTTGTCTGTTTTGGGGTCAAATCCATGGTCTGCTTTACACCCTGTACTTGTGATGAAATCCATGGTCCCATTTACAACCTGTACTTTTGTCTGTTGTGGGGTCTAATTCATGCTCCCATTTACACCCTGTACTTGAGTCTGTTTTAGGATCATATCCATTGTCCCATTTATACTCTGTATGTGTGTCTGTTGTGCGGTCAATTCATTGGTCCCATTTATACCCTGTAATGGCCCTGGGTCTAACCAGGTCCGCTCCCTCACTGCAAGCGGACAGAACCATGCATTAATGCAAGTAACCTTAATAGCCCCACACTACATGTCCAGTTAGCACCAGTGCATGGGGCACATGCAGAAGGAGTTATCAAACTGCCAGCAAGGGAGGAACCAGGTACTAAAAAATTCTACAGGGTCATTGGGGGCCCCCACAATAATGCAGTTCTCACACTGCGATAGGAATCGGCACCCCCCCCCCCCCCCCCCCTCCCCACCCCCCCCATTCGCCCCCTTGGCCCTATCTCCCACTACCTATCCTCCTTTACTGCACTTTGTATCCTTTACTATCCGAGGCCCAGGCCATCCCCTACTCAATAGCACTCTCAGTTCTAAACACAACCAGCCCTCCCACCCACCCACCCACCCACCCCTAAACACCCCTCTTACATGTGGTGTAATCAGACTGCCAACAGAAGAGCTGCTAGCCGCCACAGTACCACGGTTGAATGGGGTTGTCACAAAAGTAGACCTCAGCATGTGGAGTGGAACCTTGAACTGGAGCCGGCCCCAAACACTGGGGCCAGCCACAAAGGCCCCCTATCCTAGCCCCACACAGTACTAACACCAGCTCATCACTGCAAATGCAATAGAAGCCACTACCTGTGAAACCATTAACCCCCACACTACAAGAGGACTTAATGGTAGGGGAACCATCAACTACAAGCAGCTCGCATTGGACAAATTGGAATACCACCACTGAAGCAGCCTCCATTTGTAGAGTGTACATACGTGCCTACGTTTTTCACTTCTCACATTTTGTGTTGTAGATCTGAACTACTGTAGAAACATGTACAAGTTTGTGCATGTACAGAGTAAATTTTATCTGGTGTGGATGCTGTTAGTGGTGAATATAGTTACCAGCTGCCCTATCGGTACTGATTGCGGTGGGTCTGCACCCGTGGTTGATTTATATAGACAACCAAGGCTTGCTTTGCCTAAGTACTGGGAACTACGGTACTGTACGATCGCGAGTAGCAAAACACGTAAGTGCCATTTTGAATGTCACATAAATTGCATGCACAGTCACAGCTACAATGTGGCACGATGAAGACATCAGAATTCATGACCACACAAGTGAAGTTAGCAGACCCTACACTGTCAGAGATGTCAACAGATCTAGACATTACCAGTGTAACCCAGTTTCACCTGTGCCCCACGGCCACTATATACACTAGCTGGCACATACATTTTAGCAGATATACAACAGCCTAGGGCTAGGTATACGCAAGTACGTAGTTGATGGATCCATTACATTTGTAGGGTCTGCTAACTCCACTTGTGTGGTAATGAATTCTGATGTCTTTATCGTGCCACATTGTAGCTGTGACTGTGCATGCAACTTATGTGACATTCAAAATGGTTTTGCTACTCGCGTAAAGTCGTTCCCAGTAGCAGTAAGAGCAAAACGCCCTCTGTTTGTCTATATAAACCAACCACGGGTGCAGACCCACCGCAATCAGTACCGATAGGGCAGGTAACTATATTCACCACTAACAGCATCCACACCAGATAAAATTTACTCTGTACATGTACATGTCAACAGTAGTTCAGATCTACAACACGTGAAGAGACAAACGTAGGCACGTATGTACACTCTACAAATGGAGGCTGCTTCAGTGGTGGTACTCCATTTGTCCAATGCGAGCTGGTAGCTCCACTTGTAGTTGATGGTTCCCCTAACAGTAAGTCCTCTTGTAGTGTGGGGTTAATGGTTTCACAGGTAGTGGCTTCATTTGCATTTGCAGTGAGGAGCTGGTGTTAGTACTGTGTGGGGCTAGGATAGGGGGCCTTTGTGGCTGGCCCCAGTGTTTGGGGCTGGCTCCATTTCAAGGTTCCACTTCACATGCTGGGGTCTAGTTTTGTGACGACTCCATTCAACCCTGGTAATGTGGCGGCTGGCAGCTCTTCTGTTGGCAGTCTGATTACACCATATGTACGAGGGGTGTTTAGGGGTGGGTGGGTGGGTGGGTGGGAGGGCTGGTTGTGTGGGAGGGCTGGTTGTGTGGGGACTGTGAGTGCTATAGAGTAAGGGGTGGCCTGGGCCTCAGATACAACTTGCAGTAAAGGAGGATAGGTAGTGGGAGATAGGGCCATGGTGGCGAATGCGGCATGTGTGAATCATTAATGAGGGAGCCCCCAATGACGCTGTAGGATATTTTAGCACCTGGTTGCTCCCTTGCTGGCAGTCTGATAACTCCATCTGCAATTGCTCCACTGATGCACTGGGGCTAACTGGACATGTAATGTGGGGCTATTAAGGTAACTTGCATTAATGATTCTGTCCGCATGAAGTGAGGGAGCTGACCTGATTGGACCCAGGGCCATTACAGGGTATAAATGGGACCAATGAATTGACAGCACAACAGACACACATACAGAGTGTAAATGGGACCATGGATATGATCCTAAAACAGACTGCAGGGTGTAAATCGCACCAAGGATTTGACCCCACAAGAGACAAAAGTACAGGGTGTAAATCAGACCATGGATTTGACCCACAACAGACACAAGTACAGGGTGTAAATGGGACCATATATTTGATTACAAGTACAGGGTGTAAATCAGACCATGGATTTGACCCCACAACAGCCAAAAGTACAGGGTGTAAATGGGAGCATGAGTTTGACCCCACAACAGACACGAGTACACAAGTACAGGATGGGACCATGGATTTGATCACAAGTACAGGGTGTAAATAGGACCATGCATGGATTGACCCCACAACAGACAAAAGTACAGGTGTAAATGGGGGCATGAGTTTGACCCCACAACAGACAAAATGACAAGGGTGTAAATGGGACCATGGATTTGATCACAAGTACAGGCTGGGCGTAAATGGGACCATGGATTTGATCACAAGTACAGGGAGTAAATCGGACCATGAATTTGACCTCAAAACAGACTCAAGTACAGGGTGTAAATGGAACCATGGATCATGGATTTGACCCCACAATAGACACAAGTACAGGGTGTAAATGGGACCATGGATTTGACCCCACAACAGAGAGAAGTACAGGGTGTAAATGGGACCATAGATTTGACCCTAAAGCAGACAAAAGTACCCAGTGCAAATGGGAGCATGAGTTTGACCGCATAACAGACACAAGTACAGGTTGTAAATCGGACCATGGATTTGATCTTAAAACAGACTCAAGTACAGGGTGTAAATGGGAGCATGAGTTTGACCCCATAATAGACACAAGTACAGGGTGTAAATGGGACCATGGATTTGACCCCAAAACAGACACAAATACAGGGTGTAAATGGGACCATGGATTTGATCACAAGTAACTGGCTGGGTGTAAATGGGACCATGGATTTGATCACAAGTACAGGGAGTAAATCGGACCATGGATTTGACCCCAAAACAGACACAAGTACAGGGTGTAAATGGAACCATGGAGCATGAGTTTAACCCCACAACAGACACAAGTACAGGGTGTAAATGGGACCATGCATTTGACCCCAAAACAAACACAAATACAGGGTGTAAATGGGACCATGGATTTCATCACAAGTAACTGGCTGGGTGTAAATGGGACCATGGATTTGATCACAAGTACAGGGAGTAAATCGGACCATGGATTTGACCCCAAAACAGACACAAGTACAGGGTGTAAATGGAACCATGGAGCATGAGTTTGACCCCACAACAGACAAAAGTACACAGGTGTAAATGGGACCATCATTTGACACCAAAACAGACACAAATACAGGGTGTAAATGGGACCATGGATTTCATCACAAGTAACTGGCTGGGTGTAAATGGGACCATGGATTTGACCCCAAAACAGACTCAAGTACAGGGTGTAAATGGAACCATGGATCATGGATTTGACCCCACAATAGACACAAGTACAGGGTGTAAATGGGATCATGGATTTGACCCCACAACAGACAGAAGTACAGGGTGTAAATGGGATCATGGATTTGATCACAAGTAACTGGCTGGGTGTAAATGGGACCATGGATTTGATCACAAGTACAGGGAGTAAATCGGACCATGGATTTGACCCCAAAACAGACACAAGTACAGGGTGTAAATGGGAGCATGAGTTTGACCCCATAATAGACACAAGTACAGGGTGTAAATGGGACCATGGATTTGACCCCAAAACAGACACAAATACAGGGTGTAATTGGGACCATGGATTTGATCACAAGTAACTGGCTGGGTGTAAATGGGACCATGAATTTGATCACAAGTACAGGGAGTAAATCGGACCATGGATTTGACCCCAAAACAGACACAAGTACAGGGTGTAAATGGAACCATGGATCATGGATTTGACCCCACAATAGACACAAGTACAGGGTGTAAATGGGATCATGGATTTGACCCCACAACAGACAGAAGTACAGGGTGTAATGGGACCATAGATTTGACCCTAAAGCAGACAAAAGTACCCAGTGCAAATGGGAGCATGAGTTTGACCGCATAACAGACACAAGTACAGGTTGTAAATCGGACCATGGATTTGATCTTAAAACAGACTCAAGTACAGGGTGTAAATGGGAGCATGAGTTTGACCCCATAATAGACACAAGTACAGGGTGTAAATGGGACCATGGATTTGACGCCACAACATACACAAATACAGGGTGTAAATGAGACCATGGATTTGATCACAAGTACAGGCTGGGTGTAAATGGGACCATGGATTTGATCACAAGTACAGGGAGTAAATCGGACCATGGATTTGACCCCAAAACAGACACAAGTACAGGGTGTAAATGGAACCATGGAGCATGAGTTTGACCCCACAACAGACAAAAGTACAAGGGTGTAAATGGGACCGTGCATTTGACACCAAAACAGACACAAATACAGGGTGTAAATGGGACCATGGATTTCATCACAAGTAACTGGCTGGGTGTAAATGGGACCATGGATTTGATCACAAGTACAGGGAGTAAATCGGACCATGGATTTGACCCCAAAACAGACACAAGTACAGGGTGTAAATGGAACCATGGATCATGGATTTGACCCCAAAATAGACACAAGTACAGGGTGTAAATGGGATCATGGATTTGACCCCACAACAGACAGAAGTACAGGGTGTAAATGGGACCATAGATTTGACCCTAAAGCAGACAAAAGTACCCAGTGCAAATGGGAGCATGAGTTTGACCGCATAACAGACACAAGTACAGGTTGTAAATCGGACCATGGATTTGATCTTAAAACAGACTCAAGTACAGGGGTGTAAATGGGAGCATGAGTTTGACCCCATAATAGACACAAGTACACGGTGTAAATGGGACCATGGATTTGACCCCACAACATACACAAGGACAGGGTGTAAATGGGATCATGGATTTCATCACAAGTAACTGGCTGGGTGTAAATGGGACCATGGATTTGATCACAAGTACAGGGAGTAAATCGGACCATGGATTTGACCCCAAAACAGACACAAGTACAGGGTGTAAATGGAACCATGGATCATGGATTTGACCCCACAATAGACACAAGTACAGGGTGTAAATGGGATCATGGATTTGACCCCACAACAGACAGAAGTACAGGGTGTAAATGGGACCATAGATTTGACCCTAAAGCAGACAAAAGTACCCAGTGCAAATGGGAGCATGAGTTTGACCGCATAACAGACACAAGTACAGGTTGTAAATCGGACCATGGATTTGATCTTAAAAACAGACTCAAGTACAGGGTGTAAATGGGAGCATGAGTTTGACCCCATAATAGACACAAGTACACGGTGTAAATGGGATCATGGATTTGACCCCACAATAGACACAAGTACAGGGTATAAATATAACCATGGATTTGACCCCACAACATACACAAGTACAGGTATAAATGGGACCATACATTTGACCCTAAACAGACTCAACTACAGGGTGTAAATGGGACCATGGATTTGACCTCACAACAGACACAAGTACAGGGTGTAAATGGAACCATGGATTTGACCCCACAGCATACTCAAGTACAGGGTGTAAAGCAAATGGAATGATGGATTTGACCCCACAAAAGACACTAGTACAGGATGTAAATAGGACCATGGATTTGACCCTACAACAGACACAAGTACAGGGTGTAAATGGGACCATGGATTTGATCCCACAACAGACACATACACCATGTATATCCCACAATAGACACAACAAGTACAGGGTGTAAATGGGACCAATGATTTGACCCCAAAATATGCACACGTTTAGAGTGTAAATGGGACCATAGATCTGACCCTGAAACAGACTAAAGTACAGGGTGTTAATGGGACCATACATTTGACCCCACAACAGACACAAGTACAGGGTTAAATGGGACCATGGATTTTATCTCACAACAGACACAAGTACAGTGTGTAAATGGGACCATGGATTTGATCACAAATACAGGGTGTAAATTGGACCATGGATTTGATCACAAGTACAGGGTGTAAATCGGACCATGGATTTGAACCCACAACAGGTCTACACAAGTACTAGGTGTAAATGGGAGCATGAGTTTGACCCCACAACAGACACAAGTACATGGCGTAAATGCAACCATGAAATAGATCTCACAACAGACCAAGTATAGGGTGTAAATGGGACCATGGATTTGATCACAGGTACAGGGTGTAAATGGAACCATGGTTTTGACCCCACAACAGACACGAATACAGGGTGTAAATGGGACCATGGATTTGATCACAAGTACAAGGTGTAAATGGGACCATGGATTTGACCCCGCAACAGACAAAAGTACAGGATGTAAATGGGACCAATGAATTGACCCTTAACAGACTCAAGTACAGGGTGTAAATGGGACCATAGATTTGACCCTAAAACAGACTCAAGTACAGGGTGTAAATTGGGACCATGGATTTGACCCCATAACAGACACAAGTACAGGGTGTAAATGGAACCATGGAGCATACTCAAGTACAGGGTGTAAATGGGATCATGGATTTGACCCCACAATAGACACAAGTACAGGGTGTAAATGGGACCATAGATTTGACCCCACATCAGACACAAGTGCTGGTGTAAATGGGATCATAGATTTGACCCTAAACAGACTCAAGTACAGGGTGTAAATGGGATCATGCATTTGACCCCACAACAGACACAAGTACAGGACCATGGATTTGACCCCACAATTGATACACCTACAGTGTGTAAATGGGACCATGGATTTGACCCCAAACTACACAAGTACAGGGTGTAAATGGGACCATGCATTTGACCCTAAACAGACACAAGTACAGGATGTACATGTAAATGGACCATGGATTTGATCCCACAACGGGGACCATGGATATTATCCCACAACAGACACAAGTGCACGGTGTAAATGGGACCACCGTCGTCACTGTACTAGCATAGATCTAGTAACCTTTCTCACGATCGTCGTATTCGCACCGCTCGAACTTCACGTCCGCCGATTGAAACTCTTATGATCTTGTCTTCAGTTGACGTCGCCATAAAGTTTATGTACGCAGAAGATAACGAAATAGGGATCGAATAGTATAACAACTGCATGTGAGTCCGACCGGGAGATGGATTCACGTATCCAGCGCAGAGTAGGTGTGGCTATAAGTTATCGAAGTGTCAGCCCACAGGAAGTAGTTGCATATTCATGTATTTGGTGCATGGAAGCGGGTCACGCACGTACAACGGCGCGATTCGAGCGGGAAACTTGTACCAACTTTGCGCCGCTGCATCTCCGTAACGGATGACATAAAAATTAACGAACAGAACAAATCGATAGGTATACGACCTCTCTACCTACAAACCGAATTTGAAGCGATTTGATTACTCCTACAGAAAGTTATGGCAGGTTTGAACCCACAGGGGTATCGGACGTTGCAATACTGGCACGGAGCAAGTGCAAGACCCCAAAAAGTATTTTGCCATAGAGAAATGGTGTAGTATGAAGTGTTGAAAATAGGAAGTTGATAGCTTTAACCGTTCGGAAGATATACCGATTCAAACGAGAAGCATTTTTATAACATTATATATATATAAACGAAGGGCCATTTTCGTGGAAACTGTCCCAATTATAATTATATCATGGTGTTAATAGCTAATGCTTGCGGGTGTTCTGCTCAGTTTCCATATACTTACAGGAAACTATGAAGCCGGTGTGAAATTTGTGAATCTTTGTTTATTAACTGCCAGACATTGCATGCATCAGATTTTTGCCGGTTACCAAAGCTATTAGTGAGCGCATGCAGTGCTTCAGTTCTGAGAAGAGTGAAAGCATACCTTATAATTAATTAATTCAAGTATATATGTCACAAATGCGATAACCTGCTAACTCTACATGCTCACAAAGAGAGAAGTGATGCTCTATCCCTTGCTTCATGATTCAACGAGTCATATTTTGCACCAAATCGTACAAAACAAAACCAAAAAAAAAGGCTGGGGCTCCGCCCCAGACCCCGCCCCTACTTACGTATGCATTAGCCGGACCACTTTTTCTTTCGTTCCTACCAGCGGCGACGGAACCATGGCCGCCGGAGCCGCCACTTTTTGTACCAATGATTACTATTTTAGTTATTCATTTCATTAATTATTCATCGAGTTCAATGAACAGCATAAACACTATGATTTTCCTTTGAAAAATGGCTTCAATAAGGTGTTTTGTTTCCTAAGAAAATGGCTTCAATAAGGTGTTGTGTTTCCTAAGAAAATGGCTTCAATAAGGTGTTGTGTTTCCTAAGAAAATGGCTTCAATAAGGTGTTGTGTTTCCTAAGAAAATGGCTTCAATAAGGTGTTGTGTTTCCTAAGAAAATGGCTTCAATAAGGTGTTGTGTTTCCTAAGAAAATGGCTTCAATAAGGTGTTGTGTTTCCTAAGAAAATGGCTTCAATAAGGTGTTGTGTTTCCTAAGAAAATGGCTTCAATAAGGTGTTGTGTTTCCTAAGAAAATGGCTTCATGCAAGTTCAGTGTTGCGTTTCATAAGAAATAGCCATTCATAGAAAATGGCTTCAAGTTCATGCAGTGTTGCGTTTCATAAGAAAATGGGTCAGGCATTGCAAATTGTATCCCTGAGCAACCAGGTGCACATCAATGAAGAGGGTTTGACCATTGCATGCAGCCATAAGAAGCTTTCAGCCCCCTTTGACACTGTTGTGAAGAAAATGACATACTCTTTGCAAAATCGAAAAGAAGCTTTTGCGGTCTTTCTATTGCTGATACAGCGTTCGATTCATATAAAGAAGTTTTAGCAATCGCAAGGACGCTACGACGAAATTTCCGATACAGGAGGCTATACGAAATGTCATAAAGAAGCCTGTCGAAAGGCCATCATTTTGCCATCAACTATACACCAGTTGCTTCCAGCCTCTCCTTGCAACACCATGCAAGTACAATTCAAGAGAGGTGGCAGTTACTTTCGAATATGAGATTTTTTTAGCAAGGCAAGGGTTGCCCCCTAAGAGTAGTAAGAGGGCATGATGACAACGCAAATAGAATCAAACTTTTTCTTGTGCCCATACAAACAACGCACGCCGCTAATTTGCAATTATTTCATATTAATGATTATTCATATATAATGGCGGCTACACTTTTTTATTCCTTCCGTCGCCGCTGCCTACGGCCCTGACAGAGCTAGTTTATAGGTGCATGCAAAGCTGGCTATTCAACTCGCTCTCAACGTTTAGTCCTTCCATGGACGAAACCACACTACCAGCCGTACGAGCAAAGTAGGTCGTAATGCTTGCTGTCACCTCAGTCTGCACTTCGCAATAATTCATGCTGCCGCTTTGATTTCCGACTTTCAGCTCCACTACATCAGTTTTCGCTTAGATGCCATTGTGCGCATGTGCGTAGTAACGGGGAACCGAAGGGGTTAACAGGTTTTTATTAAAAGGGGCGGAGGGGGGCGCCATTTAGTCCCGGGGGGGGGGGGGGGGGGGGGGGGCCATGGCCCTGGGGATGCCCATGTGTATTGTGTTATTGATATTCACTTTTATATTTCAATTCAGATGAAACAAAGAAGTTTATGTATTAAACGCTCATGTATACATTTTGTGATAGACTGATAGCTATTATATAGATCAATTCAGGATTGGAATGTCTCCTTTGAGTTGAACATTATTATGAGTGTCACTTTTTAGACTGCAAATTTGATGCATTTTTTTAACTACAAGAACTACAATTTTAAAAAGAACCAACTTTTATTACTGATGTCATTTTGTACTAAGTGTTTGTGTTGATTTGAGATTTACAAACAAGTTTAAATAGTTATATATGCTAGTATAAGTGCTTCATTAAAATCGAGGAAAGAACTAAATAAAAGGATTGCAAACCAGGGCAGGAATACAAGAAAGCTGTACAGGAATACTTGAAACCACGGAATTACATGTAAGGAAAGAAGAGAATAACCATGATGGAAATAAAAAATCCCATGGTAGGAGTCAGATAAACCCATGGTGTCACATGGGTGTAATGTGGAAAAACCCAGGGTGTCAAGTTGGTGGAATTAAAAAAATACCAGGGTAAAATGAAATGAAATCCCATCATGCAGGGAAAAAATTATTCCCCGCCAAAGTGGAATTTGATAAAATCCCACGAAAAAACCCATATGCGATTTTGATCCACGTTCCCACGTTGGTTTTTGACCCCGGAATTTATCTATTCCCAGTGCAGTATTATTTCCATTAATGGGAACGCGAAAAAATTATCCTGTGAAATTTTACTTCATCCCGTCAGTCAATTTAAAAATTTTGCCCACGCATTGTGCCTCGATTGTTTGAGCGTGTTGCGGCAGTTTCTCACTCTTGTGCTGTGTCCAGCCATGTCATGTGCTTCTATGACTAGTATACGTGCTTTTCTAGTCAAAACTATGACGGCGCCGGATTACAATCAGCACGCTGTAGGTCAGCTGAAGTGATGAACTTTATGCAGATGTTGTATATTCTGCAGGATGTACAGGGGACGAAATAGGCTGTTCACTGCTTGAAGTATAGCCCTAGAAACTCGCAAACAGAATTAAAAAATCGAACAAACTTTAAGTATTGTGCATGAAAACCACGTTTCTATGAGGCATCCATGCAGTGCACAGATATTGTATACAGCAGCACAATCCCAAACACAAATGTTAAGAGCGGAAGAAGCTGTAGCGGAACTAAGACAGTGCGATTCATGTACGGGGATGCATAACTGGTATAGCTTTATTCTATGTGATGGAGTAAGTGGCTTAACTGACATCATATCCGGTCCAGAAATAGCCTATAGGCGGTCATCGTGTTGTTTATTTCCTAATTGAATTTCAAACATGCCTAATATTCTCTAAAATCGATTTGATTATAATATATGCATTTCTCATAAAATAAACATTAAGCACCCTATTACTAAAATCAAGACAAAATAAGGCACGCAAATTTATTCATGATAATTCTGTATTTAAAAGTACATCAGTGTAGGGCTCTCACCGCCGGATCAATTTAAAAAAAAAAAAAAAAGAAGTTATTGCCATATCAGGGCCGCCGGAGCCGGGGCGGCTGGGGCGGCTAAGGCCGCCCCACTTTTTATTGGGTACATTAATAACTTTAATTAACTACGCACTTATTTAGACAGCTGGTAATTCACCGTTTTTTCGTACCGATTCAGAATTGTCAGTGTACATGCATGTCTTGCAGCAAGTTGCCGCTATCCGAAATCGGTGACAAGGCACACCAGCCTTTGAACTTTAGCTTTCCCCAGCATGAATTTGGGATATTATCAGTCGTGAAGCGCTCGTTCCAAGCCCAGTGGTTCCAATTAAAGGTGGCCATGGCTACACTGATTACGATGTTAATCGTGCTCAAGCTTTCTGCTTTTCGTCTGTCATGACTTACAAGAATAATTACAAGAATAATTATTTACTACCACTGGTGCCAGATGTGTATAATAATGATATAAATATGTACATGGTATACCTTGTGTATGTACATTACATGTATCAAATAATGTTTGCATGTCACTCACAACTAAGTCACAAGTACTGTACATGTATATGATTTGCTCCATAAACTGTCAATTGCTGATAGCTAAGGGTTAAGAACCGGTGTCCCAATAAGAACCGGAAGGGGGGGTAGGGTCTGTGTGTACCACGTAAGTTTTTAAAAGCAAAACAACCAAAACCATGCAGCCTTGTTAGCTTCCTTCTCTCTCTTGTTTAATTGTTTAACTTCTACTACGAGTGTGTGTGTGTGTGTGTGTGTGTGTGTGTGTGTGTGTGTGTGTGTGTGTGTGTGTGTGTGTGTGTGTGTGTGTGTGTGTGTGTGTGTGTGTGTGTGTGTGTGTGTGTGTGTGTGTGTGTGTGTGTGTGTGTGTGTGTGTGTGTGTGTGTGTGTGTGTGTGTGTGTGTGTGTGTGTGTGTGTGTGTGTGTGTGTGTGTGTGTGTGTGTGTGTGTGTGTGTGTGTATGTGTGTGTGTGTGTGTGTGTATGTGTGTGTGTGTGTGTGTGTGTGTGTGTGTGTGTGTGTGTGTGTGTGTGTGTGTGTGTGTGTGTGTGTGTGTGTGTGTGTGTGTGTGTGTGTGTGTGTGTGTGTGTGTGTGCATGTGGGGGTGGCTCTCTCTTGGTTTAACTTCTAATACGGGCGGGGGGGAAGGTATTTGGGCGAAAACAACTGAAACCAGCCTTGTTGGCTTCGACCACTCGTTTGTTTATCCTCCACTTGGAGCTAAATATCATGACCATACGGTAAGCTTACTACTCCAATATTGAGCCGGTGAGTTTCATGATCAGCGTACGCTTGTGTCACGAAAAGGGTGTTAATGTTGCCAATCGGTGTCATGAAGGAGCATTAGTACACTTTTATCGAGGCCCGTCGCTTTCAACAAGTCATTTCTGGCCCATGATAAAGCCCAGCTGGATATGGCTACGATTTTCTTACAGGAGGAAGCAGCTAGGGTGTTGATTGAGAAAGAACAAGAACAGCCCCAGTCGTCCAGGTGTGGGAGACCGCCTATAAGAATGCTAAGGGTGAATGGAGGGAGCCCCTGGCCCAGCTTATTGGCCTAGCCTCTAATGCCTTACTTCAGTCTTGTTAAACCAGATCTACTGGTAAGGAGAACAACCAAATAAGAAGAAAAAGAAGGGAGTGCATGACGGTCAGGAGGGGACTAATTATTCTCAAAGTGATGACCATGTTTGATTGATCGAAGCTATCAAATGTGCTGAGGAATTGAAGACACTTAGGATGAATGACCAGTGAGGTTGCACCTCAGGAAGGGGAAGGAGCTAGTATGGCCATCTCAGAATTGCATTGCCATGAAGTATAATTGGCTAGGTCTGTGCTACTGGTGTGTTCTAGGGAAGGATATTGAGCATAAAATCGTGGAGTATGCTACCAACATGATGACCATGGCTTTGGCCTAAAAATAAAGAATATAATGTGGCTGAATGCAGGGGTTCAAGGCCACATACAGAAGGCTGGCTGGCCTTTTCAGCAGTTATCCAGAGCTTGCCAAAAATTTAAAGGGCTGGAGGGATGAATGCTAATAAATATTTTACCATACTTGAGAAGGATGCTTGACTGCAGATGACCTAATAATAGATGAGCAGCACATGGTTGTCACTCTTCTAGGGTCCCAAGGCTTTTTTATATTACTTGCCAGTTTCTTGAGTCAGTTCATTAAAGTCCCCAAAAGTTAAATAAGCAAGTGTACATGTCACGAGGAAGCAATTAGACTCGAAGCTCGGGATTATTTCAAAGGGAGTGACCTACAGTATGCTTATTCCCTTCCTAAAGGATGTCATGGAGAAGCAGCCAGGGCACCAGTGGCTTGCCAAGACTTAAACTACCGCTACCAGTATGGAGACTGTGGAGGCTCCTATATAGATATGTCACTTAAAACCTGCATGATGTGTAACCCCCCTCCCACCAATATTTCTAACTTGCAATGTGTTACAACCCATCAATTGAAAATATGCATGGCTGGAAAGTTAATAGTAGTTGTGTGCGTGTGCTTGCGTATGTATACATCCGCATGCATCTGCATCCACAGCTAAGTATCGATCATTGGTTGAGCTAGTAAGTGAGAAAAAAACAGTTCATGTTATGAATCAAGTCTAACCATTGGCCCTTAAATGAAATTGAAGTACGTTTGTCATCTAGAGTCCATTGGTTCTTATTAGGTCACACACACCCGACCCCCCCTTATCCCAAAGGGGTCCAAAACGGACCAACAATACCAGATGGAGACAAATGAATAGTTTACGAGTGTTCTTCAATGAATTTGGAAATGGGTTTCAAAAGAAATCATATCAAAATTCGGTGTGTGGAGAGGGCTGTGATTTCTGAAAGTAAATGTGGTTCTTAAATGGATTTTTACCCTTATTTGCGTTAGTTTCTCCCACATCAAAAATCTGCACACATAGCATATGACCTGTGGGATGCACTGGTAACAGTTTATGTAGTGTTGCTGAAATGTGAAGAGTTGTACTACTTGCTATGATTAGTTTATGCATGCACCATATTCCTCCTAGCCTACTAAACTCATTGCACCCATCTTCAAGAACAGAATGGAGTTATTGTTGTACATCCATTTACATGTATGTCCTGATATCATGGACATTGGACTGTGATATATAAATATGCCCTTGGCATAATTTAAGAATATACTGTGCAGACAGCGGCATCAAAGATGAGTTCCAGTTGCTGTATGCATGACTACATACTGGCAATGAGGTTAATGGCAGGCAATGTCAAGATACTGCAATCGTGCTCGCTCACTCACTCACCTGGGATCCTCCAGGTGTGGGGATACTGGCTCCTCCAATATACAGGGTGTTTCACAATCAAGGAAAATTGTTTATAAATTGACCACAAGCAGTTAATTAACTGATGATTGTTCTTAAAAGTTTTAATAGCAAAAGAAGACATGCTGGTGAAATAAAATTAATATTATCTTTAATGGTTAATTAACAATAATAAAAGTCCCAAAACCCCTATTCATTTCAATTAAATATTATTAATGTTAATAAATGTAGGATTGGTGGCTAGTTAAAAGATGCAAACTGTACTTAGGTAACTGCTTCCATTTAGAAGTTATTCGAGATTAAAATCTTGATTTTTGCAATGTACTTGATTTAGGGGCCATTGTATCTCGATTTAGTGGTTTGAATTTATTAATAAATTCGGCCAAGTTGATGTTATTAAAATTCAAGGATATGTTGGAGCATTTGGATGCCTCTAAAATGGTATGTTTTGATTAGGTGTTATCGAGAATTATTAATTCGTTTTGTTAATTTTAATTTTTTGATTTTATTAAATTAATTATTATATTAATATTTAATTTGTTTACATCAGCATTTTAGCTCGAGTTAATAGAGCATTGATCAACAATTTATAGTTAATTAACTGCTTGCAGTTAATTTATAAACAATTTTCCTTGATTGTGAAACACCCTGTACATTTAAATTCAGTATATTCATTGTCACCTATCAGCATACATTAGATGTACACAGCACCTCCTGCCTGGACGTACTGTTGCTTATGATGTCATACAACCTCATGATGACTCCTATGTAGGATTAAGTCTTGACTGATTGTAATCACGCGCATTGCACGTGATTATACAATACACTACATCTCCCCTTCCCAAGTGCACTGCATGCACATTACACTAGATCTCCCTTCCCACAATGTCGTTCCTCTTTCCACTGTCTTCACTCCATGCACTCCCTTGCTTCTGTGTCTTCATTGTCTGCCTGCTTTCCCACATATATTCTCTCGGGCATACACTTATTCTTGCATCCTCTCTTGCACTGTCCCTGCATATTCTATTTCCTGCTTTTCACGATCCTGCCTCATTCGGGCTCAGGCTATCTTGCCTCTATTGGCTCGGGCTATTTTGCAACTCTTGGCTTTGGCTCAGGCCATCTTGCCTTCTGTAAAGGAATTTGTATCAAGGGGCGTTACATTTTTGTAAAACGTTAAAATTCATACATGTAACTGTGATTATTTAAATTCATCTCTTAATATTTCATGACCACATCATGCATAAGAATAATTTACTTTTTTCAATTACATGTATACACAGGAAGTAATGGCTATTCATGTGGAAGTTTGGAACACATTGGAACACAATGACAAGGTATACTCACCAATATTTATCCCCTTAACTTATTGTCCCTCCCTAGAAACGCCATCATCAACTATGGTGTGTGTCATCGCTATCATCCACTGTGCTGCGTAGCCATGAGGTGAGAACAGGGAGGAGGAGGAGGATGGGATGACCTAATGAATTGCACCATGTTGCTGGAACCAAGTGGCTGAAGACATTAATGTCTGATGTAGTTTGCATATATTTTATTGTGTTCCTCATATTATATTATCCAGGGAGGGGGGAGGTGGGGGGGGGGGGGGGGGGGGGGGGCAAAATAATAATATTATAGTCACCGACCTAAAAAATCAAATCAAGGGCCACCATGCAGACAACTCCAGATTAGGTGTCCCACAGACACAACAACCACCTGCTATTGTTTTTTCTAAAAAAACGAGTCCTTCACCGTTCACATTAGTCATTTACGTCATGGCATGGATAGCGTCATTGGTCCGGCCGCGGCGGGGATGTATGAATAAACGCATACAATTTGTTTAGCTGACCTCAAAAACCATAATTGCACAGATATTTGTTGGAGTATAAAACCTTCGTATTTTCGTATTTAAAACACGCCTCCTCAGTGTACATATATTTATAGAGAGGGTGGCAGCTGAGGTGTGACTGACTCAGCGCAATTTTTGGAAGGGCACGACACCACCCCCCCCCCAAAAAAAGAGACGTACCCTTATCTAAAGTGCGCGTTTTTGTGTCGACCGAATACAGTGTGTAGATGATTTCGGTGAGAACCCGCGCGTCACGTGAGAGTCATGTGAAAATTTTATGGAGGGCAAAACATTATTGAGACGTATGGTAAATCGTGATGGATCGGCAGATTTCAAGCGAAAGGAGCGTTACAAACAAAAACTGGAGTCGGTGGGGCTGACACCAAGCGATGAACTTTTCATGAGGGGTGATGGTCGTCGTTTCGGCGATGCTATGTCGTTGTGGCAGCGTATAGAGTATGGCAATATATTTGGCCATTTTATCGATCGCCCAGGAACTTGAAGCCTACAACTAGTTTCAATCGGGTTCTGTGAGGACTGTGTTTGTGGTGTGTTTTGGCCAAGGCAACCAAAAGTGTAGAACAGGCCCACGAAGCGTGGATTAGGGCCTATTGCACGGTCATCTGGCTTGATCGTTGCCGACTGAACTAGCTTGCTAAGTTAAGCTTATTTTTAAAAGAATGCACGGTGTACATGTCTACAGACCTATCTGTAATCGATAAGCTAGGTCCATACATGTATCACGTAGGCTCATAGCAATCGATCGGCAACAGACATCTTTGTCCTCCGTCATGTAGGCCTATAGCTTTTGTAGGCTGTAGCCAAAGGCAAAGCAGGGCAGCATGACAGCACACGTGCTCATCATCGTTGCTAAGACATAAGCAGATCCAGCTATTGGTGCAGATGGGGTGGCTACTCCAGACATGGGGGCTGCATCCCTATACCTCCCATACTGATGATTTCTGTCTCTGTTGCGAGTCCTGCGTGAACTAGCAAACAACCCTCTACAGCCGAAGCAGAGATAATATAAAGCACACTTCTCCTTTTCTTCTTTGCCCCGCTTTCGCCTGCCGCGCTTTCACTGCCATCATTTTGATCAAATACTTCCTCTTGCATACCATCCTTGAAAGAGAATCGTGAAGAGACATAGCCACATCACTGGGTTCGTCAACAGGCTTGCCTACAATAAAAACAAATGACTCCCTCACTCAATTGTGACTTCCACACTTCGAACTAACATGACACAAAATGGTCGCCACATATTCGCGAGTGCTTCGAAGGCTGCCAATCCTCTCTACGGACCGCTTGAATCCACCTTCGTAGTCTGCCTTCATTTTTGAATGGAAACCGATAGAAACCTATGCCCAAACGCTGACGACCACGATTTCTACAGCCAAAAGCACAACACCTCCATACCATTTCACGTATACCTTGCCCTCCACTTCAATTATTCATCGTTTTAGGTCACGCGTTTCCAAGGAAACGACTTCTCACCGAAATCATCTATAATCAGGGCTACTGGTATATGGGGGAGTGGTCCGGTTAAAACACTTTGTAACTATACGACGTTCATATCACTTGAAATGAGCGGATCCAAAATCAAATCAAAGTCTTGAAATGTGTGGCACTATATCAAAAGTAAAAAAAAATTACTAAGGCTTAAACATCAATCCAAATTATTTCAATCCAAAATCGTTGGATTGTTTTTCAATCCAACGCTAATGTGTTAAATATTTGGATTGTTTACTAATCCAAATGTATTTCAATCCCTGGGATTGAAATCATTTGGATTGCGGAGTGTCCGACTTTTTTAACAGTGCACCCAAAGGGTTAGAGAAATCCTTCATATCTACGAGATTTAATTGCGTGAAAGAAGTTTACAAAGTTCTAAATTTACGAATTCATTGCATACATGTAGGAGACAAGTATTTGGGATTTAAGGAAAAATGATTACTGTACGGAATTATCTAACTTTTGAATTGGCAAGTGCGATAATTAAGTCATGAATATTAATGAGCCGCCCCAATTGTCGACTCCTTCCGGCGGCTCTGCATATTGCATGCTTTTCCTATACACAACACCAGTTATACCACCGAATGTATTTGCACGCTTGCAGGGAACTGGGTCAAAAACTTTGGCTGGCACAATGTCACGCGGCAATGTTAGAACACGTACACATGTGCGCCTGCTTAACTTTAATGATAATCCACAACGGAGCACATGTAGCTGCCTATGCACAGCAGGGTTAGCAAATAGCAATTAGAAGTAGCCCTAAAGTACTATTGTAAAAATCAGACACCTGCATATCGCATGCGCGGAAGAAAAGAAGTTATAAGTGAAACTGAGATCGTCACCTCACACATCTGGCATACAGGGCCTGAGGACGAGGCTAAAACAACCCCTGCCTCATGCATTGCCGGCTTTGTATGCTTGCCCTTCGGAAGTATACCTTTGAAATTTGCTTTTCCTCATGGGCATGCACGGCTTCGGTTTGCGGGCTATCAGAAGAACCTATATAGAGTTGCTCAGTTTTCCTCATAAATGCACGGCTTCGGCTTGCTATCAGAAGAACCTATATAGAGTTGCTTTTCCTCATAAACGCACGGCTTCGGTTTGCTATCAGAATTAAGAACCTATATAAGAGTTGCTAGCCGTGCATGTTTATGAGGAAAAGCAATTTTCAAAGGCTATAGTTACATAACTTTAATATATCTATGCATGCCACACCTTGATTTGATTTAAGGTCATATAGTTATTCTTCAATGCATGCCGCTAATTCCTTTAACTGATACATGCGTGCAGGGATCTAACCCTAACTTAATACACGCCGTTTTTTTTTGTTTTGTTTTGTTGAAACTTAACCCGATCTGGCATGAAAAAAAAAAATCCTATATACATGTACCTAGCTCATTGTCCTAAACAACACGGAACTGCGCGGCGATCAGTATTCTGCACTGATATTCTGCTCACCACATACATGTACATGCATCCATTTGTTCTGCACTGACCGATGTACAATGAATCATAGCCATGGAGTAGTACGTAGTTTGTGATAGGATTACTGCATGCCATCTCCTTATTTGTATCATGCACCCCTTACGTATATAAACATGCAGAAAGTGTTGCCCTCTATTGTTATTTCACTGCGGCTTATAATTCTTCTGGACTATAACTGGAGGTGCAGCCTTAAGCTTATAGAGGCAGCTACCGGATCATGAGGGAAACACCTGTAGTGTCTTGGACCCCCAGACTTGGCTCTCAGTCACGATTCACTCATTGACAAAAAGGATCATTCAATCAATGAGCATGCGCACAACTGCACTCTAAATATACGTATGCCAATACATCACATTCCTCCCCCCTTAACACACAACTATACATTTATGCACTTCAATAATAGTCAATATGTGTGTTCTCTGTCTAGTAGCGGTCAGGTGCTTGTCTAACTCGGGTTGATCTCCGCAAGGTCATCGGTGGAACTGGTGCTACCTCCTGAGGAAGGTTTACTGCCTCCTGTGGACCGGTGTCAGAGTCCTCTGGGATGATAACTGCATCTCTATCTTCTTCAGTGGCTGTGCTATCTGCTAGTGGTGCTGGGTCATAGGACAAATCTGAAGTTGGACCATCATCCATGATGTCTGGCTGAAGGGAGGTGGCCGTTGGTGCAACAGGATCAGCGTTAAGCTCACCACCTGCAACACGACTTCTAATATGATTCACGTGACGACGAACTACCTTGTAAGAAAGACTTCCTGTCAGTTCCACTACAATACCAGGAATCCATTTGTGTGGGTTGTGAAAATCATATACATAAACTCTGTCCCCCAAGCTGAAAGTACGGGATACCATATTTGGTGTGTCATGACCTTGTTTCTGTCTTGCTTGACTCGACTCTACTTTATTTGACAAGTCGGGATGTACTAGGTCCAACCGAGATCGAGGTCTCCTTCCGAACAGCAACTCCGCTGGTGACAAACCGGTTGTACTATGTGGAGTGATTCTATAATGAAACAAGAACCTTGACAGCCTGGTTTCTATTGTGCCAATGCTGTTATGCCTTAAACCTTGCTTGAAAGTTTGCACAGCACGTTCCGCTAAACCATTAGTTGCTGGGTGATATGGTGCAGACTTAATATGCACAATCCCATTCTGTTCCATAAATTCTCTAAACTCTTGACTAACAAAGGAGGGTCCATTGTCGGTCACAATTTTACAAGGAAGTCCGTGAGTAGCAAATATAGCCCTGAGTTTTTCGATTGTTGCTGAGGATGTAATTGTTTTCATCACTTGGACTTCCATCCATTTAGAATAAGCATCCACAAGCACTAAGTACATGTGACCCAAGAAAGGTCCCGCAAAATCTAGGTGCAAACGAGACCAGGGTTGCTGTGGCCACTCCCAAGGGTGCAGTGGAGCTACTGCCGGTAAAGACCTTGAAGATTGACACACATCACACTTCCGCACCAGGTCTTCTATGTCACTGTCTAATTTAGGCCACCAAACATACCCACGAGCTAAACCCTTCATTTTGTTCATACCCAAATGGACCTCGTGTAACTCCTGCAGGATATTTGCTCTCCCTTGAGGTGGTATCACAACTCTTGCTCCCCACAACACGCACCCATCCAAAACACTAAGTTCTAACTTTCTAGTCACATACGGTTTGAACTCCTCTGCTAAGTTGCTACTGGGCCATCCTGTCAAAAGAAATTGTCTCACCCGGGACAGTGTAGGATCCTTATCCGTCCACTTCCGTATTTGATTGGCTGTTGTGGCTGAGGAGTTTAGCAGATCGATCAACCCCACCAATTCACCTGGGGTCTGTTGAGCTTTTGCATCACTGGTACAAGGACACGGCAACCTACTGAGTGCATCAGCGTTACCATGTGTTATGCCTTCCTTGTACTTAATGGTGTATTGATAGCCAGAAAGCGTCAAAGCCCACCGTTGTACCCTAGCTGAAGCCATTGGTGGAATAGCATTTTTCTCACCAAGAATGTATATTAATGGCTTATGGTCTGACACAATAGTGAAGATTCTTCCATACACATATTGATGGAATTTAGTAACTCCAAATATGATGGCCAAGGCTTCTTTGTCGAGCTGCGAGTACCCTTTTTCAGCAGCTGTCATTGATCGTGATGCGAACGCAATGGGTTTTTCTGACCCATCAGACATCACATGTGATAACACAGCACCCACTCCGTATGAGGATGCGTCACATGCTAACAGCAACGGCTTGTTCCCATCATAATGAACCAATAGAGCCGATGACTGAAGCATTCTTTTAGCTCTGAGGAAAGCTTCCTCTTGCTCTTTACCCCATACCCACTTCTGCTTCTTTCGTAACAGTAGATACAGTGGTGCCAACGTGGATGATACGTTGGGTAAGAACTTAGAATAGTAATTAAGGAGTCCCAGAAATGATTTCAGCACTGTTACGCTTGTAGGTACAGGTGCATTGTGGATTGCTATGACCTTCTCTTCAGTAGAGTGCAATCCCTCCCTGTCGATTCTATGCCCTAAATACTCAACACTAGGTAGCATAAATGCACACTTAGCCCGGTTGAGTCGTAAGCCCGCTCCCTCGAGTTTACAAAGCACACTATCCAGATTAGCCAAATGTTCGTCGTTTGAAGACCCTGTAACCAATATGTCATCAAAGTACACACATGTACGCTGACACCCCTGTAGGATGGTTTCCATCGTACGTTGGAAAATTGCTGGAGCCGATGCTATACCAAATGTCAATCTGTTATACATAAAAAGCCCTTTGTGAGTGTTAATGGTGGTATAAGGCCTAGACTGCTCATCTAGAACAATCTGCTGATATGCACTTGACAAATCTATTTTGGAGAACTTTTCACCTCCTCGTAAAACGGCAAACAACTCTTCAACACGTGGAATAGGGTATGTTTCTATCCTGGCTACACGATTCAGTGTTAATTTATAATCCCCGCAAATTCTTATCGAACCATCAGCTTTCACCACCGGTACTATTGGGGCGGCCCACTCTGAAAATTGTACAGGTGTGATAATTCCTGCTAGCTCCAAGCGCTCTAGCTCTTTCTCTATCTTTTCCTTCATAATAAATGGGGCTGAACAATATTTGTAGAAAGATGGAGCTGCTGTTGCTTCCACATGGACTTTTGCCACTACTCCTTTCACTGTGCCCAGCTCTTCTTTGAAAAGAGCTGCATGATTTTTAAGAATTTGCTCCCAACTGGAATGTTTTGCATTTGCAGAAATTAAACGAATGGCTCCCCAGTCTAACTTCAAAGCACGCAACCAGTCACGTCCTAAAAGATTGGGCCCTCCTTGCCCAACAACTACCAAGGGCAGCTTTGTCTCTTGTCCTTTGTACATTACAGTAACATCTGCCACCCCTAAGACTTTAAGTGATTCTCCTGTATATGTACACAATTTGATATGTGTATCATGCAACACAGGGGCTACGGATTTGCCCCAAGTTGACTTGAATGCTTGTTGACTCATAACAGTTCTGGCTGCCCCCGTATCTATTTCCATTGAAACAGGCACCCCATGTAATTTCAAGGTCACATGAAATGGGGCCTCCTTTGTGGCAAGGGTATACAAAGTACGCACAGATGGCTCTTCTAAGGGAATGTCCTCGTCAAGTGCTGCCACATCATGCCTACCCCTCTGTGGTGCATTCAGTGTAGCTTTGCTCCGACACACCCTGGCAACATGCCCCCTCTTGCCACATTGACTACAGATCAAGTTTTTTAACCTACACACATGAGCCAAATGGTTCCCACCACACCTATAACATTGTAGGCCCCTAGACTTTTGTACAGTCTGCACCTGTTCATCTGACTTCGTAGCAGCCTGCAATTCACTTGAACCTTTGTTAGCCAACTCCATTGATAAAGACAACTCTAATGCTTTCTTGAACGTCAGACCCCCTTCACCCAATAACCTTCGCTGTATTGAAGGGTTGTTAATCCCGCACACCAAGCGGTCCCTTAAAACATCCTCCAACGACATGCCAAACTCGCAATGTTCCGACAATGCTCGCAATGCCGCTACAAAATCAGCAATAGGCTCGACTTCCCCCCTTACTCGACAATTAAACTTAAACCTCTGAACAATAACAGATGGTTTCGGGTTAAGGTGAGTAGTGACTAGCGCAACTATGTCAGAGTATGATTTCTCACCTGGCTTCACAGGGGCAAACTTCGAATGAGGCGGTAAGTTGAGGACCCACAAACACTGAGTAGAATCGCACGCTTCTTCGTTTCGTCACCGACGTCGCTCGCCGCGAAGTACTGCTCCATACGCTCCACGTACGAAGGCCAGTCCTCGGAAGTTGAATCAAACTCGCTCAACTTGCCGTGATACGTCATTTCGCGCCGACGTGCAGCTTACGTTTACCCTCGTCGCCAATTTGTAGTGTCTTGGACCCCCAGACTTGGCTCTCAGTCACGATTCACTCATTGACAAAAAGGATCATTCAATCAATGAGCATGCGCACAACTGCACTCTAAATATACGTATGCCAATACATCACACACCACCAATAAGTGTTTATTAGATAAATGATATCATACATTGCATATTTCTCCAAGCATGCATGTGTTAGTATATAAAGGGGATGGATTTGCTCCAGCTATGTACATGCAGCCGCGGCTGAATACAAACGTTAGACAGTCTGCGGCGTAATGTCAGGCTATCTTATGGAGAGTTTCTGTTTGAGGGATGATCAAGAGCTGGTGAAGGCTATCCGCCAGCAAAACGTGAAGAGATCCATGGAGCTGTTGGTAGATGGAGCCAATCCGAACTTTCGTGTTGCCAGCAGCGATGGAGACTACCCTATCCACATCGCGGTTCGGGTGCACAACGTCACTTTGGTGAAGCTACTCATCATTTTCTATGCTGACCTCAATGTAACAAACAATGCGGGGGAAACACCTTACCAGTTGGCTGTAAGACTTGGAGCAAAAGCGCAGGACTGCGCAACTGCCATAAAAACTGTAGTAGATTTAGAGGTCGCAAAAGCGAGCACACCGCCTAGGCAACAGGGTGCGCGTATCAAGTCGCCTCCCGGAGCGAATGATGACGACATCTACCTACTGACGCTGGACGGCGGAGGTATTCGAGGCCTCGTCTTTCTTCAGGTGATGCTCGGGATTGAACGTCGAAAAACGCAATTGTATCCACACTCGCAACCCTTCATATCGTACTTCAACTGGATTGGCGGTACCAGTGCAGGTGGTCTGGCGGCACTTGGTATGGCGGGTCTTAAGGCTTCTCCGGAACATGGGCGGAAGTTGTTCCTCACGCTGAAAGACCGAGTCTTCACCGGGCCTTTTCCGTATACTCCCGATGGCGTTTTTCAAGAAGCGTTTGGCACAGTTCGAAATATGGCTAGTATCGTAGAGCCCAATGTAAGCATCATGACGACACTAGCTACCACCGCGCCTCCGAAACTCCACATTATGAGCAACTACGGAAATGCACGAGATGGTCAAGTAGGTCCGGATAGAAGGCTGATTTGGGAGGCTGCTAGGGCCACTTCAGCTGCGGTTCCCTACTTCAATTCGTTTGATAAGCAATTCATTGATGGCGGGTTCATCGCAAACAACCCAACATCTGACACGATAGTGGACATACTTCATTTTAAACCTGAAGCAAAAATTAAAGTCGTTCTGTCAATGGGGTGCGGTTATGTGCTACCAGAGGCCATAACAGAACCCGATTTTCACCCCATAAATAGCATCTTGGACAAAATTTTGAAGCTCACCAAAGAAACGGAGATAGAAGATATTTTATTTCTGCTAAAAAATATTCCTGGGACAAAATCATTGATCGAGGTGATGACAAGTCAGATTACGCAACCGTGCGCGGAAGTCCAAGCAAGAGGCGAGGCCCTTGCTAAATGTCTTGGAGCCAAGTACTACCGATTAGATCCGAGGACCAGCAATGTATCTTTTATCGAATCGGAAAGCGCACCAATTATCGACATGATGTACGAGGCAATGGTGGGGACCCTGGAAGATCCTAATGTGGACAGTATCATTGACGCCATAGTGGGATAATGTGTTCTCACTACATGTACTGCAGGTCGTGATTTAACAAATTAACTGCTTCCCTGTTAATAAACTATATTGTGTAATGATTGCAGTTGCAATTGCCTATAAATGGAGTACATGTGTAGTATAGGTTTAATAGATGGTAACACTTTCTGAGTAAGGGGTGATGTGGTCCTGTGGATAAGGAGCTGCGTGGAAAGTAATTTTATCTGAAACTATAATATTAAGACTGAAGATCGATCTACTGCATGATCATGATTCATCGTCGGGAATCACAATGCCTATCAGAAGCAAGATTAATTCTTGGAATCCGTGACATTTAACCCTCTCCATCCTTGTTTCATTCGAATCTCGGTACGTTTATATGGCAAATGCAAGTAAAGCGGCGCCTAGCTCAACGATTGACGAGACAAGCTACATACGGATAGTTAAGGAAGGTGTCAGACTTATAACTGTGGATAGTGTTATTAAGACATCATTGAAAGGGCCAGAAGCGATAAGGGTGTTATAACTGCAGTGGAAGGAAGTGTAGCTGAAGATTGTTTTCTCAGGTTTAGCATAACCTTGGTTGGTGCGTTAATGAGTTGCTTTCCTGGAGCTTCATCAAATCAGTTAGATGCCGTGTCACTAATTCCACAAAGCTCGGTTGTCAGAAAAGCTACATGCTGAGCTAACTCCATCGACGTTTTTAGAACAGGGTACCATAGCCATAGCTTCCAGCTTCTAGTCACCTTCTGCATGAAAATCCTCATTAAGAAAAAATCATTACTGGCACGGTACGGCAGTGGCGTAGCTAGGGTAGGGCCTGGTAGGGCCTAGGCCCTACCAACCGAGGTGCTTAATAATAATAAATAATAACAATCACCCTCGAAGTCTAGCACGCGCGGCATTACCGGCCTGCATGTATATCAGTAATTTTTAAAATGAATATTAACAATAGTACTCATCCGGATGTAATATCGGAAGAATGCGTAAACAGCTCCCTATTAATCTTACCCCAAAAGTTCAATCAACTTGCCCTAAAGTACCATGCAGATGATATTGCATAATCTCCTGCATTCCCTCTTATACATTTAATTTATTTATGGTTAGAGAGCACTCCATACAAAGAGATGCCTGTTCCTGTTACAGTTGTCGTCTGCTTGGTTCTGACTTGTTTCCAAATGTGAACAGACCTTCATTTTAAGAACTAGATTTTGTACTCGGCTCTATAGGCATGGTACATGTAGCTGCTGTGCTAGCTCACAGACAATGAGATTCAGTTCTTTGACTTCTTTCAATTCATGGAATCAATATACAAATAATTCACAATTGCATCAAAAAAGCGTTGATTCGATTGGGGAGCTTTCAGCACTCCCCATACTACGGGCTTTCTCAACTTCAGAAAAATCCTGCAATCTGCCAGTGTGTGCCCTACCATACATATTATCCTGGCTACGCCATTGGGTACGGGTAGCATCTGTTGCAGCTCATAGGCGAGGCGTAGGAACCGGGGGAGCGCCTCCACAATAGCTACGCATGTAGTCAGGCGGGCCCTACCACCGCGTTTCCCACCAAACGTGGTAGTAGGGCCCGCCCCACTACTACGCATGCGGAGGGAAAATTAAAATTTATTTCGGTTATAATGTCGTTTTAACGATCCGCGTTACCGACAGACGCGAGTGTCTCCAGCTCCTGCAAGGCTCCCCCCGTAGCATTCGTTTTGGCCAAACACAAGGGGGACCCCCCCCCCCCCCACACACACACACACACAATGAATCTTATGCAGCTTTCTACGCCTATGCTAATTAGCCGAAGCCTAGCTTACACCCCAGTAAGACCATAGATACATATTTTTTAAGTACATAGACGTGGACTTAGACCCATGCATTTGCATCCAAGCTTGAATTTGACTGACGTGATCTTTCATCCACCCTTGAATTCTTTTTACATATACTTTCAACATTAATTTGTATAAGGTTTCAGTCATGAGATGTACATATTTATTCGTGATAGTAATGAATTAGCATTGGATCAGAAGCATTATTATGATGGGCTAAGGGGCCGGGGGAACTGTATAACCCGGGCGTCGATATGCAATGCACTGCATGGGCTGGTTGGTCCCCCAGTCCATATATTGATCGTTGTGCCGTTCAATGACCATGCAAGTACAGGAAAGTCTGGAATCGAAGCAAAACAAGCAAGTAATTCTTGTCACATTTACTATTCTACATGTATCTGCATTTAACTACGGAATTATGCTATGTATATGTCACTGTTGTATTGTGCTGGGCTCCGGGAGCTTACAGCGCAGTTTCTACGGTTTTAAGCGAACACCCGGCCCTTTTCGTATCGGGCAACCCGCCACTAGCACTAATTAGGTCCACATTTATTGTTTTCTGAACCCCCCCCCCCCCCCCATTCCCCGACCTGGCTACGGGCCTGTCAGATGATTAAGAAACTGTGTATCTATATAGAGTGCGCTCCTGTGAGGTATGCATGCTAACTTTTCAGTTCACAGGTGTCTGATTCAAACGCTGCATGGTATACAGTGCGTGCATCAGGTACTCAGTACATGCAGTCATCGCTAGCTATACCATTTGTCCTCTAACCCTGTAGGTAGCTGTATGTGCTCTGTTGTTGCAACCATATCTCTTAAGGATTATCAAAGTCAGACATACATAACATTGCATGACACTGTGCCAGCCAAAGTTAGTGTCCCAGCTCTCCAGTTGTAGAAGTGTGCAAATACATTCAATGGTGTTTGTGTAGGAAACTCAGTGAGCATGCAATATTACAGTTACTATTTTTTTTTTAATTGATCCGGATCAATGCATGTGGTTAAATTTGAAAGTCCTATACTAATACAGGGTGTTTCTCAATCGAGGAAAAAAATTCATAAATTAACCGCAAGCATTAATTAACTGGTAAAAGTTCTAAAAGCAAAAGAAGACATGCTGATGAAATAATCTTTAATGCTTCATTAACTCGTAATTAATATTGATAAACGTTTCAAGATCCCTATTCATTAATGTTAATAAATGTAGGGTGGGTGGTTAGTTAAAAGCTGCAAACTGTATTTAAATTGAAATCTTGATATTTTGATCTTCGCAATGTGGCCATTGTATATTGATTTAGTGGTTTGAATTTATCAATAAATTCAGCCAAGTTGATGTTATTAAAATTCTGGTGCCTCTAAAATGGCATGTTTTTCATTAGGTGTTAGCGGGAAGTATTAATTTGTTTTCATTAATTTTTTATTTATTCTAATTAATATTTAGTTTGTTTACATCAAATTTAAGCATGCGTTATTAGAGCACTTAGCAACAATTTTCAGTTAATTAACTGTGTGGTTAATTTATAAACAATTTACCTTGATTGAGAAACACCCTGTAGAAGCATGGAATGTTATAATTACTATGTGAAAATTGATCCATGCGATTTAATTTGAGAGCCATCAGTACTCATAGAAGCGGCACGCAATGTTACAATTGCTATTTCATTGAAATGCATGAGGTTTATTTGAGAGCCCTACTAAATTGAAGCATGGTTGTGTAGGAAACCATGCATGTCATGAATTGCTACACGTACATAATTATGATGTCTAAATTACACATGCACACATCCCATGGTGTTATGCTCTCTTCTGAAGTGTATTTTTAAAAAGGCAATGTTTGACAGCAACTGCTTCTTCATAAATTCAATTAACTGGTTCAATTAATTCGATATGGCTCTGCAAAATCTACCACTACCTTCACATGCCTACATGGTTATTGGTACCCCTATTGACCATCACATTGGTGCCAGCATCTATTCGCACACCAAGTCAGCACAACACCAGCCCTAACATAGAAGACCTGACTACTACATACACAGTGATCATCTCTTCCACCTCTCCTGCTTCCTTCATCCTCTTCATCTATACTGCTGTATAGTTAACCAAGTATAGTTAGCTAAGTTTTATCTATGCCTACTGCTCAAGCATTGTGTGAATGTGTGTGTAAGTACGTGGACTATGGTGGAGCAACTGGCTCTCAGAACAAATGCTCTTACTTGGATAAACTGGCTCCACATAGTGTGAACTGGCTAGGTGGTGTGAGGAACTGGCTAGGTGGTGTGAGATCTGGTCTATGTTATGTGTTGACTTGGCGTGCAAACAGATGCTGCCAGCATCTATTTGCATGCCAAGTCAGCACAACACCCAGCATAGAAGACTTGACACACTACGTACACACACGATGATCATCTCTTCCACCTCTCCTGCTTCCTTCCTCCTCTCCATCTATTCTGCTCCTTGCTGTTGGATATTGCAGTTTTCACAGTAGCACCGGAGCTCCATACAGTGGGCATAAATAAAACGTAACTAACTATATTTAGGGTAGATAACCCTCGGAAAAAACCCAGTGGAAAAAAATACTGAAGGGAAATCCACATGCTGGGGCAAAAAACCTTCCTAACTACACTGCCCCCCCCCCCCCCCACACACACACACACACAAAACAGCTGACTCTGTTAGGGAGTGTCCCCCATCTACTGCTGCCAGTCAAAGATCAATCTGTCCAGACTCAGAACATCACAAGGAAAAAAAAAATTGCAGGACACAGCATGCATGTAGAATGCTTAGAATGACTCAATAACCCTTACAGAAACAATAATACCCTTAGAACCCATATGCTTCCACATGGTGACACCTTCCACCCAATCACCATTTCCATTTAAATCAATTCTTTCAACCGACAGGAAATATATCTCCCTTCACATGCCTACATGGTTATTGGTACCACACCCCTCCCTATTGACCATCACATTGGTGCCAGCATCTATTCGCACACCAAGTCAGCACAACACCCAACATAGGCACACAAAGACAGACCAGCACCAGTAATGAGTAGTGACACAACTACATGTAAGCCAATCAGCCTGACCCACGTGGCCAGACTCCTCCTGGGACACCTGGTCCAACCATTGCTGACCTAAAGAAGCAAATATGAAGGAGCAAACAAGAAGACTGTTGTCTGCACTTCTTCATAACTGGATACTGGATACATAGTAGGTTCTCAGACAGAAAGTATAAAACAATATTTAGGCATATCAGAAGCACTAACTACTAAGGGCATTTCCCAGGCCAGATACATTCGTACTCAAATACAGTGCTGTCCAGTATGGGCAGCCCACAGCACATTGCCATAAGAACACTAAAATGTGGTAAAAGTGCCAGTGCTTAAAATGAAATAATTGCATGGTATGACAGTAACCAAAGGGTTCCACGCCTTGGTCCCCCTGTATTAATAGATGCTTCCCATGTACTAATTAATATCGAAGACTTAAAGTAATCTTCCCACATTTATGCATGAAACTGATGAATTAAAATACCATTACCTGATAGCTAACTTAACACACAATACCCATGCATTTGTAAATGAGTTGGCCACTACCTACTTAAAGTGCTGGATTAAGTAATTCTTACTTGCAACTGTTCAATAGGCTGCTCTGTGTGACAAGCTTTTAAATCAGGGTCCTTTTTGCTGTTGAATGCACAAATGCTTTTGTCTGGGCAGAAACACTGATGGTTATATCACTATCCACCATTTCCAGGCAAACAGCATTTCTATGGGGGACACAGCCTGACTTAAAACTGGGGTTGGTATCACACAAAAGCAAGCAGATAATCCTTAATCAGGACATTTAAAATATCAGCACACAATAACCTTTTGAATCACAGTCACAATTTAGTGTATATGTTGCCTTTGAATACCTTCATCCAACCACTGCAAGTAAAATTAACGAATGGAAAAAAGGTGTGTGAAAACTTTCAATGTTTCTGTCTCAAAAGCAATTATGCCATTTAAATTAATCTGTTTTAATGCAAAATATGGGAAGTGACTTTTTTAGTCTCAGGAATGAAATAGTAATGTCTTGAGGATAGATGAAATTTGTAATGCCAATAAGAAGCTATTTAACAGTACCTGCTTACTAAAGTTTGCAGTGTTTTAAACTTTACATTGCATACCTGCCCATTTTAGTTCTAGATATATTTTTTGTGTGGGGGAGCTTCTATAGTACAGAAATTATTACCACTTTGGTGTTTTTAGCATGTCTATCACCTAGGGAGGCTGTGGGCTGGCTGAACAGCACTGTATTTGGTGCAAATGTATCTGGGAAGAACACCTAATGCTTCTGATATGTTCCATATATATTATAATGTTATAAAATTCTCTTATGTTTGAATCGCTATAACTTCCGAACGGTTAATGCTATCGATATCCTATTTTCAATACTTCATACTAAACCATTTTTCTGTGGTAAAATTAATTTTGGGATCTTGCACTTGCTCCGTGCCAGTATTGCATTGTCCGATACCCCTCCGGATTCAAACCCGCCATAACTTTAGGTAGGAGTAATCAAATCGCTTCAAATTCGGTTTCAGGTAGAGAGGTGTCTTAGCTATTGGTCTGTTCTGTTCGATAAATTTTATGCCATCTGTTATGGAGATACAGTTGAACAAAGTTTGTGCACGTTTTCCCGCTTGATTCGCGCCAATGATATACCCTCCGCCTCCCCATACATTGAGCGGGATGCATATGCATGGTAGAGATTTCACATGGAAAAGTTCCCTTCAGCATTGGAGACCATAGAGAAGTTGCAATTCTCCACACATGGATTACCTGATACGTTGGTGTCTGATAATGGTTTCAATGTGGTCAAATAGAATCCGACATGTTCAAGTATCTCCCTACCATCCTTCCTCCAATGGTTTGGCATCTGAGACAATTGAAACACAGGCTTTCACTATTCTTTAAATGTCAGCATCCCCTAACCCTATAATCCTAAGGCCACCAAACATAACTACTTGCCAGAGCCTTAATTCATCTGAGGATGCAATTCATGTAGTTCTAACTCCTGGGTAGGATTAGGTACCACCACCCATTGTAAAAAATATGGTTTCATATTTCCAACCTGAAGCTCTACTTGTCCAACTTTGGATCTTTACTGTGGATATCAGAGTTATTATGGACAGATGTGCTAACAAATGCATAACACTTCCACTAATTTTTAGGATCACTCAGAAAGTTGTAAACGACTCATTGGCTTGTTCTTTTCCTTATTTGCATTGCATAGAATGCTCAATACAACAGATCAATGTTGAATTCTATCTGATGCCATGGTCAGAGTAAATTGTGAAGTGCTGGCCAAATAGGTATTGATGGAACCAAACATCTTTTTTATCTGATTCCGAGTATTTCTTTTCTTCTGGGGAAAGACTCCTGAATTAATTAAATAAATGGGCTGCTCTACGCTATCTTCCAATTTATGTGCCAACACTGTCCCCATTCTGTGTGACTAAGCATCACAAGACAAAATCAATGGCCATAATGAGCTAACACAGTAGGAGATTGCATCACCGAGTCTTGGCTTCCTCAAATGCTTGCTTCTGTCCCCCGTCCCATTTTACACCCTTATTAAGCAACCAGTGGAGAGATGCCAGCACTACACTAGGTAAGAAATGGTAGTATCACCACTGAGCAAAAGCCTTTGGTTCACCTACATTCTAAGGATCAGGTGCCCTCCAAGGGTAAGCTTAGTTTTTAAAAACATTTCCAGAGTTATCCAGAATTGCTGGATCAGGCATCCATAATTAAGCGGTTTCAATTCGACTTTAGAACACTGGCAGCCTTGAAGAGTTGGTGGCATCCTGTGTTGCGAAGTTGCATTGGTTAGCTCTACATTGTGCATATGGGTCTTCATGGAACAACATGCTGAGAGACCACCTAGTGTATGGCATTGAGGATAAACATCCGTTGTTGAGTGAGCCAGACCTCACTACACCGGAATTTCAGAAGCTACTGACCAACATAGAGAGAATTTTGTACACACATATTTTCATTGGGCACAGATAGTTCGGTCCATATGGTGCAGAAGCTTGGTATAGGTGTAGTGGTAAGAGGAAGTAAGTGCCATTTTTGGGATGCAGTATCATAGAAGGGTCATATAGTTAGGGTGTGTAAATCAATGGTACACCAACCCCAACAGGTAAATCCTCAGGGTGGTGAGAGGAAAGGAGCTCATAGGGTCCAGGTAGTAGCCAACGAAGACAATGGGACTGCATGACTTATGTTCCAGTTGAGAAATCGCACCTCTAAACTATACTTGAGCTCTCCAGTCAAGTTGAATGATGATAAACTGCTAATGGAGCTGGACATAGGTACCACTCTCCGTTATTGAAAATATATGAAGAGCTATGGGATAGGGTTAGATAACCCGAGTTTCCATCCACAAAGTTGGCATGTATATATGTGTACATACATACGGTCGATAAGCTGGTGTGTATGTGCACATATGTATGGTCCATAAGCTGGTGTGTAAATGTACACATACATATGGTCCATAAGCTGGTGTGCATGTATGTACACATACATATGGTTCATAAGCTGGTGTGCATGTATGTACACATACATATGGTCCATAAGCTGACATATATGTGCACATACATAGTATGATCCATAAGCTGGTATGCATGTACACATACATATGGTCCATATGTGCACATGCATACATACATAAGCTGGTGTGTATGTACGCATGTACATTTATGGTCCATAAGCTGGCGTGTATATGCACATACATATGGTCCATACATTTGATAATTATATGATTTGATGCACCGCATGGCCGGGTATGGCCGGAATACTGACGTGATAGTGTTTCCCTATCCACAGCACGCGAGGAGCCCATTTCCAGCCCAACTCTGAGCACTTTGGGTCATTGCATTGGAATCATGCTTGCTACACTCGGCCACTAAAGCTGCAGAACCTGCAAACAGGGTAATTCAAAATCAAATACAGCTGTGCAACGTGTCTAAAGCGATCGGGTCAAAAATAAATGGCTATAATGTAGACATTATAGCTAACTCAGAACGTATGACTTTATGATTAGTTATGTGGCCCGCCTGCCACATCTGTCATCTGCTGGTCTGGTTGCATGCGTTTCAAGGGTCACTTGAAATTTGAAAACTGCTGCAGAGGCACGACAGGAACACCGGTATAGAGCATTCAATTGGCGTTATTACATCGATTTGCTAGAGACGCACTGCATGGGGTTTTGTGTATTGTTTTCATGCAAGGTCAATGATGCAAAAAGCGTTGGCTCCTGGGGCTCCGCCCCAGAACGCAATAGGGGAACTTACAGCGCTGTTACAGGTAGTTTATATATCAGTCGCATATAAATGTGTTCACAGGAGCCTGCGATGCGACGCGCGCGATGGGTTGTTGCAGGAATAGAAAAAGCAAAAACTCTATTCCTGCAACGTCGCAGCTACTGGTTCGTTATTAAGAAATGATTGCCGAGTCCAGGGCAGAGTTTTTGGTCTTTTATCATTGTGGCTACTATGATTTGTACATGTAAATGAGTCTGGGAACGAGGGGCGCAGTACATGTAAGTAGGGTGGACATTGCCTCAAGTGGCGGTAAGCCGCATGCGCCTAACAACTGATTTATCAATACATCCCGAAGGGTTTGCTCAAATACATCCTGACTGAATCTTGGCTTGCTCTAAATATGATGTCAAACTAATTCCTAACATTAATAACTAGATCATTTTTTGTATTTCTGGACCAAATTTTTAGTAAGCTGTACAAAAAAAAAATAAAGTTGCAAAACCTGTAAGCTAATGATGGTAAATTGTTTGCACCAAGATATGATTAAACTGGGGAAGTTATATATTTCACAAGAGAGCAGTACATGTTGCTCCCCACCCCATGCCTCCCTGAAGGATAATGATGTTGATGTGAGACCACACACTGGTACATATGGTGAAGTCACATTGTACTACATCTATCAGTCTTCTTCCCCTTTACATCTTCTTCCTCAGTAGCAGGATACTGAAGCTGAAAGATAATGATGTACTGTTTATTCACATTGTACTACATCTTCATGGAGAAAGTAATTTAAGAATGCATTTAGATACCTGTAATTGACCAAGGACCCTTAAATATAGACCTTCTATCAGAACACATAACAAATATCCTATCAGAACAGTGAATAACTATAATAGACCTTCTATCAGAACACTCATGCAGTTGATAACTATATTTGACCTTCTAACAGAACACTTACCTTCAATAGAACAGCACTGGCTAAGATATGAAATGCCTGAAAATAACAAGTGATGGTGTGGCGTGAGTGGGGGAAGATCTAACACACACCATCTGTACAATACTTACCTCAGCAACACTTTCGATTCCTTCCTTAGCACTGGTTTCTCTGAAGGAGATTCCCAAACTTGATGCCAACAGCTGCCCCCTCTCTTTGCTGATAACCCTCTCAGAGTCAAGATCACTCTTGTTTCCTACCAGCATCACTTCAGCATCAGGAGAATACTAAAGAATACAATTATTCTTTGCTCAATAAGAACATTTAAGTGATTTTCAGTATAGTTCATGTGTCATAGGACTTCACACACTTAATCCATTCCTGGAATATACTGTGCATGCACATCTTGCACCATGCAGTCTCAGTCCCTATGTTGCTAATATCTCTATCCTAGCAACACTTCCCAATATAAAGAAGCACCTATGAAAATGTAGCTATTGTACATGTACAAGTGCAAAAAGTGCTACAACAATAACCATTACACTGCAATGCTATAAACTTGTATAATAATCCACATGGACCATTGCTGATTGAAGGTACATTTATATACATTGCCTGCCATCTCAAGATACATGTATCCTCTCTGTAAAATGACGTTGCTAAGTAATTCTTGTTTTGCAAGTGCATCAACATGAAAAAGCTTTCCAGAACATGGTTCTGAAACTGCAATCGTTCTGCACAAAACACAGGATTTGATCACAAAAAAGCTTCAGACATGGAGGCTATTAGGGAGTACGTACATAGGATTTGAAGTGTTTTGAATATGATTAGCACAAAACCCAATCCCATTATTGTCAATATACAACTCATAACTCAATAACTCATAACTCATCATAATAACTCATGCTACTGTGCACCATTTGATGAACATATTCTAATCAACTACAGGTATGACTGGCAGTTTAATGAATACATGCCGGATGCTAGTTTTACATAGCGTTCACTAGGTAAACCTAGCTTTTTTTGTGGGTCCTCGATCCATCCACAAAATATTATCCTAGGATAAATTTTGGCAACATTCCAGACTGCAAGAAATGATCCCATCCTGCCAATTTTTATCCCACCTCTAGAGTTCAGGCCTGTTGCCAGGGGGGATCGAGGGGAATGAGGATGGAGGTGGGGGAGAATGGGAAGCCATAGCCAGGGAGGCCCCTCCTCCCCTGCGGCCGCCTCTACTATCTATCCCCAGCAGACATTCTGGCTACAGGCCTGAAATAACACAACACCTGCACAAGCCTTGAACATTAGCTTTGATGTAAGTATTGTGCAAATAGGTAACAGTCGCTACTTTGGATGCTTATGACAGCATGTTTTGTTCGATCACTGATCTCTTACAGATCAGATATGTGCACTAATGCCTACACAGCCATCCAATTAACAATCATAGTTCAGCATGCCAATGTGCACAAACAGATAAATGGGCATGACTATGTGCGACCATGAGGTTTCATAAGCCAACTATCATACATTTTCAAAGGCTTCTGCGCTCCGTGCGGGAGGGGGCACATCCCCTCCCCCCTTGTTGACATGTCTGCAACCTTCTGCCGGCTATTTCGCTGATCATTTTTTATGTAGTTCCCCCCCCCCCCCCCCCCAATCTTTAATACCTTCCTATGCCACTGCATATATACAACCATCCATATCGTTACATATGCTCCCCATCTTCAGCCCCACAGCCCTAGTTGATCACAACATAAATGATTACCTGTCTCATCCCTAACCAGTGTGGTAAGTTGTCAAAAGAGCTTTGATTGGTGATGTCATACACCACCATGAACCCCTACAAGAAAAACATGATACTTCATGCATGCATGCATAAATGTACATACATACGTACATACACACACACACACTGCGCACACACACACACACACACACACACACACATACACATGTATACGACAGTGTCCTATTAATGGTTTTTGAAATTATAGTAATTTTGAAATTATAGTATATTAATACTAGAGCTTGGCAGAATAATAACTCCTACTTGAAATAGACATTTTGCAGATTCAGTACAATATATGTGGCTATGTAATGATGGTAGAGTGATTGAGTAGTTAATCACTAATAGGATTAGGATACCTACCAACACAACTGAAGTGGTAACTGGTCATAAAAGTACTAACCTTGAATTGCACAAGGTAACTAGGAATGTACCACCTCTCATTACCTGTAGTATCCCTATATATGGTGAGGGAAAGATGTTACAGCAGTGTGTAGGAGGGAGCCATGGTAGGTGATATATAAGGAGAGGGAAGGTGGTGTGGGAAGAGAGGGAAGGTAGTGTGGGAGGAGAGGGAAGGTGGTGTGGGAGGAGAGGGAAGGTTGAGTGGGAGGAGAGGGAAGTGTGGGAGGAGAGGGAAGTGTGGGAGGAGAGGGAAGTGTGGGAGGAGAGGGAAGTGTGGGAGGAGAGGGAAGTGTGGGAGGAGAGGGAAGTGTGGGAGGAGAGGGAAGGTGGTGTGGGAGGAGAGGGAAGGTGGTGTGGGAGAGGGAAGGTGGTGTGGGAGGAGAGGGAAGGTGGTGTGGGAGGAGAGGGAAGGTGGTGTGGGAGAGGGAAGGTGGTGTGTGGAGGGGGAAGGTGGTGTGGGAGGAGAGGGAAGGTGATGTGGGAGGAGAGGGAAGGTGGTGTGAGAGGAGAGGTAAGGTGATGTGGGAGGAGAGGGAAGGTGATGTGGGAGGAGAAGGAAGGTGGTGTGGGAGGGGGAAGGTGGCATGGGAAGAGGGGGAAGGAGGTGGTATGGGAGAAGGGGTAAGGTGGTATAGGAAGAACAAACTGGATAAGGACAGGACATGAATCCTTGATCCCTGCCCACTAAATAAGAATCACCATATCTGTATCTTGATTTTCTTTCCTTGAAGCTCAATTGTCTTGATCATAAAATCAAGTCCTGTAATATGTGTTGTAACATATTAGTAAACTTGCTCCTACAGACGCACTTTCTGGACGAGAGGGTCGGGGAGGCGACATGTGGGAGGATGCGCGCTCATCGGGGTTTGCAGACCCTGATGAGGCGGAACCCCAGACGCCTTGCGACTTCAGTCCTAGATAGGCCTATTGAAGCCACAAACACACGTCCCTTTTTATGGACCCACCTTACTAGTAATTCCCCCCCCCCCCCCCCCCCCCCCCTCCGTTCTTTGGCTCTCGTATCAGTTGGGCAAACACAATATTAAAACTTGCTTTACCTATGGTTGTGATGTAGGTACTATTAAACGAATCCATAGTGAAGCGAACCAGCATCGCCGACTTTCCTACTGTAGAGTTACCTAGGAGAAAAAATCTGAACAAATGATCATAGATCTCCATTCCTAGTCTCGGCCCCAGACCCAACGGACGCAGCTGCGGATGGATTACACCACCGCTACGCGTAGCGGTGGTGTAATCCATCCGCAGCTGCGTCCGTTGGGTCTGGGGCGAGACTACTCCATACCTCAGTTACAGCGGACGAGAGCGAACGTCGTCGGAAAGTAGGTGGGACTTCGTCACACGTGATATTATTAATAGCCCTTTACTGCTTGCATGCATCCTATACGTGTTTTATAGTGGGGGGGGGGGGGGCGGTTAAACTATGAATACATATAATGATGGGGGGTGGAGGGTGCTGTCTGCGTTCGGCCGATTCAACCACTGGAGGGAGGGTCCTGATATTGCGCTTTATAGCTTCCATGCAGCTGGTAAATTAATTACGTAATAATATCAAATCAAAAATCATGCTCAAGGTAAAGTTGGGGGGGTAAATACCCTCCCCCCCCCCCCCCCCCCACCCCCCCGGTTCCGCCGCCGCTGCGTGTGGTGAAGTCCCACCTTCTTTCCGATGTTCACATGTACATTCGCTCTCGTCCGCTGCGCAATGATGTAATGTTTATTCCCAACGTAATGACAGATACGCGGCATACCCCAGCCAGCAGATATTGTCCCCCTCCTGCGCAGATACTGAGTATTGTCCCCCCCCCCCCCCCCCCCCCCCCCCCCCCCCCCCCCCTTTCTTAATACGTACATGGGACCTCAGCCAAAGGACAGTTCCCAGACCTTATATCAAGGTGGGAGGGACAAGTTAGTTCAGCTATCCAATGTCAATGATCACAGTCCATCCACCATCTTGGAGAGGCACATTGAGGAGGTTTGGAGTGTGCAGAGTCTGTGATTGCATGGTACATGGTGTAAAAGGAGGTGAATCCTAGTAAATAGTCCTATATTAGTACATGTTTAACTACATGCAGGTCCATTACGGTCTTGTAGGTATGCCATGCATCACTCCTTTTAAAATGTTTATTTTCATGTGATACCAGTAATGATTATTATTTTCAATGCCACATCACATAAGGTAAGATTCTTCACTACAGTGTACAAATATATCTAAAATGAAAATTTTGCAAGTGCTTAAAACAGAAGTACTAATTTAAATGTTCTTGCTATGATATAAAGCTGCAGTACAACACTTATAAGCATTTTTTTCATCCATCATTCACCACAGGAAATATATTTGCAAGTTAGATGAGATGCTGATTCACAATGTACATGTACATCAGTTGTGGTTGTAACCACATAGAATGAATATTACCTGCCAACTAGATAACGAAAACAAGCGTCAACATCTGGCAGAGTAAAGAACAGTTAAATACACCTTCATTTTGAACTGAACAATCAGCTCTCACCTTGGCGATATTGATGCCAGAATTCCAGACTGTGAAAGTGAATGGTGGTGCCAGAAGTATCTGACCGCAGGAAGGCATGGTGACCAGAACAGATGATAGGGAAGAAGACAGAGCAAGGAGCAATTGAAAACGCTGTCATGGTGACATTGCAAGTGAAAGAATTCGTTTCCTTTTGGAAATAAGTGAGATGTATGGACAACTAGATAGCTCCTTTAGTACAAGGGCCTGCTGCATGGCTCATATTTCAGCTTATGTGTTCTACAGGACCTCCAAACCCTGAGGTTGATTCAACTCACTGGATTCAAGTGATGTTTACAAGAGGGCTGGATGTATTTCTTTCAGGAGATGTGAAGTGGAGATCTTTTATTGCAATAGTAAAACATTTAGTACACCAAGCATATTTCTTGTAGTGGTAAGCAATAACACAAACAGAACAAAGTGGAAAGCATTTATTCAATCAAAATGGAAGCATCTAATTTGGTGACTATTTGCTGGACCCTCTTAAGCAATAAGGATAAATCCCACATTAGTTGGCTCACTACGTGCCAGTACTGTGGCCACTGCAGCAGCAATGGGTGTGAAGTCATCATTGTCACAAAATGGTTACATATCTTTTTGATGATCAGATGTACTCATTAGTGCCTGATCAAGCAAGTCAAGGTGACTCTACTATAAGTGTGGGACTCATGGGTGGAGCATGACCCATGGATTCTCTTCTGAGGTAGCAGTTCTCAAATTCTGTACCACAGCATCATGTGCCTGCTGGTGCACATGAACACTAAGACATCAACTGGTGTTACTTCGGACTGCTTGTGACCATATAAGGGCTCCTGACCAGCACCAAGTACAGAAGAATAAAAATGTTGGCTTCTGATGACCAGGACTGCAGTGCAGTGGGAGAACTTGTAAATCTTTATGTACTGTATTACCTTATTATATAAGGAAATGAAAACTTGATTTTATATATTGATATAGCGGAAACCATTTATTCAATGTGATAGTCACAGTACATGATTGTAATGTTAAAGAAAGAATAGTATATTTTAAATGTTTATTGAAATGATGTATCTACTAAAAGAGAAACCAAAAATAAAAATGTAGTAGAGGATATAGGCTTATTGAGTAGAGCAGTTCAGTGTATGTAATCTCCTTACTAATGGAAACATTCTTACACCATTTCTTCAGGGTAGCTAAGGTAAGCATTTTTTAAATTAATGGATGAAGTGATGCTTCATTAATTAAAGCTGTGGAACATTTAAAAGGAAACGTTTAATTTTTTTTTTAAAGCATTTATGACCTCAAAATTGGATGGAGATGGAAGAACATGAGTTGAAGGCAGGTTTATATGTAAGAAAGAATGCATTGACTGATGTACAGGATAGTACTCATAAGCTCAGGCTTTCACTGGGAGAACAGCCAAGCAACATTGGTGCCCTTTTTTGTTCAATTGGTGCAGTGATCATACACATGTGTATATATGGTGTTAGAGGGGTTGGGAGAGAAGAGATCCCAGCAAAGGGTAGCATTTGCTGGAGCATAAAGTAACATTTATGAAATTGATTAGAGAAATGTTTTGAATTAGCTGGTACATGAAGCAAACACTGTTATCATTTATCAAAGCAGAGAAACATTTTGAAGCAGAAGAGGCCATCAGTTAATATGATCAATGTGCAGTGCAGGCCTTTGATGTGCATAGCAGCAACAACATGAGATGGTGGCAGTTTTCACACGCCTGTAATATACCACATTGTTTAGCCAGCGTTAAAGGAAAGCTTGTGGAAGTAGAGAGAAATCACACTTCTGTAAGGTTAGTGGAGCATTAATCGAAGTGTAAAGACAGTTTTCATCAAAGAGGGAAAGAGAAGCAGGGAGTGGGGTGGAAGTGCTGTCCTTTTAAATTATGTGATTGCATCTAGAGATCTTCACTCACATTCTATTTCATGGCAAATGATATAGCCATAATAATGCCGTTGCCATACAGGGGCGGCGGAGCAGGGGGGGCTGGGGGGGCTATTGCCCCCCCAAATATCGAGGTGGGGGGGCTCAGCCCTCCCCTTGCGCTACCATCAGGTTATGAATAACTATGATTTTATTGCGAGTGTGTGTTCTTCGAGATTGCTTGTACTGACAGTGACTGTGGGTTTAAATAGGGTTAGTCTCGCAAGCCAGACCTACTTCAATCGTTATTGACGATCGATATACAATGGACTGGGGACAAGGATAAGTACTACATGTAAAACTCTTGGTCCCCAGTCCATTGCAATCGATCGAACGAAGTAGGTTTGGCTCGGGTTTGGCTTGCGACACTAATGTGAATGACTTATTTATCGTTGTTCTGTTAGGGTGCGTTTATACGGATGAAATGAAGGCAGGTTCTATTGCATGAATCATGGTCCGTCCGAAGAAAGATACTGAAGTCTGAGCTGTGTTGGAGTGTTAAAGGTACCGCGTGGGGTAAACGTTATTGACGTAATCATGAAATCATTGAACGCAGCTGTGTGCTATTCTTAAAATTCTTGTTGGAGTACGAGTTCTTTTCTGAAATTTTGAAACAGGGTATGAGGAATTACGAAGATGCGCTTGTTTAAACACGGACCATTTTTTTCGGTGGGGGCAGAGGCGAGGGAGACTGGGAGACTGGAGGGGGGGGGGGGGGGGGGTACTCTATACTACATAGATATGAAATAATTATCTTTTTTTACCACTGCCCCCCCCCCCCCCCCAAATATGGACACCCTCCGCCGCCCCTGCCATAGCAAACAAGCTGATCTTCACTCTATTCACTAGTTATCATAGCTGAAATAGAACCTTGATGGCCCAGTGGTACATGTACTAGCACAGCCCTACAGTGTAAAAGTGTCAGTACTTTAACACCTGGTCATCTTTTCAAGTATGACCACAAAGGCACAATAGCGGAGTGAAACCTGTACTATAGTCACCGTAATTTCTGTGGCGTGCATGTTTTCATCACTATACAAGAGCCAAAGCATGAAATTATTCGCTGCAGATGAAATATTTCTCATGGGGAAAAAAGCAATTTCTGCATATCTATGCTGCAAGTAAGTTAGAGGAAATCACGAGGAGTAAAGCATTTAGTGCAGTGACTAAAGATATAGCATCTAATATCAAAGCAATGGAAAGCTGGAAGCATTGGATTAGTGTAAAGCATAGTGTGAAGTACTGGAATACCCGCGCTCGTGACCCAATGGCAGCCTGTTTATGAATCAATATCAGCTTAGAGCAGCGATAAGAATCACACAGCAATAGGCACACAAATAACATCAGTTCGCGCCTCCGTCCATCCGTCAGGTATGCCAGCCTCCAAATGATCTGGTCTTCCTCTGCTGAGCGGTAGCTTAAGTACCTCCGATGAATCTTCTAGAATGTTCTCAAGGGTTAAACTAGGCAATTACAATTACACAATAAATGATAATACTACACACTACACATAGGAACATATGGAAGTGAATAAAGGACAGCATCATAGCAAACATTCAAGAAAGCAAAGCATAACAAGATTAGGAATAGGGAAGCACTAATTACAGCATAAATAAAATTGAGAACAAGAATGTTTTCACATGCCTTTAATACACCACATGGTTGTGTTTTAAGGAAGACTGAAAAGCATTGCAGAGGTAAAATGAAAGAATCCATTAATGTATACCTCTTGAGCTTAAAAAGGGCATTCATGGATTATGTAAGACAGCTTTTTATGGACCATTTTTTTAAAGGCAGAGAAGCCTTTGTAAATGATGATGAAGTAGAATGTAAATACCACCTGAGTTACTTTCTACATTGGTATGCAGTGACAATGTTGTCATTTTGTAGCTTGATCTTTATTTCACATAGACAAGCTCCTTATAGTTCTTGGTGGTAACAGCCTGAGTGATCCTGCTGCCAATCGTACAAGATACCATGGATAGATGAAATGATGTTTTATAGGTTTGACGGATGTGGCATGAATCAAAAGATATCATTTACAAATACATTCTGCATTGCATTGAATTCAACCCCTGTGCCTATCTATGGAAGCTCTCCGTGTGGGTACATCTGTAGTGATACATGCGCAAGAAACATGATGACCTTTTATGCAATTAATGAAGCCAGAGAGAACTAAAAACAGTAGGTCCAGCCCTAGAGTGTAATACTAATTGTACAAAAAGTATCAGGATTTAAACCACTGGTCATCCATGCCACAAACAGTGGCTGAGAAAATGGCTACGTAATATGCATAGTACATTTCTGCCAATTTAAGAACACATGCTATTAATTCAGTCTAGCTTTTGATTCCAGCTGTTCCAGGCACACTCAACCCATGCGTCCATCACAACATCATTTCAATCCATTCCTAAAATAAGCAGGAAACCATTGAATAGCTGTAATAGAATAGCCCAAAGATATGCCTGTACAGGTATTGCTCTCAGCAACCAAGTTGTAACAACACTACCACCACCATACAAAAGGGATCAAAGTGAAGAACTGTTGTCCAAACTGAAAGCCACGGTAGCAAGAGCAAAGGGTGGCAGTTACAGGTTGAAGGCTACACATTGTACACGAACTTTGCTACATCATCCATGGTGATCTGACTGATAATGCTATCACCATATAGATGTATACCTTTTTTTTTAGACACTACCATCCCTGTGGGTGATGCCATGGGGGGCACAGAAAGTGGTGTTGTGGTATAGGCCGGAGTTTTGTTCTTATCATCACATTTTTAAGTAAGCCATCATGCATGATGAGTAATTGAAGAAAAAATTCATTTGTTGCACAGAGAGAGAATTTTGAGGAATTAAGAAAGCATGCATTGTGACTAGTAAATAGCAGAGGAATCTCTAAGCAATAAACCTGTCAAGAATTTAAAATATAAGGAGCAAACCTTGTGGAAAATATAGTAAGAGAAATGCAATATTGAAGAAGAGGCAATTGTGGTATTTATTACAAATAGAGAGACAAACAACTTGCGAAGGATAGGGTTATTAAAAAGAAGAATAGAAAAGCAAGGAGGGGGGAAGGTCATTAGAGACATTGATATTTAATTGAAGGATCCGTGCAAGACAAAAAACAAAAGTGTCCCGGCACGTTAGGTTTGAGAAGGTAGTATAGATGAAACATTTGTAAATGTAGCAAAATCCTCTGAATATAACTACAGTATGCATAACAAAATATTGGCACAATGCATTTAGTTAATTTACTACAAATGCATTGCATTATGGTCATACTGTGTTACGTTTTAATTTCCTAAACCATGCCAGTAACGCTGTGTACGCAAAATCTCGCTCGCTGGTGCTTTCACTTTACACAGTATTGAACATTTACATTATGTGGAAGTATTTATTTATCCATGCCCACAGTCTTTTTGAAGAATAATTTAAATCTAATTGAATTGTTAGTATTCGCTTAAGTACTGTAACATATGTTCAAAAAAATCAAATGGGTTAATTAACTTAAAATCCTAAGTTATAGCGATGCGTTCATTTGTAGACACCCGGCCGGTATAAGAATGAATAAGGTGAGTTGCTACGAGAAACCGTGCAGGCCTGGTATACCCGTGATGGGCTTGAAATAAACAACAAACTGTGTGCCTGCATGATTTTGCCCTCAGTAAATTGCAACATACTGCACAGTCTTGTGCGTACGCCGTAATCCCTGCCCAGTCTTCACTTCAAATCGATCTGGAAGAGTAGAGGTTTACTTAATTTGGTCTGATACACATCCTAGCTGTAGTATTGGATGGTATTGTTGGTAGCATGAATAGACTGGAAAATGCAATCAATTCAGGTTAATTTAACGATTGGAGTATATTTTATATATGTACATATAGCCCTTTCTCAGATGTTTGCTTCAAACTATGAATAGACAGATTCCGTGGAGATGATGTCATGATTGTATATAATCTTTTATTATTCACTGATCCAGTATATCTTCCATGCAAATGGCTTAATGCGTACATATATAAAATTATTAGGCACAAGGGTTATTGTAATTATTATGGCCTGTAATAGTAGTTTGTGTTTCCTTGCTTTTTATTCAATTGGTAAAATGCTGGAATTCAAATGGACCAACTAAATTTTGTCCACCTTCTTTTGATGACAAAACATCACTCTTAGTCAAACGATGGACAGGCAATCCATATAAGGTATGAGGATAATGTTGCATGCATGTACATGGTCAGGGGAGGTGACCACAGTGGACTGGGAAAGATCAGCTCAACATTCCAGGTGTTAGGTAACATATGGGAAGAGGGAGATGAAAGACAATGCGCGTGTTACTGTTATTTCGAATTAAGACCCTTATCAAAGCTTTCAAAACACACTCTGATGGATACATTCCTCTTCTCCTTCCGCCTCCTCTCTCTCTTTCTCACCCTCTCTCGTCCTGACTTCCTCACTCTTCCTATCCTCTTGCTGCCTCCATGCATTTTTCCCCTTTCTACATGCCCTGATTCTGAATGGAGAGATGGGAAAGGATGGCTATATAGGTTTCCTGGTGACAATATACATAGTTGTCTGTAGTATGTGTGTGTAAAAAGGCTACCATAACAATAACATCCATCATAGTATGGTAGTTCCAAAATATTTACTCTCAATATGTCTTTTTTAATAAACCCGTACATGTATGACCCAGTGTGCACTCCCTTACCCTCTCCCCATCAATACATAAGTTAAATTTATCTAGTTGTGATTTGCCATGGCTGAACCACTTTAAATTGATGTTCATAGTTTTCTTGTTTTCATAGCCGTTATTCTGAGTTTCAATTATGTGTACATAAATTGCCACAAATCTGCAGCTATAAGTACACACACACTGCATGCCTGGGCCAATAAGTTACCAGGCAAGCCGGAGAATTAGGGAGCATGATCGATTTTAGATGCAATTCTTACTGAAAAGTTCAGTTTTAAAGCAAGCCATTCCACCATACTTGTTTGATCTGGCAGTCAAACCACCCAGGCTGGAGGTGGGATGACAGCAGAGGCATGGGAAGAAGGTGGAGACAGATAGAGCATCTTGTCAGTGAGAGAATCACCTTATCATGTCAAAAGTCACAAGCCATGTGGATTAATGTGTTCATAACCACCATACATATTGATCATCAGTGTACAACATACTATAGGAAGATATCATATGGGCAATACAGGTTGTATTTGTTAGGATTTTCAAAGCCACCCCTGGTATACACAAAATCGGTTCACTATCTTCCCCTATTTAACATACCGGCCGGTACCTACTTTTATATTGCATGGATATACTACTAAATCATTACCTGCATGGCATCCCAATGTTGTCCCTCGTCGTCTATACCTCTTACTTATGGGTTCCCAGGGGCGGATACAGGATTTTTTAATGCATGTGCGCTATACTCTGTCCGGTTCAAAAACTGGGGGGTGCAGTCCTTGGGGGCGTGGGGGTATGTTAATACATCGGGGGGGGGGGGGGGCCTCTGGATCCGCTCCTGGTTCCTTTAAAACTACCTTATAATTAGTCACGTAGTTTCTCATACAATGTAAAGATACGGTACTGTGTACTTCTACCACGGTACAAAAGTTCAGGCGTTACCACAAATGGAAATGACGGTATAGATTTAACCCTTACCCTTTAACCTTTTTTCACCTTAGGTATTTATTGTTTAGTTTTTCACCCCATAACCATTTGGATTAGTAGAATAATTTCAGTCGAGGAATGGTGGATACAGTTCTCACATCAGGAAAGAAATTAAGCTTGGCCGATGCGCTAAAAGGTGCCCACGGCTTGACTTTGGATGGCACGGGCAAGAGTCTAGCCATTCTCACCAGCGGGGGCGATTCGCAGGGGATGAACGCCACCCTCCGAGCTGTGGTCCGAATGGCGCTCTACCACAACATGAGAGCCTTCTTAGTGCGGGAAGGCTACGTCGGCCTAGTTCAGGGTGGGGACCAAATTGAAGAGTGCCAGTGGTCGACCGTCTCGGACATAATCCACAAGGGAGGTACCATCATTGGAACGGCTCGCTGCAAAGAGTTCATGGAGCGACCAGGCCGCCTCCAAGCTGCGGAAAACCTGATAAAGGCCGGAATCAACAGCTTGGTGATTATCGGAGGAGACGGCAGCCTGACGGGCGCAAACATCTTCAAGGAAGAGTGGAAAGGCTACCTCGACGAGCTAATCTCGACGAAGCGCGTAACAGAGGAGCAAGTAGCGAAATGCCAGTACGTCAACATCGTCGGTCTGGTAGGGTCCATCGACAACGACATGTGCGGAACGGACATGACGATCGGGGCAGACAGCGCTCTCCACCGCATTATCGAGGCCATCGACTGCATCGTTTCGACCGCCTCCAGCCACCAGCGGAGCTTCGTTCTCGAGGTGATGGGACGGCACTGCGGGTACCTCGCCCTGATGGCGGGCATCGCCGGGGCCGCGGACTGGGTCCTCCTGCCCGAACAGCCGCTCCAGAAGGGGTGGGAGGACGACATGTGTGAGCGGGTGAAGCAGCTTCGCCAGCTGGGGAAGCGCCTCACTATCGTGATCGTTTCCGAAGGGGCCATTGACGTGGACAGCAAGAAGATTACGTCACAGTACGTCAAGACAGTCCTCGAGGAGAGGCTACACCACGACACGAGGATCACCATCTTGGGGCACGTTCAGCGCGGCGGAAAACCGTCCGCGTTTGACCGCGTGATGGGATGCCGCGTCGGTGCAGCGGCCGCTCTCTCGCTGTTGCAGGCCCAGGGAGAAGTTCCGCCCACGATGATTGGTATCCAAGGTAACGTGATCAAGGAATCCCCTCTCATGTCGTGCGTGCTGCAGACCAAGAAGATTGACAAGGCGATGGAAAGCCACGACTACAACACGGCTGTTGGTCTGCGTGGGGACTCTTTCAGAAAAAACATTGGCCTCATCAAGCGGCTGGAACTCAGTGGGAAGGCTGGGGGAGCCTCAGAGGGCAGGAAGTTCAAGTTTGCAGTCATGAATGTGGGTTCACCTGCTGCGGGCATGAATGGAGCTGTGCGTGCCTTTGTCCGTCTCATGCTGTTCTACGGACACACGGTGCTGGGAATCAGTGATGGTTTTGAAGGCCTGCTGAATGAAGACGAGTGTGGAGTCCGACCGATGACTTGGAAGGACGTGACAGAGTGGTCTTCCCAGGGTGGGTCCAATCTGGGCACAAACCGGACAAAGCCGACGCCCCAGACCATGCCCGAAATTGCGGCCAAGTTCGGTGAGTATGGCATTGATGGACTGCTGATCATTGGTGGCTTCGAGGGTTACCAAAGCTTGATTGAGCTCCAGAAGGCCCGCGAACACTATGTGGCCTTTCGCATCCCTTTGCTGGGGATAGCGGCCACCACCAGTAACAACGTTCCCGGTACAGAATACAGTCTCGGTTGCGACACAGCGCTGAACACCATTGTTGGGGCGTGTGACATTCTCCGCCAGTCGGCGCACGCAAGCCGCAAGAGGGTCTTTGTGGTGGAGACAATGGGGAGGTACTGCGGCTACCTCCCAACTGTGGCAGCCCTGGCCGCTGGGGCGGACGTGGCCTACATATTTGAGGAGCGGTTCACCATTTCTGACCTCCAGAAGGACGTCGCCTGCCTCATAGGAAAGTTCCAGGAGGGACTCCAGAGGGGCTTGGTACTCAAGAGTGAGTTCTGCAGCGAGAACTTCACCATGGACTTTATGGAGCACCTGTTGGCAGAGGAAGGGAAGGGCATGTTCCTTACCCGCAGCAACAAGCTTGGACACTTACAGGAGGGGGAGGCACCCAGCGCCTTTGATCGCGTACTAGCGGTGAAGTACGCCACCATTGCCGTCGACTTCCTCATTGATCAGGTGAAGAGCAGTGCTAGCCCATCGGGGAGGGTGCAGACCCTTTCTGACGAGTCGGCTGCCATGGTGGGCATACAGGGGGTGAAGGTGGATACAACGCCCCTCTCACAGCTGATTAAGGAGACCGATTTCGAGCACATGCTGCCAAAGAAGGAGTGGTGGATGTCTCTGCGCCCCATGCTCTCGGTCCTGTCACGTCATAGTGACCATGCCTTTTTAGGAGAGCAGATTATCAGGGACTTGATGAATGGGGGGAACTCACGTTCCTCAAGTTCAGAGCAGGCATCTCCAAATGGTTCTCCTAAAGCCGAAAAGGACTAATTTCTACAAGCACTAAAGTAGTATATTGAACGCTGTTTTGTTTTTTGTGTATATGTAGACTGTCTGAAAATTTCTATCATATCTTTTGCTCACATTAAACTTATGAAGCACGTGCGCGAAAGTATTAATATCGTTTTACCATCTTGCTTTCAACATGGCAGGATCGGGAGTCGACAGACAGTAAGGAAGCTGGACCATATATAGTAGCAAGTCACAAAACGTGAGCGAATAACGGCTGTCCGATGCACTTGCGTACTTAAAAACGATAGGAGGCGTTATTTAGGTTTTTATTTTTATTTTCGCTAATGTTGAACACGTTTGAAACTGTGCCTAACTTGGACAATTTGCAGTGGTACGATGTGGTCTCAGCAACAGTTTTATTGGCAACAATGGCCGGCATCGGCAGCAGCAGTATCAGCAGCAGCAGCAGCGGCGGCGGCATCAATACCAGCAGCAGTTGAGCAGCAGCCTCAACCAGTCGCAGCCACTGCCGATAACAGTTCTGCATCTAACAGCACTCAACCGCAGCAAGAAGGTTATTTGGTTTTTCTGTGTTAACTACCGTTATTCGAAGTTCGTACGTTGTTATGATAGAGATACTAGTATTTGGGGTTGGGGTGGAAAAAAAAGGTGGCATATGGTGGGATGACGTGTTAAAAGGGGAAACCCCGGACCACACCACATGGCGACGAACCCATGTCTCCTTCTAATACATAATTAATTCGCTATTGTGATGGTGATTTATTCCTGGTACTCTCTGTTGGAAACTAAGGAGTTGCTTTGCACAGTGCTTTTATGAATTCAGAGTGGGTTGTGTGATGAATTGGAATCACATTGGGGTGGATTGGAATGGGAGTGTGTGTTACGAATACACACACACGAGCAAGGTCTTATTGGACCACATTGGATGGAGCCGCACCAGTTGGGGGACAGATGTCAAGGACTTGCACGGATGTACTTAAAGAGATGGGATGATAGAGGGGGTGTTAGGGATGGGATGATGGAGGGGGTGTTAGGGATGGGATGATGGAGGGGATGTTAGGGATGGGATGATGGAGGGGGTGTTGGGGATGGGATGATGGAGGGGGTGTTAGAGATGGGATGATGGAGGGGGTGTTAGGGATGGGATGATGGAGGGGGTGTTAGAGATGGGTTGATGGAGGGGGTGTTAGGGATCACCAGATGGGTTGATGGAGGGGGGATGATAGTAGAACAGTGCAAGGATATGTGTACATGCATGTTGCGTATACATATATGTGTATCATCCTAAAACACAGTAGGCATACCATTTTACCCTTACTTTCCCCTCAAGACACTTCAGACTGGGCAGCAAAGGCAGCGCAGTGGGCCCAGCAGAAGCTGCTGCAGGAACAGCAGCAGCTCCAGCAGCAGTACCTCCAGCAGCAGCAGCAGCAGCAGCAGGCCTACAACCCCTGGCTTGCCCCACAGCAGGACCCGCAGGCCCAGCAGGCCTACCTAGCCCAGCAAGGCTACCAGAATCTCCAGCAGCAGCAGCAAGCCTACGCGGCCCAACCTGTCTATCAAGTCCCACAACAGGTCTATTCCCTGCCTCCCGGCCAACCTGTTTACCCCGTCCAGCAGGCTTACCCTCCACCCTCTTTGGGCCCCGCCTACCAGCAGCCGCCACAACAAGACCCTCAGCAGCAACTGCAACAACAGCAGCAACAGCAGCTTGCCTATTCTGCTCTGGGACAGCCCCCTCCCCCTTTCCTGCCTCCCGCGGCCCCATACCTCCCTTTGCCACCACAGCAGGGCCAGCAGTTCTCGTACCCGGGGGTGGGGCAGTTTCCCCAGTCACAGCAAGGTCTGTACCCACCACAGTTCCCTCAGTCGCAGCAGGCCGTGTACCAGGGGGTGGGGCTGGCCCCTTCGCCCCAGCAAGCGTCGTACCAGGGAACCGGACAACCCCCTCAGACCAATCAGGGATCCTACCAGGACCCTCAACAGGGTTCGTACCAGAGGTCACAGCAGGTCCCCTTCCAGGGGACTACAGGGCAACCTCCGCCACAGCAGCAACAGCAGCAAGGAGGGGGGCAGCCCCAGCAGGAATCATACCAGGGGGCGGGACAACAGCCGCAGTTCCAGCAGGGTTCATACCAGGGAGGTCATCACCCCCTTCACTCCCAGCAGGTCTCCTATCAGGGCACGAGACAGTCCCAGGGAACAGGACAGTCCCCTAAGTCCCAACCGGCCACGTACCCTCCTCAATCCCAGCAGCAGTCGTCTGATCTGTCACAGCAGCCAAGGGTTTCAACTGCCACACAAGATGGCATCCAGCCCTCAAGCACAGCAGTTCCCACTTCCTCAGCGGCAGAGCCTTCCTCCACCCACCCCTTGCCTGCTGCCGTAGAGGGTAGGCCTCCTCCACTATTGACTTGGGCAGGACCACCTCCCATCAGGCCACCTGCACTTGTAGACTTGGACCAACAGCCTGATCCTTCAAAAATAGAATTTTCATCACCTAAAACTGACTTTGCAAGCCACAGGCCCAATTTTGTTGGACCGCTACTTGGATCTAGGCCTGAGTTCAGTGGGCCAAGACCAGGATTCAGACCTGACTTTCTGGGATCAAGAACTAGACCTGACTTCTCTGGACCCAGACCTGACTTTTCTGGACCCAGACCTGACTTTTCTGGACCCAGACCCGACTTTTCTGGACCCAGATCTGACTTTTCTGGACCCAGACCTGACTTTCCTGGACCCAGACCTGACTTCTCTGGACCCAGACCTGACTTCTCTGGACCCAGACCTGACTTCTCTGGACCCAGACCTGACTTCTCTGGACCCAGACCTGACTTCTCTGGACCCAGACCTGACTTCTCTGGACCCAGACCCGACTTCTCTGGACCCAGACCTGACTTTTCTGGACCCAGATCTGACTTTCCTGGACCCAGACCTGACTTCTCTGGACCCAGACCTGACTTTCCTGGACCCAGACCTGACTTCTCTGGACCCAGACCTGACTTTTCTGGACCCAGACCCGACTTTCCTGGACCCAGACCCGACTTTTCTGGACCCAGACCTGACTTTTCTGGACCCAGGCCTGACTTCCCTGGAACCAGACCTCGCTTTCCAGGTGCCAGACGAGGTGGACGTCCTGATTTTGGTGGGCTCAGACCTGAATTTTCTGGTTCTGGACTTAGACCACATTTTCCTGGGTTTCCTGGACCAGGCTCTAGACCTGACTTTCGATCTAATGGACCTGATGGTTTTGAACAGGATCCTGAGCATTTTGAGCAAGGGCCTGGTGACTTTGAGCATGGTGACTTTGAGCAAGGACCTGAACAAGGGGGACCTGACGATTATGAACAAGGGGGACCTGACGATTATGAGCAAGGGGGACCTGACGATTATGAGCAAGGGGGACCTGACGATTATGAGCAAGGGGGACCTGACGATTATGAGCAAGGGGGACCTGATGATTATGAGCAAGGGGGACCTGATGATTATGAGCAAGGGGGACCTGATGATTATGAACAAGGGGGACCTGATGATTATGAACAAGGGGGACCTGATGATTATGAACAAGATGGTTATGAGCAAGGGGGACCTGATGATTTTGAACCAGGACATGCCTTTGGTCCTAGACCAGGTTTTAGTCCCAGACCTGGCTTTGGTCTCAGACCTGGATTTGGTCCCCGACCTGGCTTTGGTGCCAGACCTGGTTTTGGTCCCAGACCTGGATTTGATTTCAGACCAGACTTTGGTCCCAGACCTGGCTTTGGACCCAGACCAGGATTTGGTCCAAGGCCAGGCTTTGGTGCCCGTAACTTCAGACCGAGACAGGACTTTAACCCTCGAGGCCAGAGACCTCCCTTCATGGAACCACGTGGTGGTCCCCGGGGTCCAAGAGGGTTCATGCCGAGGGAACCACGTCAAATGTGGAAACCACCCCCTTCCGCTATCAGGGGCGACCTTCCACCTCCTCATGATGGAAATCATCGGGACATTTCTCCAACAGAGGAGATGATTCGTGACAAACCTTTTGGGAGGTACCCGCCCCCTCTCATGGGTGGTGGGGATAGAGCAGGGTCCCAACATCCCGTGCCCAGGCCGCTGTTCGATCGCAGTAATACTGAAGAGGGTGGGTACGGGGTTGTCGAGGGTGAGCAGAGGCCAGAAGGGGGGGATGGAAGGCGGGATGGGGAGGGGGAGAAACAGCAGCCGTCTTGGCAGGCAGATCGATCGAGAGAGGCAGAACAAGCAGAGGGTCTTCCAAACAAAGTAACGTCCAGTGCGTCAGGTGAAGGGCAGGAGGTGCCACCCCTTTTCCCTACTCCAGCCGCAGGTAGGGGCAATGAAGAGCAGCCCCCTCACAAGCAGCAGGTAGCCCAACCGGAGCCACTTCTGAAGGAGCACACCCAGAATGGCGCTCCTGGTACAAGCAGAGACTCCACCACCATACCAGGGCTGGGTGACCTGGAGAAAACTGCCACGCCTCCCCCGTCCCAAGGTCAAACACACCAAGTGATTGCCTCGCTGGGGAAGATTGTGTCCCAACTTCAGACCCTACAGAGCCTGCCGAAGGTCCAGTCGGAATCTGACAAGCAGCTATCTGAGGAGACCAAGCAACGTGTGGCTGCTCTCCTGGCCAATGAGAGTGACAGTGACGGGGAGCAGGAGGGGAAGGGGGAGGAGTCCCGCTACCACCAGCACGAAGTCTCTGCCCCGCCCACTTCTAGGGAGTTTGACGGCAGCTTTGATGTGAAGCCCCACGTGTACAGCACCTACAACGAATCGCAGAGATCGGAGAGTGGGTATGGGGACCAGGGTGGTGATGACCACATGGTCATGGACAAGGAGAGCTGCGAGGATCAGCGTCCCCTGTCCCCCTACGGTGGTCGCCCCGCACCCCCCAACGACATGGAATACCCCCCGGGACGTGGCTACCCCCATTCACCCCCACTGCTGGATCGGCCCAGAGAGCTCCCGTCACGTGACTATAACCACTCCCAGAGGTATCCCCTCGATTCCCGTCCCGTTCCTCCTCCCCAGGACCAGTGGTACGAGAGAGAACAGTACAGGGGCGAACTCCCTGGCGACCGTCCGCTCCTCCGTGGGGAATTGTATGACTCGCAGCCCCCGCCCCCTGAGAGGCCCTACGAAAGGTATCCGGAAAGGGAGAGGTCCATCACGAGTCAGATGGAGACCATTGACTACAGCCATGGAGCTCTGCCCACCATCCAGTCTGTGGACTACAACCACGGGCAACCCACTGACTTCCGTCGTGACGACTATCCTCCTCCCCCTCCTCACCACTACGGGTATCCTCCCCCTCCGGCTCCCGTCCAGTATGACCCCGGACCTTTTCCCCCTGCGTATGGACTGGGAGGAGGGTACCCCCCTGCTGCCCCCTTCTCTCTACAGCCGGGGTACTTCCCTCCTCCTGGTTTTGATCCACGCGATGCCGCTGCAGCTGCAAGTCTTTATGCTGCTTACGCAGCTGGAGGTAAGTGGTGGGTGTGGGGGTGGGGTGTGTGCATGTGTATATGCTTGTAGTGTATGTGTGTGTGTGTGCGCATGTGTGTGTATGTGTGGTGTGTGCATGTGTGTGTATGTGTGGTGTGTGTGCAGGGATTAGTTAGGGTACAGCTGCATTTGCGGTATGCATTGATGTGTTTTGTTCGGTAGATGTCAAACGCAAAGTTCTGCCGGCATGGTTACGTGACTCACTAGAGAAGCTGGACAGAGACAGACAGAAGAAAATGGAGAAAGAGTCAAAAGAGGGTACGAAGGTCGACCAGGGCCGACCTGCCTGGTGGAATGAAGTGGAAGAGAATAGGGCGGAGCCACCTGATGCACCCCCCGGGGGCCACTCCTCCAGGATATACCGAAATTCGAAGTCACGGTCTCCTGATCAGGTCAGTATGTGGGGGTGAAGTTAGCTAGTATTTTAAGGTGATGACTATGTAACGCTGATATGAGGGAGGGAGGAGGGTGTTTTGTGTGTTAGGGGGTGGGTCAAATGAGCAATCTCTATCCCATAATATACCACGTGCCATTCGAGCACAGGCTGTTATTTGCATGAGATTAGCCTAATGTCGGTATCATTGGTCGAGCAGTGTGCTGTTAACATTGGTCAAGCAGTGTGCTGTTAACATTGGTCAAGCAGTGTGCTGTTAACATTGGTCGAGCAGTGTGCTGTTAACATTGGTCAAGCATTGTGCTGTTAACATTGGTCGAGCAGTGTGCTGTTAACATTGGTCAAGCATTGTGCTGTTAACATTGGTCGAGCAGTGTGCTGTTAACATTGGTCAACCAGTGTGCTGTTAACATTGGTCGAGCAGTGTGCTGTTAACATTGGTCAAGCAGTGTGCTGTTAACATTGGTCAAGCAGTGTGCTGTTAACATTGGTCAAGCAGTGTGCTGTTAACATTGGTCAAGCATTGTGCTGTTAACATTGGTCAAGCAGTGTGCTGTTAACATTGGTCGAGCAGTGTGCTGTTAACATTGGTTGAGCAATGTGCTGTTAACATTGGTCGAGCAGTGTGCTGTTAACATTGGTCAAGCAGTGTGCAATTGCTCTGTGTGTTGATCGTTATCCAGACATTTAGTGACACTTCTTAAGCCACTGAAAAAGTACATGTGGAGCTAGGGAAGTAAAATAGGCAACTTCTTGTACTCCATCATAGGACAATCGTTGATAATCTGAAAGCCTTTTCCTCCCATTCTGGTGTTCGTTTTGCTATCCAGCCAGTGTTGGTTTTTGAGTTCTGAATAGCTGGAATATAGATTAACCCATAGGTGGCTGGGGAGTATCTTGTGGCACATGGCAGTCCTGCAAGGCATGTCTGTATTCTGGGAATGCTCAAGACTAATTCACAGACCATTCCATACAAACTCTTTGTCATTATTATTTGTGAAAAAGCAAGGTAATGCATGCATCAATTCAGTTTCAAAGTTTAGAACCAACGTTTTGGATTTTCTTTTTTTACGTGTCTTGTCACTTGCTATTGTTGACTTCAGTATGAGGCAGCATGGCCACAATGCCTGTCGCAGGGCAGTAATACTGGGGCATGATCGCAATTGCAAAGGTAACTGTTTCAACATGTATTTATCAAACACTGCATAAGGCTCAAAATCCTTGATTATTTAGGGACATACTTTTGTGAAACACGTTGAAACCTATGAGCCATATCTTCTTTTTTTTTTAACCCCTTGTTATCTTTTGTTGCTGCATCATTTTTGTGTGTCCACATAGTTTTGTAAGCAGATTATTTCTCATTGGTAGTGGCTGAGCAGATCTCCAGACCCTCTATGGGAGTGAAGAAAATTAATACTCCACTCTCCAGAATTGGAAGGCTGGTAGACCTGTGAAACATTGCACACCTCATTTAGATCAATAAGGGCCTCAAGACTGTACAAGTGCGAGAATAGACCTCACAAAGCCAATACACTAACAATGGGTTGTTGGCCTTCCAAAGGTTGTTAGAACCACCCAGAATTATTTGTTTAAAGAAGCGTAGCTGTTCTTGCCACTTAACATAGATGAATATATAGTGCTCCTTGTCTGAAAGCCAAAGGTGTAGACGGATAGGACAGCTCCACTCCTGTACTCGAGTTGACCTTTTTTTTTTTTTTTTTTTTTTTTTTTGAATCTCAGTGTACAGCACCTCTTGATAGTGCACACCATCTTTGCTTTGTGGGCTCACAGTGTGATCTGATGCAAGGTGTGTGGACCATTCTGCTAGCATCATCTTTGCCGGCGCCATCTTTGTCTCAGCAGCGTTCCACACAAGCACTTGTTTACTTTTCCCCAAGCAGTGTGTGTGTGTGTGTGTGTGTGTGTGTGTGTGTGTGTGTGTGTGTGTGTGTGTGTGTGTGTGTGTGTGTGTGTGTGTGTGTACATATTGTGTGCCACAGCCGCTTCAATTTCCTCTCATTACAGCTTCTCAGTACTTACTAATAGCAGCTGTGTTTTACCTTTTAACCAATGTGTGGACTAGTACCAGCATGCTTTGACGGTTTTTGCCCTCATGGGTGCACTTATGTGTGTATTAACTTTGCTCTCCTGCACGCCTTGAAGCCGACGGATCAGTCTGGCATGAGTGAGCCCGCCACATCGGAAGGTGGAGTGGTGGAAGACGAAGAGGAAAAACAGCTTGCCATGGTAAGCAGGGAGGGGAGGGGGTGTGCCATTGGGAAAGATACCATGTTCAGGAATTACATGGGTTGTGTTTGTGTGGCTGTCATTTTTGTGTGAAAGATTACCAAGATCCGCAAGATGCTGACGGAGATCCTTCTGGAAGTCACTAGCACTGAAGTCCAGTCAGTTGCCATAGAAGCACTGGAGGAATTTAGGAGTAAGGGTTTCCTGCAGTACCAGCGAGCGGATGTTGCATGCAGAGGGGGTTTTCTTTTCTCTAGAGCCCAAGTTACCCATTGTTGCACATGTGCATGGCCAGAAACCACGGCCTGGTGAGGAAGGACTACTAGGTGAGCTTTCATGCACCTGTGTGTGTGTGTGTGTGTGTGTGTGTGTGTGTGTGTGTGTGTGTGTGTGTGTGTGTGTGTGTGTGTGTGTGTGTGTGTGTGTGTGTGTGTGTGTGTGTGTGTGTGTGTGTGTGTGTGTGTGTGCATATGTGTGACATGCATATGTGTAGGTGTGTGCATGTGTATGTGTGCATGTGTGTAGGTTGAGTATGTGTGTAGGTTGAGTATGTGTATAGGTTGAGTATGTGTATAGGTTGAGTATGTGTACATGTATGTATGTACATGTGTGTACATGTGTGTACATATGTGTACATGTGTGCATACATGTACATGAATTTGAGTGTATTTCAAACATGCGTTTCACTCGGATTCATGCGTATGTGTGTGCACTTGTGTGTTGTTACTGCGGAGTAATGAAGGCCTGTTCACCCCACAGGTCTGAGTGCTTATGGTTCAGAAAGTGAGGGAGAAGGGGATGAGGTGGAGAACAAGTTGGACCCTAAAACGATAGCAGATGCATTCCAAGGAGTCAAGCAGCCCGAGAGGGAGGGTCAGTCAACAGTGACCAATCCAAAGAAGGATACTCCACAGGGTGTGGAGATGGTGGGCAACTCGGGAAAGGACGGGAACATGAAGGAACTGTCGCAGAGGAGGTCAAGTGGGGAAAAAGAGAAGAAACCTTCTGGTTCAAGGAAGCGAAGCAGGTCTCCCTCTCTGACTCATGGCAGCAAGCATCAGTCTCACTCCAAGAAGAGCAGCAGCCCACACAACTCTGCCGGAGCTACTACCTCCTCACATCGGTCAAGATCTCCTCCCAAGCCCTCTTCGAAACACCACAGTCACAGCAGGTCACCAAGCCATGGCCGAACACCAAAGGGTTCTGAGACAAGGTGAGTATCAGAAGAGGGGGGGGGGGGGGGGGGGGGATTAAATTGCGGCATAGTCTATGCTACCAGGGCACACCAGGTGTACTGAAATTTGCAAACAAATCAATCACTTGTGTCAAACCAACGATGTAGTGGTCTGGGACATCATTGTATGTGCATGTGTCTACCGTGTCTCTCCAAGGAGGGTAACAGTTTGTTACATTTCATTCACATCATTTCTCTTGTATTTCAGGTCCAGAAGATAAAAGGTGGAAGAGAATTTACTCTGCCCATCAGAAGGCAACCCAATGCAGTCACCTTCCTTTAGAAGGAGACCTATACATGAGTTGTGTTTTTTTTTGTTTTTTTCTTTTCCTAGCAGGAGGTACTAAGTCACTGACTTTAAAAATATCCCGTATGATTGTTATAAAGTACAAGGTACCAACGGCGGTCCGATTCAGGTTGCGGTCATGGTTACGATAATTGCTAAACGCTGCTGCGATATATATGCGGTGATATGATTTGGCGTGCAGACATTGAGTGTAACAAAGAGTGCGATTCAATTGAAGAACAACGTTACTAGTTACTTTAATTTCACAAACCAGCTGCTCACAATAACAATCATCCTTGGCAGCCAATAATTTAGTGGTAGTATTATTCTATTATGTGCATTAATTACATAAACAAATGCAAATAGTGGTGGTAAGTACTATTCAATTTGTGAAAGGATATATATATATATATAATTATACATGTATGTGCATTCATGTTCCAAGTCTTTGTTGGCACTTGGCATACTTTAGGAACACTGTGTACAAGTCCTGGTATGCCAACTTTCGAAGCGTTGGTAGAAAACTGCAGAAGACAAACGGGGGGGGGGGGGGAAGAGTGATGGTGTGAGGAGCCATACCTAAGCTTGCTATTGTACTTACTGGATTTCGGTTACTCGCAGATGCCAAGGTGGATACCCCAGAGTGCAGTTCAGGTGCCCAATTACAATCGCCAAGCTGGGTTCCATGAGAGTAGCTGTAAGGGAAAGGACAAATTGAAATAATAGGAGGAGGGGCATTGCCTTATGTAGTATAAATGCATTCATTCCATTTGGTCTAAAGAAAACAATGTAGCTGGCTTGTAATGCACACAAAATTATTGTGGAAAGACCCAATGCAGTATTGAGTCTGAAAAAAAAAAAAAAAAGGTACTAATGGAGAGTGTGCGTATAAGATGGCCGCACACACCCCTGCACATGTTGGCATGCACAAAAAGTGAGTAAATAGATAACAGAATACCACGTTCCAAGAGGTGGACCTGATATCAACATCTTGAGTGCTTGTACAAAAGAAAGGACGCCTCTGAGCTAAGGGTTGGAGCTGGAGAACCCACACGCACAGGCTCACTGCTAAAGGTGAGCATATACAGGTATAAGCAAGTGTTGTATCAAGCTGGTAGTGAGACAAGGGATATGAGGTCATGGTAGCCAAGGGGGTAAGGGATTACGGAGGATGCATATACAGATTGCAAGGTCAGATGTTATTGGTTATAAGGACATATAACAGGACCTCCTAGGTCTGGTGGCCATTGCTAAGAAAGCGAATTGGGAATATTTGGCACAAAGATATTTTTGTGACACTTGTCATCTAGTCAAAATTTAACGGGCTCTTTTCATCTGCAATTTTGTGATTGGTTCCAAATTAAATTCGGGCCATTATCCGATAAAATTGGATTTTGTTCTTTAAATTAAAAAAAATTTTTCTCAATATTCTCTTCAATGTGGATTTTGATCTTTATTTTTTCAATATTCTCTGCAATGTGGTTCACATTGAAAGTCTGACCTTCTGTCAGAGTTATGAAGCACTGAACATCTAATAGCCTGTATATTTCAATGCAACAAAATTTCTTTTCTCAATATTCTCTGCAATGTGGATTTTGCTCTTAGATTTTTTTTTTCAATACTCTCTGCAATGTGGTTCACATTGAAAGTCTGACCTTCCTTCACCTTAATTCTCCAGGTCCAAGTCCTACGCATAGGACCAATACTTGAAAATTCATTATAAATAGAAATGCAGTTTGGCATCCATTTCTCTACTGTTGTTTGATGTGTCTATCATGCTAAATTTACCAATTGTCAGTCTATTTTTTAAATCACACCCTTGGTTACATGATGCAAATAAACAGATACGGTTCTTAAAAATGCATTATGTAGAGAATTTAATTGTCACAGAAAAAAGTACAACAAGTATCACTTTTTAAAAATGTTTTTTGAAGCATGATGTGTGGGCTACTTTATACATTCTACGGCAGTGTTTTTGCTCTAATTGATTTTGTCATTTTTACCAAAAACGCACTGTACGTTTTCAAGATTTTGTCCATTCACTTGGCTATTCCCGCAACATGCGTCTGACAAATACCTATCGTTCATAAGCTTGTGGAGCAAGCAATTTCCAAATCTACAATGTACTTTTTTATATGCTTAGTGCAAAAGACCTGACCTACTACCCCCTTCTTTTAAAATGTTGCTCTGATCTTCCCAACATTACTTTTTGGTACTTTAAGTTGCTTTGCAATTTACCGCAAATACATCTTTTAGCAATGCAGTATTGATTGTATTTGACAATCTTTGAAGAATTGCAAGAAAGTAAAAATATTTCCTCCATTTCTACAGTGCAATGAGATTTTGGTTTATTTTTTGATCATGTGAGTTTGCTAAAAATTAATTTTAACTTGCGTCCTACGCGTAGGACGACGGGAGATTAAAGGTTCAGATGCACTGAACATCTAATGGCCTGTATATTTCAATGCAAACATTGCTTTTTTTTGCTTGTCCTATAAAGTTACCATGGTCCGACAATACCTCATATATACAATAGTCCACCTGTAGGATTATAAGGAACACTTTGTGGCTTAGCCAGACCATTTTCTAGTTTCAAGATACATCAAAATTACCAGACCTTCCATCCTAACAGACCAGTACGCCTTTAGACAGACCTTCCATCCTAACAGACCAGTACGCCTTTAGACAGACCTTCCATCCTAACAGACCAGTACGCCTTTAGACAGACCTTCCATCCTAACAGACCAGTACGCCTTTAGACAGACCTTCCATCCTAACAGACCAGTACGCCTTTAGACAGACCTTCCATCCTAACAGACCAGTACGCCTTTAGACAGACCTTCCATCCTAACAGACCAGTACGCCTTTAGACAGACCCACCATCCAGTACCATTACCACCTGCGCAGTACACCTTTGCACTGAGTCCACCCACCTGTCAGTTTCCTGTCCAAGAATTCAACGCTGATGTCCTCGATTTTCATCCTGTTCTCAAGCACTGCCTCGCACACACTGGCCGCAATGTCAGTAATGTGCTGCTGACCATCCTCAGGGGACAATACCAGCACAAGGCCTGGTGGTAGCGGAATGCATGCATGTTAAGGGAATCAGTCCTCACAATAACTCTGAAGCTGTAAAGGTCGTAGCTGTGTCCACCCCCCCCCCCCCCCCCCCCTCATCCCCAGTGCAGCTGATGAGCCGTGGTATTCGGCGAAACAGCAGTTTTACTAAGCTGTCCTGCACACAGGGAAATGGAAACTGAAACTTACTCACTTACCGGTTTTGTCCAGGATGTTGTGAAGTTCAGCATCTTGTAGAGTGGTGACATGCACTGCAGGACCCGAGGGTCCAAGCAGGTGCCCTTGCTGTGCGACAATGGCAGTCCGAAGTCCCATTAAGTCTTTCTTCAGATCGCCTTGAGGGAAACAAAAATTCAACTTTAGTACATCACGTGCATGGGATGTCAGCAGTAAAATGCACCCCGTAAGGTAACTATGTTATCTCTCTTATAGTAATAGTAGGCCTAGTGGTACCTTTAGAATCGTACACGGAGACAACATGTCCACCCAAGGCGAACGTCCACGCCACCGCTCTAGCTAGGTCATCGGGAGACCGGAGCTTCTCCTGCACGATGAACGTGGTGTGCAGCGGGATTTTCTGCAGAGCCTTCACGTCACAAGCAATGTGCGCAAGTTTGGTGCCTTTATGTTTCACGGCATACAAGAAGCAGCCCCACAGCCAGGTGAAGGCGTACGTCGTTGATGCCCTCAGACGCACAACGGCATGTATGCCGTGCAAGCAGAGTGTCGCTACTGTGTCAGCGAAGCCCATCTTCGCCTATTGTACCATGTTCGACATGGGGTTAAAAATAATTTTAAAAACCAAGTTGCCGACCATCTGACTGAGCTGTGGTTTTAATAAGTGCCCACGTGATATAATGTATGGGCATTTGGTAGGCCACCGTCTCCGCACTACGCTATACCATCAACTGAATGGAAGGTGGAGGACAGCTGCGTGGAACACCGTAAATGACGCTGAAGGTGTTAGTATATAATTCCAATTACTGCACATCACTTACAGTTCTCCGTGAATTCAAAAATAAACGTGACGGGGAAGTGTACGTGGCAATCAGTCGTTAGCCGGCCTTCTGCATGTAGCTGTCGGAGTCAAGCACAAACACGTGCTGCTGTAAGTGGCGTGCATAATCAATAATTCTATTGAGCATTTTGTTAATTCTTTGCCTGCATGCGTAGATAAATGCTTCTTTTTGCACGCATAGCTAAAATCTATTAATCAGTTGTTCCACAGCAGCCACTCGGCCTATGGCTGCAAGCAAGAGCACAGCACGCACACTTCGTGACGGACGACAAGGGCGTGGCTGTGAGCTGGAAGATGATGAAGGAGATGATGAAATATGTCTGGCCCAAAGGCGAGCTCTCCCTGAAGGCCAGGGTTGTGTTTGCCATTGGTCTGTTGGCAGGGGCAAAGGTGGGTGGTCATAGACACAGTATTGACAGTAAACAGCCTCCTCCTTACCTCTCCCTCATTCCATTCCTCACCCCCTCCCTCTTCCCTTTCTCCCTCCTCCTTCCCCCTCCATCATCTCCCCTCCTCCCTCACTTCTCTCACTTCCTCCCTCCTCCCCTCCCCTTCCTCCCTCCTCCCCTCCCCTTCCTCCCTCCTCCCCTCCCCTTCCTCCCTCCTCCCCTCCCCTTCCTCCCTCCTCCCCTCCCCTTCCTCCCTCCTCCCCTCCCCTTCCTCCCTCCTCCCCTCCCCTTCCTCCCTCCTCCCCTCCCCTTCCTCCCTCCTCCCCTCCCCTTCCTCCCTCCTCCCCTCCCCTTCCTCCCTCCTCCCCTCCCCTTCCTCCCTCCTCCCCTCCCCTTCTTCCCTCCTCCCCTCCCCTTCTTCCCTCCTCCCCTCCCCTTCTTCCCTCCTCCCCTCCCCTTCTTCCCTCCTCCTCTCCCTTCCTTCCCTCCTCCGCACTCCTCCCTTTCTCCATCCCTTCCTATGGACTCTCCTAGCTCCTCAATGTGTATGTGCCCATCATCTTCAAGTACATTGTGGACTACTATAACCAGCTGCCTTCAATGGTGACCACTGGAGGGGCTGTCATCACCATGGGAACAGCTCTCATACTAGGATGTTAGTGATATGTGCACCACAGTATATCTGCATGGTAGCACCACTTGTGCATGGTAGCACCACTCGTGCAGGGTAGCACCACTCGTAAAGGGCATACCTACTGGGTGCTACCACTCCTGAAATACTGTAGCTACAATGCATGCACATGCTCACATGATGACATTTTGGGTGCTCATTAAAAAAGCGAGCACTTCTAAAAAAAACCTAACCATTGCAGCTTGTGTGCATTTGAAATATAATAAGACTGCAAATGACCATGTGCACAAATGCTATATGTGTGCACATGGTGTATTAAATGCTACATGTGTGCACATGGTGTATTAAATGCTATATGTGTGCACATGGTGTATTAAATGCTATATGTGTGCACATGGTGTATTAAATGCTATATGTGTGCACATGGTGTATTAAATGCTATATGTGTGCACATGGTGTATTAAATGCTACATGTGTGCACATGGTGTATTAAATGCTATATGTGTGCACATGGTGTATTAAATGCTGTATGTGTGCACATGGTGTATTAAATGCTGTATGTGTGCACATGGTGTATTAAATGCTGTATGTGTGCACATGGTGTATTAAATGCTATATGTGTGCACATGGTGTATTAAATGCTATATGTGTGCACATGGTGTATTAAATGCTATATGTGTGCACATGGTGTATTAAATGCTATATGTGTGCACATGGTGTATTAAATGCTATATGTGTGCACATGGTGTATTAAATGCTATATGTGTGCACATGGTGTATTAAATGCTATATGTGTGCACATGGTGTATTAAATGCTACATGTGTGCACATGGTGTATTAAATGCTATATGTGTGCACATGGTGTATTAAATGCTGTATGTGTGCACATGGTGTATTAAATGCTATATGTGTGCACATGGTGTATTAAATGCTGTATGTGTGCACATGGTGTATTAAATGCTATATGTGTGCACATGGTGTATTAAATGCTATATGTGTGCACATGGTGTATTAAATGCTATATGTGTGCACATGGTGTATTAAATGCTATATGTGTGCACATGGTGTATTAAATGCTATATGTGTGCACATGGTGTATTAAATGCTATATGTGTGCACATGGTGTATTAAATGCTATATGTGTGCACATGGTGTATTAAATGCTATATGTGTGCACATGGTGTATTAAATGCTATATGTGTGCACATGGTGTATTAAATGCTATATGTGTGCACATGGTGTATTAAATGCTATATGTGTGCACATGGTGTATTAAATGCTACATGTGTGCACATGGTGTATTAAATGCTATATGTGTGCACATGGTGTATTAAATGCTATATGTGTGTACATGGTGTATTAAATGCTGTATGTGTGTACATGGTGTATTAAATGCTATATCTGTGCACATGGTGTATTAAATGCTATATGTGTGCACATGGTGTATTAAATGCTGTATGTGTGCACATGGTGTATTAAATGCTATATGTGTGCACATGGTGTATTAAATGCTATATGTGTGCACATGGTGTATTAAATGCTATATGTGTGCACATGGTGTATTAAATGCTATATGTGTGCACATGGTGTATTAAATGCTATATGTGTGCACATGGTGTATTAAATGCTATATGTGTGCACATGGTGTATTAAATGCTATATGTGTGCACATGGTGTATTAAATGCTATATGTGTGCACATGGTGTATTAAATGCTATATGTGTGCACATGGTGTATTAAATGCTATATGTGTGCACATGGTGTATTAAATGCTACATGTGTGCACATGGTGTATTAAATGCTATATGTGTGCACATGGTGTATTAAATGCTATATGTGTGTACATGGTGTATTAAATGCTATATGTGTGCACATGGTGTATTAAATGCTATATGTGTGCACATGGTGTATTAAATGCTACATGTGTGCACATGGTGTATTAAATGCTATATGTGTGCACATGGTGTATTAAATGCTATATGTGTGCACATGGTGTATTAAATGCTATATGTGTGCACATGGTGTATTAAATGCTATATGTGTGCACATGGTGTATTAAATGCTATATGTGTGCACATGGTGTATTAAATGCTATATGTGTGCACATGGTGTATTAAATGCTATATGTGTGCACATGGTGTATTAAATGCTATATGTGTGCACATGGTGTATTAAATGCTATATGTGTGCACATGGTGTATTAAATGCTATATGTGTGCACATGGTGTATTAAATGCTATATGTGTGCACATGGTGTATTAAATGCTATATGTGTGCACATGGTGTATTAAATGCTATATGTGTGCACATGGTGTATTAAATGCTATATGTGTGCACATGGTGTATTAAATGCTATATGTGTGCACATGGTGTATTAAATGCTATATGTGTGCACATGGTGTATTAAATGCTACATGTGTGCACATGGTGTATTAAATGCTATATGTGTGCACATGGTGTATTAAATGCTATATGTGTGCACATGGTGTATTAAATGCTATATGTGTGCACATGGTGTATTAAATGCTACATGTGTGCACATGGTGTATTAAATGCTACATGTGTGCACATGGTGTATTAAATGCTATATGTGTGCACATGGTGTATTAAATGCTACATGTGTGCACATGGTGTATTAAATGCTACATGTGTGCACATGGTGTATTAAATGCTATATGTGTGCACATGGTGTATTAAATGCTACATGTGTGCACATGGTGTATTAAATGCTATATGTGTGCACATGGTGTATTAAATGCTACATGTGTGCACATGGTGTATTAAATGCTACATGTGTGCACATGGTGTATTCAACACTGACTAGTAGATAAGCTGTCATTGATAGGAGGGCCATCACCGTGCGATTGTCATTGAGTATGAGCTTAGGGTTAGAGTCATCACTGTTTACAAGCTAGCATGTTGGTCTTCTCTGCCAGATGGTGGGGCCAGACTGGGGTCTACCTTGTTCAGCGAGCTACGTAATGCTGTGTTTGCAAAGGTGGCCCAAAGCTCCATCCGCAAGTTGTCTAAGACCACTTTTATGCACATCCATTCTCTGGACCTCAGCTTCCATCTCTCCAGACAAACTGGTGCCATGTCGAAGGCCTTGGACAGGGGAACCAGGTGAGTTGCATGGTGTGGTGGGATGTGTGCGTGTTTGGTTGGGATATGTGTCCTCTTAACATTTATCAACATTACAACGAAAATTGTAACCTTAAATATTGTCCTTTATTGTAGTCAAACTGAAGGTTTTGACGCTTGAAACATAATTTTGCATAGCAGAACATTTCTCACTTCCACTTGAAGATGATTGGTTCTGTGTAACACTCCACTTGCTAGATAGTGATTGGACCCTTTAGACCAAAGCGGGGTAGAGTTCATAGTGTTGCCTGTACCACGTATGGTGTTCTAAATCACACAGATGCAGCTGATTTAGACTACTGCTATGGGGTAGTAATTTGCACCGCAGCATTTGTTGCAAAAACATTCCCACTTTCTATTCACCATGATACTGTATTGTTGGACTTGGGTATCAGTTGTACCATTATGGCTGTTACGTCCTCATGTGCCACTGAATTTGGAACTAAATCCTCGAGGCAGGGTACAGGTTTTGGAATCCTGGAAAGGGTTTTTACGATTTCAAGGGATCGGAAACATTAGGGAATACGACACAATATGAAAAGTTTTTAGATATTTGTGCGCGTTGTGAATCTCCCAATTGTTAGCCCAGTGGTTGCTGTAAGCAAAGAACCCTTTGTTCTCTTTCAAAATCGCGACTTGCAGTTACATACATGTAGCTGTCATTGGTGACTTGCAGTTACATACATGTAGCTGTCGTTGGTGACTTGCAGTTACATACATGTAGCTGTCATTGGTGACTTGGAAATTACATGGAGCCCTGTCATTGATGATGTCTTGGAAGTTACGTGTCTGTCGTGATACAAATGTACTTGGCTGTCACCTTTGCAGAACTAAATCCCTTCTCGTCTCTTTAAATATTTTTTAGGAGGTCATATTGAAGCAATGTTTGGCAAATATCAGTCTGTAAATTCTCTATAGGCAGATTTTTTTCCCCTAGTTACTTTAGGCATTTTGTGAACCTACACACACAGCTAGCCATGCTTCAAACTATACAGTAGGGCATTCTGTACTTCACATTGCACCCTGCATAAACCCTACTACATGAGAATTTTTTCTTTGTATCATCAACATTGTTTGCTGTTACTATAGCACCATGGTAAGGTAAATATATTACATCACATTGAGCTTATTAATTTTTGTGCCTCTGTAGTGTGTATGGTCCCCTGTACCATATCTTACACACCTTGTTCTTACACACTTTCCTATATACCATACACACCTCCCTTACACCATCTCACACTCATCTTCCCTACACCATATATCTCACACCTCCCCTACACCATATATCTCACACCTCCCCTACACCATATATCTCACACCTCCCCTACACCATATATCTCACACCTCCCCTACACCATATATCTCACACCTCCCCTACACCATATATCTCACACTCATCTTCCCTACACCATATATCTCACACCCCCCCTACACCATATATCTCACACTCATCTTCCCTACACCATATATCTCACACCTCCCCTACACCATATATCTCACACCTCCCCTACACCATATATCTCACACCTCCCCTACACCATATATCTCACACCTCCTCTACACCATATATCTCACACTCATCTTCCCTACACCATATATCTCACACCTCCCCTACACCATATATCTCACACTCATCTTCCCTACACCATATATCTCACACCTCCCCTACACCATATATCTCACACCTCCCCTACACCATATATCTCACACTCATCTTCCCTACACCATATATCTCACACCTCCCCTACACCATATATCTCACACCTCCCCTACACCATATATCTCACACCTCCCCTACACCATATATCTCACACCTCCCCTACACCATATATCTCACACCTCCCCTACACCGATCTCACACACCTCCCCTACACCATGTTCTTACATACCATTTAGAGGGCTAAACTTTATACTCACTGCAATGGTTTTCAATGTGTTTCCTACCATCTTTGAAATTGGCCTGGTGTCTGGCATACTCGTAAGTATTGGCTTCTTGGTGTAGCAGGTGTGCCTATCTGAGCCACACAGACGTACAGTTGTGGCCCGTCATATGCCCTGTTGAGTCTGGGGACCATCTGCAGTTACGCAGCCTTCACCTTTGCTGTCACACAGTGGAGGCAAGTTGATCTGTTTGTGTGTGTGTGTGTGTGTGTGTGTGTGTGTAGAGATTGTGTGCGTTTGTGTTGTGTGTATGGGTCTATGTGCTGTGTGTGTGTGAGATTGTTGTGTGTGTATATATGTTGTGTTGATGGTCTAGGTGAGTTTTGAATGCATGCACTGATCATGATAGGACCAAGTTTCGAGTTCAGATGAACAAGGCGGACAACGAAGCTGGTGCGAAGGCCGTTGACTCTCTCATCAACTATGAGACTGTTAAGGTAATAATGCCTTGTGTGTTCTCCATGTGGGTTATGAATACTATTGGCTCCGCATGTGGTGTACTCCTGTAATGTGTTTCGAATGGCATCTCCTGGTAATCTGTAAAAATTGGGAACAAAATATCAATATCAACCATACTAAATCCCCTAGAAAAATTTTATTCTATTTTTAATTCTGGCTGTGTTATTCTTTGTACTGCGTGATTATTACTCAATGCTGAACAGCTATACCTATAATCTCATGTCAGTTAAGCCACTTACACTTTAAAATTGCAAATTATACTCGCGTCCACCTCTATCACATAGAACAAAGCTACCATTTAAGTATGCCCGTAATCGCACTGCCTTAGTTCCGCTACAGCTTCCGCTCATAACATTTGTGTTTGGGGTCCTATCTGTAGTGTGATGCTGTATAGAATATCTGTGCACTGGATGTCTCAAAGAAACGTGGTCTTCACAATATTTGAAGTTAAAAGTTTTTAATTCTATTTGCAAGTTTCTAGGGATACTAAATCATGCTTAAAGTATGGTTTCTGATTTTCGTGATTGTTTCATCATTTTTCACCCTCCGAGGTGTGTGCATTACATTCTTTTGTGAATCCAACTGGGCTCAAAATGGTATTTTTATTGCACAAATAATTTAAATCATTTCAAGAAAAATAAATGGGGGGGGGGGGGGTTACATATAGATCCAAGTATCTAATTTACAAAGCTGCAAGCTAGGCATAGATGTGCAGCGATTTAATATCACATTTTTGTGGCAACATCTATAGTGAAACATTCCTCACATTTTGTAATTTAGAACTGTACAACAAAACTCAAATGACCTTGGTTTCTCTTTGCTGACAAGGCTCACACAAAATCTGATGAGAGGTGTGTGGAAGTGCTACCATAACCCCTCAGTGCCCTAACTACAGTGCTATAATAACCCCTCAGTGCCCTAACTGCAGTGCTATCATAACCCCTCAGTGCCCTAACTGCAGTGTTATAATAACCCCTCAGTGCCCTAACTGCAGTGCTACCATAACCTTTCAGTGCCCTAACTGCAGTGCTATAATAACCCCTCAGTGCCCTAACTGCAGTGCTATAATAACCCCTCAGTGCCCTAACTGCAGTGCTACCATAACCCCTCAGTGTCCTAACTACAGTGCTATCATAATCCCTCAGTGCCCTAACTACAGTGCTATAATAACCCCTCAGTGCCCTAACTACAGTGCTATAATAACCCCTCAGTGTCCTAACTACAGTGCTTAAGTAAACAGTGCACGCGATGATGAAATGAACAAATGTCTATTGCACTCGAGTAAATCTAAAGAGCAGACTACTTCATGTGAGCCACTCTCCAGTGTATAACAATTTGGATGCCGATCTATGTACACAACTGTTGGTATCTCCTAAACGTGGTACTGTATGTAGCAAGGGGAAGGACGTATTGTTTTGGGCATAAGATACAATGACCTTTTCTCTATTCAGTACTTCAATAATGAGCGCTTCGAAGCAGAGCAGTATGACAAGCTCCTGGCAAGGTACGAAGATGGTGCCCTTAAGACCACCACCAGCCTGTCCATCCTCAACTTTGGGCAGAGTGCCATCTTCTCTGTAGCCCTCACGGCCATCATGCTGATGGCCAGTCAAGGGCTGACAGCCGGTAGGCCTGAAGCCAGGACATTGTCTAATGTTTGGATATTTATGTCTAATGTTTGGATATTTATGTCTAATGTTTGGATATTTATGTCTAATGTTTGGATATTTATGTCTAATGTTTGGATATTTATGTCTAATGTTTGGATATTTATGATTGTCTGAAGATGTTTTTTGTCCTTGATATTTTGTCCTTGATATTTTGTTCATTGGTTTCTGCAGGCACAATGACAGTGGGTGACTTGGTGATGGTGAATGGGCTGGTTTTCCAGCTTTCCATTCCCCTCAACTTCCTTGGCTCTATTTATCGTGACGTTCGACAGTCGTTGGTCGATATGCAGAACATGTTCAACTTACTTGAGCTTCAGCCAGCCATCAAGGTAGGGCTTGCTGGCACATGCTCTCGCATGTACATACACACACAAAAGGTCTGTGTACTTGTGCATAGTTCACAGCTCGACAGTGCAGGGTGGAGGGATTGAATACTTCGCATTATTACTTCTTATTTCTATTACTGGATTATGTAACAGATGGCTCAATCACAATGGGTGTGGCCACCTGCATTACGTGGGATTGTCCCACCACCACCCTCTGAACTAAAGGGTGTGGCATTTACCCCCCCCCCCCCCAAAAAAAAAAATGGAAAGTTCAGTACCCAACCAGCCATAATGGTCACATGAAGTTCATGCCTCCTGTTGTGTGCCCGAGGGGTTGACATATGCATGTATGTACATATACATGTTTAACACATACTATAACTTCCATTGTCATCAGGAAAAGCCTGGGGCACCAGCTCTGATACTGAGACCAGATTCATCTACTGTAACGTTCGAGGATGTTGTTTTTGGATACGACTCTAACAGGCTCATTTTAGATGGTGTCTCCCTGAGAGTACCTGCGGGCAAAAAAATTGGAATTGTAGGAGGTAGTGGATCTGGGTATGTAAGCACAGAGTACTTTGAGTTAGCATGGAGTGTTGAGGGTCTAGTGTGAGTTAGCATGGAGTACTGAGGGTCTAGTGTGAGTTAGCATGGAGTATTGAGGGTCTAGTATGAGTTAGCATGGAGTACTGAGGGTCTAGTGTGAGTTAGCATGGAGTATTGAGGGTCTAGTGTGAGTTAGCATGGAGTATTGAGGGTCTAGTGTGAGTTAGCATGGAGTACTGAGGGTCTAGTGTGAGTTAGCATGGAGTATTGAGGGTCTAGTGTGAGTTAGCATGGAGTATTGAGGGTCTAGTGTGAGTTAGCATGGAGTATTGAGGGTCTAGTGTGAGTTAGCATGGAGTGTTGAGGGTCTAGTATGAGTTAGCATGGAGTATTGAGGGTCTAGTGTGAGTTAGCATGGAGTACTGAGGGTCTAGTGTGAGTTAGCATGGAGTATTGAGGGTCCAGTGTGAGTTAGCATGGAGTACTGAGGGTCTAAGTGTGAGTTAGCATGGAGTATTGAGGGTCCATTGTGAGTTAGCATGGAGTGTTGAGGGTCTAGTGTGAGTTAGCATGGAGTACTGAGGGTCTAGTGTGAGTTAGCATGGAGTATTGAGGGTCTAGTGTGAGTTAGCATGGAGTACTGAGGGTCTAGTGTGAGTTAGCATGGAGTACTGAGGGTCTAGTGTGAGTTAGCATGGAGTACTGAGGGTCTAGTGTGAGTTAGCATGGAGTACTGAGGGTCTAGTGTGAGTTAGCATGGAGTACTGAGGGTCTAGTGTGAGTTAGCATGGAGTACTGAGGGTCTAGTGTGAGTTAGCATGGAGTACTGAGGGTCTAGTGTGAGTTAGCATGGAGTACTGAGGGTCTAGTGTGAGTTAGCATGGAGTATTGAGGGTCTAGTGTGAGTTAGCATGGAGTACTGAGGGTCTAGTGTGAGTTAGCATGGAGTATTGAGGGTCCAGTGTGAGTTAGCATGGAGTGTTGAGGGTCTAGTGTGAGTTAGCATGGAGTACTGAGGGTCTAGTGTGAGTTAGCATGGAGTATTGAGGGTCCAGTGTGAGTTAGCATGGAGTGTTGAGGGTCTAGTGTGAGTTAGCATGGAGTACTGAGGGTCTAGTGTGAGTTAGCATGGAGTATTGAGGGTCCAGTGTGAGTTAGCATGGAGTACTGAGGGTCTAGTGTGAGTTAACATGGAGTATTGAGGGTCTAGTGTGAGTTAGCATGGAGTATTGAGGGTCCAGTGTGAGTTAGCATGGAGTATTGAGGGTCCAGTGTGAGTTACACATATATGTGTAAGTACCTTCCCCTCTTTAGGTGGAAGAAAAATTTGGGAGGGGGGGGGGGGGGGAGAGAATTTGAATTTATGTTGGGCTAAATACAAAAGGTTTTTTGATTAAAAAGTGTGGCTCTGGCTTGTAGACACCAGACTCTAGATATGGGCGAGGAAGGGTTTGACACCATGTGTGAGATAGCTATGTGATGTGTGTCTCTGTATCCAGGAAGACCACAATTGTTCGCCTCCTATACCGGTTTTTTGAGCCCTCTTCTGGTCGGATCTTGATTGGAGATCGTGATATTAGGGATGTGACAGTGGATAGCTTGAGAAGGAACATTGGATTTGTTCCGCAGGATCCGGTCCTCTTTCATAACACCATTTACTTCAACGTGGCATATGGACGTCTGGAAGCACCAAAGGAGGAAGTCTTGGCAGCAATCAATGCTGCCAAGCTGCAAGAGGCCATTGAAATGATGCCAGACAAGTATGAGACCCAGGTTGGTGAGAGGGGCTTGAAGCTTTCAGGTAGGTCATTCTGTGCTTGTGTTGAATTGCTATCAGTTGATGGTTGTGGGTTGTAGGTGGTGAAAAGCAGAGGGTTGCTATTGCAAGGGCTGTGCTGAAGGGAGCACCCATTCTGGCCTATGATGAAGCTACATCTTCACTTGATTCTATCACAGAACAGGTATACTACATCCTATGTGCATCCACTACAATTATATGCTAACAATTCATCCCTATTCTGACAGACAATACTGACAGCAGTACGCAATATCACTAAAGGCAAAACGTCTATATACATTGCACACCGTCTCTCAACCATTATGGATGCAGACGAGATTTTTGTCCTTAGCGGTGGCAAAGTACAGGAACGCGGCACACATTCGCAGTTGGTGTCGAATCCATCGACTTTATACGCCGAAATGTGGGCCAAGCAGAACAACGTTGCTAAGTGACGTTCATTATATTGCGCATGCGTGCATACTGAGTTTAACCCTTTTGAACTTTTAAGAAAATGGCGTTTAGAGGTATAAAGTGGGCTGGTTTGTGGCGAACTGCGAGGCGGTTTACAAGCTCATTTGTTGAGCATAATAAAGCAGAAGAAGAACATGCGCTTAAAACAATGAAGACATGGAAGAATATCTCTCTGTTTGTTGCTATACCAGCAATGGGTCTAGTGGCCTATAATTCGTATCAAGCGGAGAAAGAACACGTTGCCCACGAACATGAGCACGGCAGACCTCCATTTATTCCCTACACCCATCTAAGGATCCGATCAAAACCTTTTCCCTGGAAGGACGGAAATCACAGCCTTTTCCATAATTCCCACACCAACGCTCTACCGGAAGGCTATGAAGACCACCACGGTGATCACTAGCTGGTTGTGAACGTGCATTAGTATTTGCAGTGTTAGGTTGTATCATCACTACAAGTACCGAGTATTATTGTAGCTCAACTTGTATACAAAAAGATTGCAATGAAACGATGTGCACACGACCAAACGGCGATAATGTGTAATAGTTATTGTTCATCTTTTTTTGTACATGCAGGGTTTCAACTGTATTGCAGGCAGGTCAATTGCTGGCAAACTGCAAAGGCGAACTAACTTGAATTCAATGTCCACAAACATCTTACTAAACAACTCTTGGTGAAGCAGCTGGAAACCCAGTTTTTCCACATCGGCAACAAACATATCCAATGATTCGAATCTACTAGCTATCTCACAGATTTTGAGTAGGCCGTCTTTCTTTAGCACTCTCCTAGCTTCCAAAAGGAAGTCGATTACGTTGGTGCCCATAAGGGAGAGACAGAAGATGCAGACATCCACAGACTTGTTCGCTATGGGTACACACTTCATGTCACAAGCAGTCACGCGGTCATTGCAAGCCACAAGGTCGAACGAGTGAACTCTTTGCGGCACACTCTGAGCAAGCTTTGCCTCACCACAGCCAAAATCAGCAACAATGGATGCTGCCGGTAACTGCTTCACATAAGATATCACCCTTTCTAGTGGGTTGCATGGCCACTTTGTGACCTGGGTCCTGAACCCAGTGTGGTAAACTACGTATAGTTGAGGATCGTGATCAAATAGGTCCATTGCCTTGTCACTGGGCATCGAATACAGCTGCTCGTTAAGCCACCTGAAGCGCGCACCCTCCATCTTGTCTAGCATTTTGGAACGAAAGGTAGCCTTTTCCCCTGAGCCTGGTGTCATTGTAGGCTCTGGTAAACATATGTAGTTAGCAACTTTCTTCCTTTTCTGCGGTACTCTTTCTTCTTTCGACTCCTGATCGTGCAAGGTAGTGTCCACGATGCCACGTTTCTTGCTCTGAACAACGCTCTTGTGACTGTCTCGTGCGGATTTGCGTCCTTTGGTACACTGTACAGGAATGCTTTGCTCCAGCGTTGGACGGTCATCCTTTGCAACTGTTGAAGCTTTCTTTTTTCTTTTTCTCTCTACTTTTTTGGTATTATTCTGCCCAAATAAAGCCAGGTCCAACCGTTTATCATCCGGGTTAGCGTGAGCCCAATCTTCTTCCACAGCGAACATGTCTAATTAGCGCACGCCGTCAAACACATGTACACAAATATAACCAGTGCAGTGTCTGCTATAATTTAATAATGCCATTTGCGTGTTTACATTGACAAGAACTGGATGTACGACAATGACAGACACTGTACAGGCCGATGCAGACGGGGATTTTACAACTGAAACAAAGTACAAGCAGTTCAGCTACGAAGTTGAGAGAGCATTGAGAAACTTCGAGCTGTCTACGGAATGGCCCGACCTGATATCTGCATTGACCAGGCTGAACAAGGTGAACACACATGCAAGTGTGCGGTTCTCTTGCAGCTAGGTGGTGCGCAGCTAGATGTTGTTTACTTGATGCATTAATTCCGCTGTAGGTTTTCATGGCTTATACCCAGTACCCGGACGTTCCGCATAAGCTAACCGTATCAAAGCGACTTTCCCAGTGCCTGCACCCCAATCTTCCCAGTGGTGTTCACCTTAAGGTTCTAGACGTGTACACGGCCATATTTAACCGAATTGGACCGAAGGGGCTGAGCGTAGACCTGTTCCTCTACAGCAGTGGCCTCTTCTCCGTGCTCGGTTATGCTGCGATGTCGGTTCGCCCCGTGCTACTGGAGATATACGAGAAGTATTACCTCGCGCTGGGAAAGGCCCTCCTCCCTGCACTCCACGGACTCGTGCTCGGATTGTTACCTGGATTAGAGGACGGATCAGAACACACTGACCAGTAAGGCTTCGTACCAGTCTATCTGCATGCGTTGCGGACTTGCGGTACACACGTGTGTCCCTTTTTGGTGCAACTGTTTCTGCGCGTACAGGGTATTCATGGTCACCAGTGATTTCTGGTAGTGTAATTTTTAAAATGGCAATTTTGGGGTTTTCCCCCATGTGTTGGATATGTCCTTCCTGCCCAAAACAGGATCTATAAGCTGCTGGATAAGCTGTGCGCCCAGACGGACATGTCTGCTTTTCATTACGTGCTATGGCAGTGCATATTGGATTCTTCCTCTGCTCGACTGCCTGCCCTCACCTACCTGCTGTCTAAGATAAACAGGAAGGGTGCGACTGATGACCAGTCAATCTACCTGGGAGAGAATTTGTCTTTAGTGGTAAGCCGTTGAGTGGCCAGTCAAAATTTGATTATTAGATTCCCCATGTAAGCATGTTGTGAACTACCTAGGTGATGGTTAGGTATATTGTCAGTGGTGTTGCCTTTTTTCTACATTGCTGTAGTTTGCACTGTGTGTGGTGTGTTCTTTGAATACTCTTTCACTCTACCCCTCCCCTGATGCCACCTCCAGGGAACTCCACCTTTCCCCTCCCCACCCATCCCTGATGCCACTCACTCCACCCATCCCTGATGCTACCCACTCCACCCACATCCCTGATGCCACCCACTCCACCCATCCCTGATGCCACCCACCCCACCCATCCCTGATGCCACCCACCCACTCCACCCATCCCTGATGCCACCCACTCCACCCATCCCTGATGCCACCCACCCCACCCATCCCTGATGCCACCCACCCCACCCATCCCTGATGCCACCCACCCACTCCACCCATCCCTGATGCCACCCACTCCACCCACCCACCCACCCACTCCACCCATCCCTGATACCACCCACTCCACCCCTCCACTGATGCCATCTCCCACTCCACCCTATCCCATGCTATACACAAACCACACTGCATTCTCGGACCCCACACGCACCAACACCAGCACCAGCACCACAGCTGGGTACCTTGCCTCCCTCACATCACACTGCTGCCTTCTCCCCCTCCCCCCCACACACACACACCTCCTTGCCTAGACTCTTGCCACCTGCTCAGCTCTGCTGGACCACAACGTCCTTGTGGAGAGGGCGGCTTTGGATGTGGTCAGCTCCCTGTTCCCCTTCCACCAGCCTGTCCTCCTCCCCTCCGACACCACCGTGGTGCTTGCCGCCGCCCTCCAGACGCTGCTCAAGAGGGACACTTCCCTCGTCCGAAGGCTCTGCAGCTGGCTGCAGGGGACCTATTTTGATAAGCTGGGGCCGGTCCCCGCCACCACCGCGGGGGAGTACTTTGACCTCTATACCAGGGACCACTTGCTTGCGGCCGTCCGGAGGCTCATTTCTCAGGCGGCCCTCTCGGCCAGGTACGGCTCCAAGGCAGCGGCCATTCTACCCTACCGCCTGCTGAGGGTGCTGATGGAGAGGCCGGAGATAGGAGGGGGTGTGGTCCAGGGGGTGCTGCTGGAACTTGTGCTCTGCTTCAAGGGGCAAGTGGATGGGCTTGGGACAGCTGGTGTTGGCAGCTCTCCAAGTGGGGAGGCTTTGGGTCCGGAACCGGCTGGTCCTGCCACCACTGGAATTCGTCCGGACGATGCACTGAAAAATTTTGGAAAGAAGGGCTCTCTCAGGTCTGAGATAGTGCAGTCTGCCCATCTTTTCTTCAACAGCCTTGGGCCTGCTGTACTGTGGGAGTGGGTGTGTGGCCTGGTGCACCGTACCTTGTCGGGTGCAGTGGAGGGTGAGGAACCTTCGCTTCCCTCCTCCTCCTCCTCCTTGAGAGTGGACAGGTGCAAGTCACCCAGTGCGCTGACAAAGGGTTTGTCTGTTTCCGTGGTAACAGGCCTCCTCAAATTTTTGCTGAAAGCTTTGCCGTTGGTATGTATGGACGTAGCCGGTGTGGGGAGTTTGCTTATCATTGTTTGCATGTACACACTGTGTCTGTCTAATGCACACACACATATGCACACACACACACACATATACACATGTGCACACACACACACATGCACATACATGTATTAACATACACATATGCATGCACACTTGCATCCATACAGGATTCTATGGAGAATGTGCACCACAGGTACCTTCCACACCTCCTGCTTGTTATGGTGGAACAGTTGGCAAACAGAGGGTTGGACCTTCCTCTGTCGGATCTCTTCCAGTCCCTTGAGTTAGCCCTGTTGATCCAGAGGGAGTTGAGGGAATCCCCCTCATCGCGCTCCACCACACCCCACACCCCCTCCACGCCACTCTTTGCCACAGGGCTCGTGGACAGTTCAAGTGTAGGTCACTTGTCAAGACAAGACAGCTCCCTGGCAGACAATGCCTCCGCCCAGGTGGACAAGGGCCAGCAGCTAGAGATTGACTATGCGCTGGTGGAAGTCAGGAACAGCATCAGAGAACACTACCTCAGGTTTTTTGAGAATTTCCTTGGGAAGGACTGGTGTGCTGTGGAGGGTAGGGAGGCAGGAAGGGTGATGTCTGCCGCCGATCTAGTTGTGAGGAGTCTTTCTAAAGACGTGCAATGTTGCTATGAAACTACGTATAAGCTACTTCTGCAGATACATGTGTATGGGGAAGGGGGAGGAGGAGGAGTGGGATGTATGGGTGAGTTATTGTGCTGCTCTGGGCTGCTGATGATGGGTGTGAGTTTTGTTGTGCTACAGAGATGGTGGAACTGCCTGTACCAATAATTGCACTGATGGACAAGTGCTGCGGATCACAGGGGCAGCACCTGACGTTTGTTGCCATGGAAACACTGTTTAAAGTGATGGAGGCATCTCAGATGGTTGATGTGGATGGGGAGAATGACAGATCCAAGTTCTCTGTGGTGTTTTCAAGTTCTATTACAAACCCGTCAGTCGTTGGCTTGGTAAAGAAAAGGACAGACTTTCTGCAGGCATGTTTGCTTTGTTTGTGCCTGTGCCCCTTATTCCATATGTGCCCCTTCATCCCATGTGTGCCCCTTCATCCCATGTGTGCCCCTTCATCCCATGTGTGCCCCTTCATCCATGTGTGCCCCTTGCCCCTTATTCCCATGTGTTTTTCACATTCTTTTGCCATGTGTCTTGCCATACCTAACCCTACTTAGCCATGATACGCTTAAATGACACACCACGTTTTCTGAGCTTCATATTGGTGACTACCACACATACTGTCCCATGACATCATCATGTGCTCCTTCATGCTGTCACCTGACACCACCTGATGTTTGATGCTGTCACATGACACCACCACCTGCTCCTTCTTCACATGACAAGTGCTGTCTTTCATGCTGTCACATGACACCACCATCTGCTCCATTTGTGCTGTTACGTGACACCACCATGCTGCTCATGCTGTCACATGACACCACCATCTGCTCCATTCATGCTGTCACATGACACCACCATGCTGCTCATGCTGTCACATGACACCACCACCTGCTTCCCCCATCTACTCCATCACATCCCACCACACATCATGCACTTCGGATCCTTCACATTTGCTGTGCATCACCATGACCATTGCGCTCCTGTACCTCCAGCACATCAGTACCCTGCTGTGGAGCTGTTTGTCCTCACAGTACACTGAGCTCCATGTGCAGGCTGCCACCTACCTGTCATGGCTCCACTCTCTGATCACTCCCCTGATCATCTGCGAGCGGACCATCCTGGAAGATTTCGCTACACAGGTAACTGTGTCCCACGTCTTCCATCTCTGTTAACATTGCTTCTGCTTTCATTAATTTATTTGCAGACCGTCGCACCTTACCAACGCTTTTCTTCCCTTTGGCAATACGCACCCCTTGTGTATAGTCAGACCACTATCAGGCCATTCAGGAGGTATGCTCTCAGGGGGTGGTGGGGTGGAGCTTGCTGGGTAGGGATAGAGTCTTCCATATTTATCTATTTAGGTGAAGGTTGCTGGTTTAGTGCCCAAATGGAGTTAAATATTTTGATACAAAAAGAAACAATTGGTTATTACTACACATTTTTTCATTTTCCACTCAATTGTATCTATGCAAGTACGGTGGTAAGAAAACTGAGAAAGTCAGAAGCATATAGGATTTGAGGGCAGTGGTGATGCAAAAAGCAAGGAAACAAGGGTTCAAATTTATGTAATATTTTAAAACTTGTTTACTTATTAGTTACCGTTTTGTTTACATTTTGGACACAGAAATGCTGGCTGATTGTGAAAATCCAATTCCCTTGTTTGTATCCTAACTTAAACCTAAATTCACTTCTGGAAGGTCTAGGCTAGGAGAGCTTATGTCTTCTTTAGAATATCACCTCCTTCATCTTAAATCACAATATGTTTGAAAGATAGCTCATTTCATTGTGATTCTTCAGTGGGTTAGTTTAAGCTTGCAGATACATTTGTGTACCTGATTATTTACAGGTTATTAGTTGGCAAGGTGGTGAGATGTCAATAGGCATCCCGAATGTCATCACAACGTGTTCCTTACACTTTACCTATCCTTACACATTGTACACATGTGTATGTGCCTGTGCACATGTGGAACACGCACACATATACACACATGCATACATGCACACACACATACCCACACACATACCCACACACATACCCACACACACACACACACACACACACACATCCCCCCACACACACACACACTGCAGAGCTCTGATGAGGATGCTGGAAGGTCTTCAGTCGCAGGATGCTGCTGTGCGTGGCTTCATCAGCTCGTGGGTGAAGTTCCGCCTCCAGAAGTCTGATCTGGATCGCCTCCTCCACCCCCTCCTGAGGATCCTGCAAGAGGCCGACCTGAAGAGGGCCTCATTTGAAGCCGCCAAGCCTAAGGTGGAGCAACACTCCAAGTACTTCTACGAGTCCCTAAACAAGGCTGAGGGTAACAGTGAAGATGTCGGGGAGAGCCTAGAGCCTTCCCTGGTGTACACGCAGGTATATGATGCCAGTCAGGTCCTCTTTGCCCTCTCTGTCCTGCAGTCTACCATCACGGTGGACTGCCGAGAGGCTATTGTGACCAGTCTTGGGGAGGCCGTGGTGGACCTGAGGAGCTACAGGGCGGGGAGTCCGACCAGGTGCGATGCACTCCTGGTTGCCAAGCGACAGGAGTCAGTGACAAAGGTACTGGGGACAAGGGAGCACACGGCACAGAGGAAGACCCTGCTGGAGTTTGTTCTCTCCAGCTGTGTGGTGTTCCTGCAGTCAGAGTACCCATTGTCGGGGGAGGTGTCCCAAGATGACCTCGTGGCCAACACCAAGGTCAAGATTGGAGCGGCCGAGCTCATCGTGACCATCCTGCACGAGTTTGTGGGCATACTTGGGAAGGTGGGGAAGGGAATGGTGGGAGGGGGCTCGGCAGAGAGGGTGAGGAACCCGAGTTACGTGTCTGCCCTGGTCACGCTGTGCGAGGTGCAGAAGGTGGGGCTTCTCCAGCTGGCCTGCACCCTACGGTCCTTGAGGGAGGAGTATGCCGTGACCTCCTCCCACCCTTCTGTTGACAAGGGTGCAGACCTGCTGTCCAGCTCCCTGGGAGAGAGGTCAGCAGCTGGTCGTTCCAGTCTTCCGATGTCTGTCTTGGAACCCTATTTCGTTCAGCTGCTGAAGTTGGTTCAGCAGCTGGTTGTGCTCGACACCCTCTGTCTGCCAGGCTCCTCCCTTCCTCCTCCTCCCCCTTCTTCACCTTCATCGTTGGTACCCCCTCAGAACTCGAGGTTGGACCCCTCCCACCAGTTTGTACCCTCCTATCCCACTGCGGCCCAGCCCTTGTTCCATTCTGTGCTGCTGGACACTGTCGGAGACCTCTCCCTCCTCCCCCTCCATCGTCACACTCTGGACATGGCCACCTCCCTCCTCCCCCATGTTCCTGTGAACATGGAGGACCTCGTCCCCAGGCTGATCACCAAGATGTGCACCAATTTGGACCTGCTTCTTGGACCAAGGGGTAGCGCTGAGCAGAAGGATGGGGGTGGGAGGTGGGAGGAGGAGGATAAGATGAGGGAAAGCCAAGAGAGGAGGGGCGGTGTGCCCCAGCTCAGCGGTGAGGTGGTCGTGGCCTACCTGAGGTCCCTCACCTCCCTCATCCACTTCTGCATTCTGGGTGTCGCTCAGGAAGATTCCACCCCTTGCTCCCATCAGGAGCTTAGCATATTTCGTGACCTGGTTCCGGTGTGTGATGTGGTGGCAGTGGCTGCCACATATAGTCCTGCGTCACTGCAGCCTTCTCCTATGGCTTGGCTGTTTGGATTCTTCTCCGGCACACAGAAAGGTTCTGAGGGCGTTAGGGATGAGCAGCTGTCCAAGATGGGGCTCCAGGGGCTAGGTCAGACAGTGCTGGTGCTTCTGTCCAAGGTGTACGCCATGCTGGCTGATCTGTGGGTGCACTTTAGATGGTCTGGGGACCATGCCTGTACGGGGACACAAAATGACTCTGCTTTGGCCAAGAAATGCAGGGTGGAGTTTGAAGTAATTATGTGCGATGTGTACATGTGTGTCTGTGTATGTGCCTGTGTATGTATACATGTGCCTGTGTACATTGTATGTGTACATGTGCCTGTGTATGTGTACCTCTGCTACTCCTATCCTCCCAGGATGTTGTTCACCTTACAGTCCACCTCCTTCAACCTCTCTCCAAGCAGCTGCCTATAGCCTTCTTCACCTCTGTGGCTGATGCTTGGTCTGTCTGGGTTAGCTCCTAGACCCCCACCCCTCCTCCCTCCTCTCTTCCCCCACCCCTCCTCCATTCTCCCACCCCTCCTCCCTTCCCCCTTCCCCCACCCCTCCTCCCTCCCCTTCCCCAACTATATGTCCTGCCTTCCTTCTGTAGAATGTTGAATCCAATGGACGGCACAGACGGGAAACTTTCATTGAGTTGGCTCATCATATCTCGGTGGGTGTTGGAGGATCCATAAAAGGGAAAGGGAGTGTGACGGGGGTGTGAAGGAGTGAAGGAGTGTGAAGGAGTGAAGATGGTGTGAAGGGAGTGTGAAGGGGGTGTGAAGGGAGTGTGAAGGGTGTGAGGGAGTATGAAGGGAGTTTGAAGGGGGTGTGAAGGGTGTTGGAAGATCTATAGTATCTAAAAGTACTTGTTCTGTCTTTTAGTGCAAACAAATGTCCACTACTAGTACTTTCACCAGCTTTTCTTTATACCCCAGCTTGTGAGGCCATTAGTGATGTCATGTGAGGCCATTAGTGATGTCATGTGAGGCCATTAGTGATGTCATATGAGGCCATTAGTGATGTCATGTGAGGGCATTAGTGATGTCATGTGAGGCCATTAGTGATGTCATGTGAGGCCATTAGTGATGTCACAGCTTGTAACTTGTAACTACGTTATGTAGCAGTTTTATGTAGCGAAGTAATTGGTTTATGTGACCATTGTACATGTATCTACATGTACACGTATATGCTTGCAATGAATTGGTCTATGAGTCCCCCGTGGACACGTGTGTATAATCTAGATGGACCATGGCTGTACTGTGGTTCAGTCTTCAGCTTTGTGTGTGTCTCTTTCATCTCTCAACCTTTCCCTCCAGGTCCTCCCCCTAGAGAAGATGGTTGAAGGTGTGCGTCTTACCATTGCCGAAGGAATCAGGATGTCTGATTTTGACTCTGTCTCTGCCAAGTATAACAACCTTCTTCACTTCCTGTACAAGTACATTAGCAGGCAAGTGGGCTGGAGCTTAGATGAGAGGGTGTGGTCTTGAGCTTAAGGAAGAGGGTGTGGTCTGAGCTTAAGGCAGAGGGTGTGGTCAGGAGCTTAGCTTAAGGGAGAGGGTGTGGTCTGGAGCTTAAGGGAGAGGGTGTGGTATGGAGCTTAAGGCAGAGGGTGTGGTCTGGAGCTTATGGCAGAGGGTGTGGTCTGGAGCTTAAGGGAGAGGGTGTGGTCTGGAGCTTAAGGGAGAGGGTGTGGTCCGGAGCTTAAGGAGAGGGTGTGGTCTGGAGCTTACGGCAGAGGGTGTGGTCTGGAGCTTACGGCAGAGGGTGTGGTCTGGAGCTTACGGCAGAGGGTGTGGTCTGGAGCTTACGGCAGAGGGTGTGGTCTGGAGCTTACGGCAGAGGGTGTGGTCTGGAGCTTAATAAAGAAGGTGTGGTCTGGAGCTTAAGGAAGACTCAGGGTGTTCTTTCAATATTTGTATGCCAGTGTGGGAATGCTTGGTGACATTAACAGATTACATGGACATTGAATTCTTTTTCCCAGTGCGCATCAGAGTTCAGATGAGCTATCAAGCTGTTGTGGAGTGCTCATTGCCTTCCTGAAGGAGTGCAGCCAGCTGATGGTTGCTCCTGGTGTGGATAACTCCTCCTCCAGCTGCCAGTCTGTCTGCATGCTTACAAGGTAGGACTGGGGAAGAGGGATGAAGGGTGTGTGGAGGTGCACCTTCCTATTCTGAAGGTGGTAAGCCACCTTCACAAGGCGTTTAATCCTGCGGGGTATAGAAACTTGTACGAAACGCTCTGTACTGACAAATATACATGTGTACATGTAGTAGGAAGATGGATACATGTGTAGTGAGGTGTGGGGTGGATAAGCTTTGATGATGGCTTTCTGTTGCAGTATTCTCTATGTGTTTGTCAGTCGTGTTACAATGCCAGATGCAAAGGACAGTCGGAAGGAGAGAAGAGATCTGCAGGTATGTGGTAGGTGGCCGGGGAGAGGGGGAGGTGAGGGAGTAGAGATCTGCAGGTATGTGGTATGTGGAGGGGAGAGGGGGAGGTGAGGGAGTAGAGATCTGCAGGTATGTGGTAGGTGGCCGGGGAGAGGGGGAGGTGAGGGAGTAGAGATCTGCAGGTATGTGGTATGTGGAGGGGAGAGGGGAAGGTGAGGGAGTAGGGATCTGCAGGTATGTGGTAGGGGGCCTTGGTGCCTTTCTGTGGACGGGGAGAGGGGAAGGTTTTGGCTGACCTTTGACCTCAGTGCACGTGTACATGTGATTATAAATGATGGGTGGGAGATACATGTACCTCTGTCCAAGTTGGAATGGGAGGGGTGTGGGACAGTTGAAGGGGGAAGGAAGGGGGTGAGAGCAAAGTACTTACATGTAGCTGTTATCTTGCATCTGTTGATGGCTGTGAGAAGTGGTTTTGTTATTGTGTCATAACTAAGTGTGAGTACACCACATTTGACATGTCTCCTGGTAGATGAATATGTACTCTGTTCCTACAGGACATTGCCCATAAGCTGTGTGAGGCTCTAAGCCAGCTGTCAGCAGGCGTCAGCAGCAGCAGTGCTGCCACCTTCCCTACAAGTCCCATTGTGGCAGCAAGAGATAGTCAGCCTGGCGTTGTCAGTGGAGGAAGCACTGTGCAGGGCTCAGATAATGTGGGGGGTACTACCAGTACAGGTGATGCTGTGCAATCTGATCGCCTATGTGAGCAGACTACCGCTGGGGAGGAAGGGAATAGACAGCCTGTTGCTGCAGAGCTGAGAGCCAAGCAGCCTTCTCCTGATCCAAAAGCACCTGGAATGCGTGCATTGACTTTGCTTTCAAGTGTAAGAGCTGCCTTTCTTCCTCTCTTTTGCAGCCATGTCTTCTTCAGCATTCGTTCCCTACTGTCCTCTTATTACTGCCTGTAGATCTACCCGTGTACTCTTTCACATACCTACATGTGTGTTCTCCACCTCTCCCTCTTCCTCTCCTCTCTCTCTTCCTCTTCCTTTTCCTCTTCCTCTCTTTCTTTCTCTCTCTTTTCATCTCCTTCCTTTTCCTCTCTCTCTCTCTCACTCCTCCCTCTTTCTCCTTTCTTTGCCTCCTCCCTCTTCCCCTCTTCCCCTCCCTCTTCCCCTCTTCCCCTCCCTCTTCCCCTCTTTCTCTACCTCCTTCCCCTCCCTCTTCCCCTCTTTCTCTACCTCCTTCCCCTCCCTCTTCCCCTCTTTCTCTACCTCCTTCCTCTCCCTCTTCCCCTCTTTCTCTACCTCCTTCCCCTCCCTCTTCCCCTCTTTCTCTACCTCCTTCCTCTCCCTCTTCCCCTCTTTCTCTACCTCCTTCCCCTCCCTCTTCCCCTCTTTCTCTACCTCCTTCCCCTCCCTCTTCCCCTCTTTCTCTACCTCCTTCCCCTCCCTCTTCCCCTCTTTCTCTACCTCCTTCCTCTCCCTCTTCCCCCCTCTCTCTTTCTGCTCATTCTCTTTTGTTCTCACATTAGGTCTTGTCACACTTCATCGACTCCATGTTTGATAGTCTGGAGAAGGACCGTGTGCACATGCTTTTGAAAGCAGTCCTGTATAATGTGTGGCCATACCTTCGTAACCACAGGTGAGCAAGAGTGGGCGTGGAGTACTATGTGACCATTTAGATCACCTCCTTCCCCCCCCCCCCCCCCCCCCCCCTACATGTTACTAGCTGTTAGAGCTAATATTCAGTGTTTTGCAAAATGTTTGTATTTGGGACTACATTAAGTAAAGTGTATGCCTGTGGAGTGGGGAGGATATGGCTGTGAAGGTCTGGGAATGGGACTGAAGATGGGTAGTGTGTGGCTGAGGATGAGCAGTGTGCCTGTGAGGTGGGGGATATCTGAAGGTGAGGTATGTTACTATGAACATGATGAATATGTGATGAGAGTGTATTAGGTGGGTTGTGATGAGAATGTTAGGTGGGTGTGATGAGAATATGTTAGGTGGGTGATAACACATGTGCATGTATGAGAGGAGAGTATGCTGTTATGCAGAGGGGGAACATTACGTAAGGGCACCTGGGTGTTTGTTATGAATGCCTTGTATGCTTCCATTGCACCTCTAGTGTAGAGAGCAGGGATTACTATGCACTGTCCATTGCACCTCTAGTGTAGAGAGCAGGGATTACTATGCACTGTCCATTGCACCTCTAGTGTAGAGAGCAGGGATTACTATGCACTGTCCATTGCACCTCTAGTGTAGAGAGCAGAGATTACTATGCACTGTCCATTGCACCTCTAGTGTAGAGAGCAGGGATTACTAGATGCACTGTCCATTGCACCTCTAGTGTAGAGAGCAGAGATTACTATGCACTGTCCATTGCACCTCTAGTGTAGAGAGCAGGGATTACTATGCACTGTCCGTGAAGCTTCTAGCATCGCTGAGTAGCTTTCAGATCACCAGGAGATCATGGAGCAAGGAAACATTGGAGTTGTTCCTCGATAATCATTTCTTTGTTGCTGATTTGGAGAGTCTTCATCAGTAAGTGTGCGAACTGTTTGTGGGGTCAGTCTATGTCTTCACCCACTCTAAGAATCTTTTATTCCCCCTCTTCACTCTTCCTCCTCTTCCCCTCGTCACTCTTCCTCTTCCCCATTTGTTACCCCTTGTTATGATTTCCTGACTCAATTTTTAATCCTAAATCTTAATTTTAAAAGGGTTATTTAGGTTATGGTTAAAACAGTGTGGCTTCATGTAGCAACTGTCCTTGTATCAGATGGAAAATTGTTTTAGATAACTTGCTGACCCAAGACAAGGCGACGTTTGAGGACCTCCTCAGCAGAGTGTACTACTCCCAGAACAGTGGTGTGGTCAACATCTTCACGTCTTCAGAGCAGGATGCCCTCAATGGAGCCAGGCTGTTGAAGAGAATAGCATTCATCATTTTTTCGGGGGAGACTGACCAGTATGTCAGCCACCTCCCTGACATCCAGGGTGAGTGACCAGTATGTCAGACATCCAGGGTGAGTGTTTCATCATGGCTTTTGTGCTTGGATGGCTGGAGGTGCAGTTAGTGTATAAGCATGCATACATATAACTGCTTCAATGAGCTACCTTCAAAAGTATCTGGTGTGAATTTAAATCTGTGCCTTATTTATGGGCTGTTGGACTGTGAATACCTAGCTGATAGCCAGCCATCACACTTCAATGTTAATGTCAGAGTGGTTTTGTTTCAAACCAGTTGTATCTGAAATGCTTTTGTTTTGAAAGCAGTATCCAGTTTCTTTAGTTGATGTGCTCCAAAAGTCGTTGTAGGTGATCTTATGTTGGCATCACATGATAGGACCAAAAGCGAATTGGTTTTCAGATAAAAACTAGCTACCTACTGGCATTAAATGACATTGCACGATTATTTTTAGTATGTGCAGCTTTTAAATTAAAGATAGTTTATGAATTCTAGAACAATGAAACGCTGAGGCTTAAGTGCCACAGCTTGCCTCACAGCCATTGCTTACCTCTGTGGAATTTCTTGCATTCATATAAGTGAGGATATAATTGCAGCTGCCAGGGCTCTGCTTTCAAAAGCCACCATCTTTGGCTACATGTACATAATTATGTCATTTTGTTGTACCACCCCCCTCCTCCCCAGTTTCGTACCCAGACGTATAAATGGTTTATATCATAAACCATTTATACATCTGGGTACAAGACTACAGTAGCTATGTGTGAACATATTACTTTTATTATAAAACAAAGCAAATTGTCCACTAATTACATTCCCTTGTGGCATATAATACTTAGCCTGGATACGAGACCAGAATGACTATGAGATCTCAAGTGACTTTATGAGGGTTACATGATATACCTGGGTGTCCACAAATGAATGCAACGCTTTTAATTGAATATAATTCCTTAATAGGATTATTAATCTAAATGAATGTAAAAGTATGCAAAGACTAAGTTAGGCAAATGTAAACAGTGTTATTAAAATTCGATTGCCTTTAATAATCAAAAAGATAAAATCAAATAGCTTCTATAACATAAATGGAAGTATGAAATTCTATTGACTTTTTACTAATTAATATTCAAAACTACTTGAAAACGCTAGAAGACCACCAATTTTTTTAATGAACTTTGAGTTTTAATAACTCACTATGACATAAATTTTGTACTTTATTTAATAGTGGGCTAATTAGCTATGCTTATTAAAATTAGTTATAAACAGCTTCAACCCTAATAACTTTAAAGCAAATTATGTTTTCATATTTCTTAGTAACTTCAAATCAATGTTATTCCACTGCATATTCATATCCTGTGCTATTTATAAATAATTATTATTATCAAACCTTAATCTTGAATAATTTTGATAATAGAGGGTTTGAATATGTAGATTTATGAGGGTTTTGATACAATTACTTAACCACTTACCATCTAATTGCTTTGTTAGTGTTTGCCTAACAGTGGTAATGTATATGAATGAAATCAAATGGTTAATTAACTTCAATCATGAGTTATACTGATTTAAAAGTGTTGCGTTCATTTGTGGACACCCAGTATATGCGATGGGCCTCAACTTACCAAAACTTCTCCTGTAAAGCACTAAGGGTGGTAGGTGGGGCTAACTTTTGTACCTGTATTTCATGAAAACTTAGATTCAAATAAAACTGATGTAGGATTTGTGGGTACCATTTCTGTAAAGAGTACATGTACAGCCAAACTAGGAATTCAAGACACGCACCCTAACTAATTTTTCATAAATTCATTTGGTCACTTCATACACAAAGGTACCCACAAATCCTACATCAATTTTAGGAAGTTTGCTTTGTACTTAAAACCAAATTATGCAGTGTATCGTGGCTAATTGTTTCATGGCACTTCAAATCCGGGAGTACATTTAACATTGCTCGCAAAAGGCTTTATATCGGCAATAATGTGAATCGTGCATGTATCGGCAATAATGTGAATCGTGCATGTACACTTCAAGTCACATACCAGCATAAAGGTTTATAAATTATAATTATAAACAGTAAGTACTCCAACCATTTGAAAAACGGGAGGCAATAGCATTCATACGCTCGTTGATCATGAGTCACGAACCGTTTTATTTCGGTAGAATTTGTAGACGATTGAGTAAAGGCCGGCATACACGGGGCGACTTCTAGGCATGCAACTCAAATGAATATGGACAAACGTTCCGCAAACCGTCAGTAAACTAAACAATTACAGAACTTTTACCCATATTCATTCGAGTTGCATGCGACAGTTATTTCACACCGTGCCCCAACGATGGAGCGAATATGCGATATAATTATGCAATCAACTCATAAGACATACACATCTTAGTATTAAACCAGCTTTTTTCCTATCGTGATCGCTACAGTGTCATCGATATCCAGGCTAGGATGACGATAAGGGCGCACCACTTGACTAGTGACTTCGTATCCATTCGCCTTGAATACGTCGACATACGATTGCGCTGGTGCGCATAGGAAACTACCGTACTTGAACCCCGCGATCGGTATTTGGTCGAACAAATAGGGGGCCGAGTTGTTGTCAATACTGCTAGTCGTCGTTATTAAGTAACCTCCTGGCTTCACTAGTGTGGATATCCTTCCAATAGCTTCACTGAGTGACTCGATGGACTTGAACACGCATTCCAGGCAGAACGAGCACGTGACTATGTCGTACGCCCCCTCGTAGCCCTCCGCTATGACTTTATCCGACTTGGCGTCGCAGTACACAACAGCTTCGAGCACGCTTCGCATGCGCTCTTCTCGTTTTAATACCTCCTCGTCGGTGCCGGTTTTCCCCTCCAGCTTTAGGCACCGCCTAATGTTATCCTTCCAGTCGAACGCTTTGGGTTCCATCTTTCTCCAGCGCTCCACTTCGTCTCTGTTGTTCTTAGCGTAGTCCGAGTGCACGTAGCGCTTGACCTTTTCTGCCCCTACGATGAGGGGAAACACGTTCGGCCCTCCTCCGTAGTCCAACATGGTAACACTGTTGTCGGGAAACTGGGAGAAGAATTTTGTGAACGCTGTTACATCTTGAAATATCGTAATATCATGGAACAGCTTAGATAGATACTCCTGTGAATCGAAGAGTTCATAGTTATCAGCAGACATCTTTGCAGCCGGGCTGGTTTCCTGATGATCGCGTGACACCATTCTCGTGCGTGTTTAAAATGTTTGCCGCCCTATAGTTGGTGCACAAGTTAAATTTTAGTACTATTAGAACTGTGCACCAAATCGAATTCACATGAATAGTATTAAATTAGACATATTTGCACACGAAGGAGCTCTATAGCAGTGATCATCGTGCAGGCGCGCCCCTTTTTACAATGGGCAAGGGTTGCTGAAAGTCAGTGTACCTTTATCACACCCCAGGCCATACCTTTATCACGCCCCAGGCCATACCTAAACCAGCCCCAGGCCATACCTTTATCACACCCCAGGTGTACCTTTATCACGCCCCAGGCCATACCTAAACCAGCCCCAGGCCATACCTTTATCACGCCCCAGGCCATACCTAAACCAGCCCCAGGCCATACCTTTATCACACCCCAGGTGTACCTTTATCATGCATACCTCTGTCCATGACAGTGAATCACCTCCTGAATAAACATAGGGGGAGGGTCTGGCTCATAGAGAATAGGTGAGCTTATATTAGAATGTATGGTCAGGTTGAGCTTACTCGTGTCCAGAGGGCAGATCAACCATTGCGGGTACTGTCCTGGCTTCAATTCCAGCAGCATTTCTAATTGCTCAAAATGGCGACATGTTGATGCTGTACTAGTACCCATGTTGATGCCTACTTTGCAATCAGCCAAAAAGAGGCTCTATTTGCAAGGTGACTTTAGCCATGTTGGCAGTTGTTCTGTGGCATACTTGAACCATAATATTTTGTTGCATCCCCTTCACTGCAACACCTATACATGTATATTTCACCTGCTTTGCAAGTGGCATATACTGGTAACTTGTAATAACTACAAAGAGCATCATTTCACATGTGGGAAGTTGCATCTGTTTTTTCATGTATTTTCTTCAACAAGCATGTGCTCCATCATAAGAAAATTAAGTGTATATATGTGCATTGTTAACTAGGCCAATATCAATGTCCCTGCAATCAAACCAGTATAAATATACATTAAGTGGATGTTAAAGTATGGTTGACTTTAAAACAGTACCCAGAGCAGGTAGGGTGTGTCTGTTTGTGTGTGTCTCTGTTGATAGCCATGGTCCATTGATAACCCTGTGTGTGTGTCTGTGCAGGAAAGTTGTCCGAGAGCCTCAAGTTGCAGCGCTTTCCCGTTGCCTGCACCCAAGCGTTCCTTCTGTTCAGAGTCCTGCTCATTAAGTGCTGCTCCACTAACCTCATGTCCTTCTGGCCCACCATGATCACTGAGCTGGTACGGTTATGTATTTCTAATTAATCCGCAGTTATGCTTATGCATGTGTCGGTTATTGATTTGGTCCCCAGGCCAGGGCTGTAATTTATTTATTTTTGCCACACCCCGTTATGCAATTGAGTATTTTTGTTAGCATTGTACTGCCATGTTGGATCACTTCTTTGTAGCTGAATGTTCTGCAAGAGATGGAAGACATGGTTGCCCTGTGCCCTGCTCTAGTTCCTCATGACAAGCTGCAGCTTTATCTCTCAGCATGCAAGTTCTTGGATGCAGCACTAGCCCTATCACCAGAAATGCTTCCTCACTTCCAGTTGTGAGTTTTGTGTGTGTGTGTGTGTGTGTGTGTGTGTGTGTGTGTGTGTGTGTGCGTGCGTGCGTGCGTGCGTGCGTGCGTGCGTGCGTGTGTGTGTGTGTGAGTGTGTGAGTGTTTTCTTTTTTTTTACCCACCAGCTTGACCTGGGGTATTGGGCATGTTCCGCCATTTTTCATGAGATCTAAACCACTAGTGATATTGAGGCTGCACAAGGCATTTCTGAAGGTGTGTATCACACACACACACACACACACACACACACACACACACACACACACACACACACACACACACACATACACACACAATGGTTCTGTGCACATTCCCTGGTTATTAATTCCGTTTACAGGTGGCCACGGGGGAACAGAACCACCGCAGACTTGATTCTCCACCACCCTACCTCAGAGCACAAGTCATCTCATCTCTTGAAGACCTCCGTCCATTCTTTGAGCTCCTAGCCACCTCCTCCTCACAGCAACTCAACCTGAGCTTTGTACTTGCTGGGGAGAACACCATTGATCCAAGACTAGCAACTGTGGAGAAGATTCTCCTTCAGGACTTTGCAGAACCAGCCTCTTAGCTTAACAGGCAGCACAGACCCTCCCCACCCTCTTGTCTGTATTTTCCTGTATGTGTTGAATAATTAGGGTACATCGATATCAAGGGAGCTATGCTGGTCTGTAGAGCTACGATGGTGGATCTGTACCATGTTTGGACACACCAGGGAACCATGCTGATCTGTAACCGTGTGTGGATGCCTTCCTTTACTTCACAAATAACTGCACAGTTTTTTAAAATACATATAATATTTGGTACTTGTACAGATGGGGGCAAACACTTGTACATCAGCCAATTAAAGAGGCACAAAGCTCACAACAACTGACACGGGGTAAAACAGGTTCAAAACTGACAAATTGGGGTGGGCGTCCATAATGACATCACACACGTAGTTCACTGGTACTTTGTAATGCCATATACCTGCTGTGTGTACTGGGAGCCAGGCTTAGGAAATGCCTGTGGAAAGCTGCCAGTTCCATAGGGCTGAGAATAAGAGCCAGAAGCATTGGTGGCTGCAAAGCTGCCAGAGGCATTAGCAGGAGCAGGTGCAGTAGGCTGGGGAGCATAGGATCCAAAGGAATACTGCTGGCCTGTTGGCATGGAGTAAGGCTGTGGTGGCGGTGGTACTGCTTGCTGGGATTGTGTGGGCATGTAAGGAGGCGGGGTCTGCTGTGGCATGTAGTATGCTTCTTGCTGCGGTTGCTGCTGCTGTGGGGCCGTTGGGATGGTTTGGCCTGTGTACAGAGGAGATGGAGAAGGCTGTGGTTGCTGCTGGTCCTGCTGTGAGGGAGTGGTGGAGACGTTTAGGAACTGCTGCTGGCCAGTAGACTGTGAGAATAGGTGAGCCGTGCTGCTAGCCCCTCCTCCTCCTCCCCCTCCTCCTCCTCCACCTTGCTGTAAGGTGGCACTGCTGGGTGTGTAGGGTGGTTGAGATGAGCCTGCTGTGGTCTGGGCACCAATGGAGGTCAAAAACTGAGCTGTGCAGAAGAGGAGAAGGTAGTATGTGACAGGGTTGTGTAGAAGGGAGGGATAGTATGTTAGTATGTGACAGGGTTGTGTAGAAGGGAAGGATAGTATGTTAGTATGTGACAGGGTTGTGTAGAAGGGAGGATAGTATGTGAGTATGTGACAGGGTTGTGTGTAGAAGGGAGGAATAGTATGTGAGTATGTGACAGGGTTGTGTAGAAGGGAGGGATAGTGTGTGAGTATGTGACGGTTGTGTAGAAGGGAGAATAGTATGTGAGCATGTGACTGGGTTATGTAGAAGGGAGGGATAGTGTGTGAGTATGTGACGGTTGTGTAGAAGGGAGAATAGTATGTGAGTATGTGACAGGGTTGTGTATAAGGGAGAATAGTATGTGAGTATGTGACAGGGTTGTGTAGTAGGGATGATATGTTGTGAGTACAATCTTGTCATGCTCACATGGTGGTGATGATGTTGGGGGCACTGGCTGCTTCTTGATGGGATCAAAGGAGTCAAACATGGATCCCGACCCAGACACTGTGGGCTTGGGTGGCCTCTCTGCGTCTTTGTTCGATTGAAAGACACAAATCAATGCATTCTATAATGATTGTATGTGCAAGGTGCATACAAGCAACTGTGCACATGACACATGTAGATGTAAGTAATAATCCTAGGTAATGAGTGTGTGTGGTGTGTGTGTGTGTGTGTGTGTGTGTGTGTGTGTGTGTGTGTTTACACTAAGCCACCTTTCTGCTCTGTAGTGATTGACTTCATAGAAGCCATTCTTGCCAAGGGAACAGTCTTTGGCGAAATATCCAAGGAGTCAAGGATTGCAGTCACCTTATCTCTGATGGACGCCAGTTCTCTCTTTACCTCCTTCACCTCGCTTGCATCTAGAATCGGAAGGGGTTCTCTTCCGTGGACTGGTTGAAAGAAAGTAAGCATTAGCATGCACAGCTCTATATGTGCTCACCAAAAACTGTGATCTTCAATAAACGACTGAACTGCTTGGCGAGGTTTAGGTCCGCGCTGTCACTAATAGTAACTAAATCGCCATCTGAAAAGTACACGAATGATAGTAGTACACCGTGGACAGTATTCTTTAAAAGTACCTTCATCAGAGTATTTGAGCGTCACTTCGTCCGTATCCTTCAGCCGTCCTCGAAACACACGCTGAAGCATCAGAAGCAGCTCGTCGAATGTGATATCTTCATTGTGTATCGGCACTTTCCGTATGTCGTCGCCTAGCCTTGCTTTTATAATCAGCTTTCCAGTTAAATCCATTGGTAAATAAGAGAAGTCGTGCTTCTTCCCACTGGCCATTCTTATAAAAGTTTGTCACTATCACGTGCATGTGCTATAATACGTCATATTAGATTTACGTTACTAATATTGTTGTTAGGGAGGAGTTGATGGCTAGTGCTGCTGGTGTTTTTTCTCGTTTTCTGAACGCCCCAGCAGGTATAATGCCTTATTCAAGAACATGTACATAATATTGTACACTTCGTAGGTCCGAAAACCATCTTTTTCTGGGCACCAGCCTTTAAATGGGTGAGTTATACAAGTAGGCCTACATGCGCGTCGAATGGTGAAGGGTTTAGATTACACTGCGCGACAGTCACCGATCAATCTACCGCCGTGAAGTACTCTAGGGTGTCTTCTATCGTAGGTATGAAGCACTCTTAGAGTGTTATGCCATAGATATCTATGGTCATGTGACACACTGCTACATCAAGTTCATGTCTAAGGCGTTGCGCATTCTAGACTAGGCCTAGAGTATTCATTTTTGGTTGGGGAGTTGATAGTTTAGAGAAACTATCTACGCCTATGGTTCGATGGCGTGATGCTATGCGTTTAGTTTTCTATCCACATATACACACTCATATTGCACCACACACATATATTGATATGGTCTGACTCTGACTGCATGCTCTCACAAAGTGCTGCTCTACATGTATGCGTGTGTAGATAAATTGCCATGTTCGTATTGTGTGCAGGCACTGGTCATAGCGCAGATTTCAGATCTGAAAAGACCAGTACATAAGCTGAGCGTCAAACAGACCTCTGCACTGACTGCAACGGGTGAGTGAGTTTAATCTGTGCACACCTGTAGTGAGGCAGTCATACATATATACATATGGTGAGGTATACATATGGTGAGGTATACATGTGGTGAGGTATACATATGGTGAGGTATACATGTGGTGAGGTATACATGTGGTGAGGTATACATGTGGTGAGGTATACATGTGGTGAGGTATACATATGGTGAGGTATACATATAGGTATACATATGGTGAGGTATACATGTGGTGAGGTATACATGTGGTGAGGTATACATATGGTGAGGTATACATATGGTGAGGTATACATGTGGTGAGGTATACATGTGGTGAGGTATACATATGGTGAGGTATACATATGGTGAGGTATACATATGGTGAGGTATACATGTGGTGAGGTATACATATGGTGAGGTATACATGTGGTGAGGTATACATGTGGTGAGGTATACATATGGTGAGGTATACATGTGGTGAGGTATACATATGGTGAGGTATACATGTGGTGAGGTATACATGTGGTGAGGTATACATATGGTGAGGTATACATATGGTGAGGTATACATGTGGTGAGGTATACATATGGTGAGGTATACATGTGGTGAGGTATACATGTGGTGAGGTATACATGTGGTGAGGTATACATATGGTGAGGTATACATGTGGTGAGGTATACATATGGTGAGGTATACATATGGTGAGGTATACATGTGGTGAGGTATACATGTGGTGAGGTATACATGTGGTGAGGTATACATGTGGTGAGGTATACATGTGGTGAGGTATACATGTGGTGAGGTATACATGTGGTGAGGTATACATGTGGTGAGGTAATCTTGCGTGAACAGTCTGAGGTAGTTGTACACATTATTGCACTCACACTTGAAATAGTATCTATTATGCACATACATGCATATACACACATACCCACATCCACACATACCCACATCCACACATACACACATACCCACATACATGCATACATACATACATACATACATACATACATACATACATACATACATACATACATACATACATACATACATACATACATACATACATACATACATACATACATACATGCATACACACATGCATGCATACATACATACACACACATACATGCATACATACATACACATATTCACACATTCATCCACATACACACTCATATTGCACCACACAAATACATCAGGATTGATATGGTCTCGCTACGCTACTGTGATAACTCCAGTGAATCCTTTGTTGTTTTTGGTGAATGCTTTTGTAGCTCTAACTGGAGGATACCAGCTGTTGAGGATTTGGAGGTATGTGAGAGTATACCTATGGGCCTTCAATGGTGTGCCTATGGGTGTGCCTATGGGCCTTCAATGGTGTGCCTATGGGTGTGCCTATGGGCCTTCAATGGTGTGCCTATGGGTGTGCCTATGGGCCTTCAATGGTGTGCCTATGGGTGTGCCTATGGGCCTTCAATGGTGTGCCTATGGGTGTGCCTATGGGTGTGCCTATAGGCCTTCAATGGTGTGCCTATGGGCCTTCAATGGTGTGCCTATGGGCCTTCAATGGTGTGCCTATGGGCCTTCAATGGTGTGCCTATGGGCCTTCAATGGTGTGCCTATGGGCCTTCAATGGTGTGCCTATGGGCCTTCAATGGTGTGCCTATGGGCCTTCAATGGTGCACATTGTGTATGGGGGCCCCTTCAATGGTGTACCTCAATGTTGTACAGTTGCTATGGGGCTCTTAGTAGTGTACACATTGCTATGGGGCCCTCAGTAGTGTACACATTGCTATGGGGCCCTCAGTAGTGTACACATTGCTATGGGGCCCTCAGTAGTGTACACATTGCTATGGGGCCCTCAGTAGTGTACACATTGCTATGGGGCCCTCAGTAGTGTACACATTGCTATGGGGCCCTCAGTAGTGTACACGTTGCTATGGGGCCCTCAGTAGTGTACACATTGCTATGGGGCCCTCAGTAGTGTACACGTTGCTATGGGGCCCTCAGTAGTGTACACATTGCTATGGGGCCCTCAGTAGTGTACACATTGCTATGGGGCCCTCAGTAGTGTACACGTTGCTATGGGGCCCTCAGTGGTGTACACATTGCTATGGAGCCCTCAGTGGTGTACACATTGCTATGGAGCCCTTAGTGGTGTACACATTGCTATGGGGCCCTCAGTGGTGTACACATTGCTATGGGGCCCTCAGTGGTGTACACGTTGCTATGGGGTACACACACTCGATGGTGATGGGCCCTTAATGGTGTACACATTACTACATCACATCCAATACTCCACAGGTACAAGCAGAGTCTCAAGTCAGCCCCCCAAGATAGTAGCATTGAAGCTGCACCCACCCCAAAGAATTAATCAATGTGTGTGTTGTTTTATTGACATGTGATTAATCAGTCAGCCATCTATTTAGAACTGCAGTATGCAAATTTCTTGTGTGGTAATAAAACCATGCAGCCTGTGTATGGTCATGAATCACCATGTGTACTTAGACATAATGCCATGCAAACTGTACCTTGACAGCTTTAAGTGCTTGTAGAGCATTGATTTCCCAACAAACTTTCAATTTTGAACCTCCACCCCTGTATCCATTGCTCCAAGGCATGCAGCAGGGGGAGGGGCTGCCTATATCCTGTGCTAGTTGTACCTGTTTACTGAAGTGAAGGACATTTGGTGGTGACCATGTGCAATCAATTGATAGGAAGACAGGGAGCATTGTTCTGTCTATAATCTAAGTCGTACGCAGTGTCTTATTGTCCTTACTCATGACTCACACCGATATCTGCTCTTCCCTTCACCCAAGTTCTTTTGTATAGACCTTATGCACAAAACATGTTACAGTACGATATTAAAGTTGGCTATGCCTTCAATACACAAATACTGTAAAAAACAATTGAAGGCAAATAAATGAAACCCATGTTTTTGGTGTTCCCTGGGGATCACTTATTACGGCCAAATCACCTACCAGGACCAGTGGCATCCAAACCTCAGGGGCTGTGTATATAGAGGAGCCAGGCTTCATGAGATGTTTAGCAGAGCAGAGATGAGACATGAGGGAAGGAGATACTAAGCCGGTAGGTGTAGCTTTGTTGCCAATGCCAAGATATCAACAGTAAGGTCCATATGGGGCTGTGGTGTGCCTAGCAGGAGGTCATGGAGGGGCTGTGGTGTGCCATACAGCAGGAGGTCATGGAGGGGCTGTGGTGTGCCATACAGCAGGAGGTCATGGAGGGGCTGTGGTGTGCCATACAGCAGGAGGTCATGGAGGGGCTGTGGTGTGCCATACAGCAGGAGGTCATGGAGGGGCTGTGGTGTGCCATACAGCAGGAGGTCATGGAGGGGCTGTGGTGTGCCATACAGCAGGAGGTCATGGAGGGGCTGTGGTGTGCCATACAGCAGGAGGTCATGGAGGGGCTGTGGTGTGCCATACAGCAGGAGGTCATGGAGGGGCTGTGGTGTGCCATACAGCAGGAGGTCATGGAGGGGCTGTGGTGTGCCATACAGCAGGAGGTCATGGAGGGGCTGTGGTGTGCCATACTTAGGGACAATAGTAAATGTGATATTAGAAAACCTGTCTTGCATCTGCTCATTGTGATTTGGGGGGAAAGACTTATTCTTTATAATGAGGAATTGCCAACTGAATAATGCATTAGTGTTAGCTTTACCACTGCTATAGTAAATACAAAGAAAAAACACCCAAATCACATTTATCTGTTGCTTTGACCTGGAATGCTCCATTTACTGGTATGTACTATCTTTGCACAGCCATTCCTAGATAGTTTGGCGTGATTTGTGAAGATCAAAACAGAAAAGCTTCTTTAGTTACAATTTGCTTGCGGCTTACTCGAAGGATCCGTCATAGGCGTGGTCAGGATCTTTTCTTGAGCCAGATCCATTGAGCGCTGAGTGGAGTTAGCCAGCTGGGAACGGATGTTGGAAGCACTGTCCTAGCTGTGTTATCGGCACTCCCCCCCCCCCTCCCCCCCACCTTTATTATTGAGTACTATAAAGGCATAAAGGGAGAGGGAGGTGGTGGTGGGGGAGGGGGGGGGAGTTATATACACCATCCTAAAAACTTACGTAATGTTCCACACCCCCCTCTCCTACATGACTTTTTATTTACCTCCTCCCGCACCCTTAAATACCTTTCTGCGTGTCTGCATTAGATGAAAGTTGTGGAGAAAAGCGTTAAGCTTGGACCTTCCAGTGAAGGTTTAGACAAACTAAGTTGACTTTTCTATGATTAAATAACCACAATGCTCTTAATGAAAACCAGTATAGCTATTAAAATACATATGGTTCCGATTACGCCAGATGAGTAGGAAGGTATTTAAAGATTTAAAGGGTTGGGGAAGGGGGTGCAGATTAATGTGCATATTCTATAGAAGTGGGTCTTGTGCTTTCTATGTACTTGATAAAACCTTGCAGCTGTGTTCCATTCGGCACGAATCATATTGTATCATACCTCAAGGCTCTTACTTCTGCCCTTAGCGAAGATATTACGCAATCCATTAAGGATGCGAGGAAGCACATCACAATGATAATCAGTATTGTCAGGGCTATAGTCCGATTGTCTCATGAATCCTATTCTTCCAGTAGATACTTCAGTACTTTATCCACGATCTTTGTCCCAACTTTCCATAAATACGCCATGATCGCAATGACATTATTTGATGCGCATATGCGCATATGCAGACCCTTTACATTATAATAATAAATACTGTACATATCAAATTTCTACTCTGAGTGAGGGCTTCAAAGACTTAAGGGCAGAAGTCAGGGAAATCAAAGAAGACTACAAAGGCTTAAGGGCAGAAATCAGAACCTTGAAGTATGATATGATTCGTACCAGCCTAATGGCTGAAAGATGCAAGGTTTTATGAAGTAGATATAAAGCACAAGAACCTGAAAAAAGAACTTCGTAGAAGAAGAGTGAATGTATTTATCACTGTGTTGTATGTTGCTATTGTGTGTCTATCACTGTGTTGTATGTTGCTGCATGTGAAATTAAAATCCGGAGGCAACCTTCCAAATACACACTAGAATTTCCAATTAGTACCAAATAAATCTGCCTCTAGCAATTTTTTTTGCAGCTTTCTTGACAAAAGCAATGTTTTCTTCATAGGGCAAGAATGCCATAGTGGTGCAATCAGGAAAGAACTACCTTCCATCTGGGAACAGTAGCCAGTGACAAGTCCAAATACAATTCAAGTTTTGGAATAAGAATGACATTGTATAGTAAGAACGGTTGCTCAGGGGTACCAAACAGCCGCAAAGCATAATGTAGGCAGCAAGCCCTAAAGCGTTTATAAAAGTATTCACAGCTACATATATGTTGAACTCAGTGCAAAGCATGCGTGTGATATTTTTAATTAGTCAGTTATTTCTTGTTTAAAAGGCCATTTCTAATAAGTAGTGAAAAACACGCAACCATGACATTGACTTAATGCAATGTAGAGACACTACATTGCAAGGCACTATTCTACCTAAACCACTTACTCCTATTTATGAATTCTAATAAGAAGTGACAAACTTGTGAACAATTGCAAGATTCAGTTCAGTAAGCCACAAACAGGCAATTCGAGTGCAATTGCTGGTCATTTAAGACGTGTTTCTATTGTGTTTCTTATTGAAGGTGTGTTTCTGTTGTTTTTCTAGAGCTTTACAAATGATGCTTAATTATAAAGGAACAGCTGTGGGTAGCACATCCAAAGATACTACCAGTACATGGTAACAAGCAGGTTAGGAGCAAGGCAACACGTAAATGAGATTGAGGTTTTGTTTCCAAGCATCTCTTATATATTACACAGTCAGCAAGCATTCCTGATTTTATAGAACATGTCTTTTTAATGAGTAGCCTATAATCAGAACAATGATGCAAGTTAGTCTAAATATCATTTTTACCAAAGTCATCTATACTACCTAAACTGTCATTCTAAAATTAGTACGAAATGAAGAATATCCTCCAAACTGTGAATCTTGGACAGTAATATCCACAAGTGCAATTCAAGCTCCGAAATAAAGAGTGCCATTATATTGTAAAACGTTTTTTCTGTTGCTCAGGTATTTACTATGGTAGGTATACCCATACAACAATAGAAGCACCATTGTTCTATTTGAGACCTAAATCTTTTCGACTACTGTATAGCATTCAAAAGCGGCCACCTTTCGAAGGATGTCTTCACCTCAAAAGCAATTTTTCAGACCAAAACGAAAGTGGAAAAATGAAGAAGACAAGTGGTACTTCTTGTATTTAATTCATGGAAACATATGTATTTATGCTGGTTTTCATTAATTAAGATTGTTGTGGATATTTTTAAGATAGAAAAAGTAAAACTAAACCTTCATTTGAAGGTCCAAGCTTAAAGCTAGAAATTTAGGTCAGGTCATCCCCCCTCCCCTCCCCCCCCCATACACACACTTCTATAGAACATGCCCATTAATCTGCACCCCCTTCCCCCACCCTTTAAATCTTAATACCTTCCTACTCATCTGGCATAATCTTAGTTCATGTATTTTAATCAGCAGCTATACTGGTTTTCATTAAGAGCGTTGTGGTTATTTTCTAATATAGAAAAGTCCACTTAGTTTGTCTAAGCTGGACTTTCCAAGCTTAAAGCATTTCTCCACAACTTTCATTTCTTGCATACACACAGAAAGGTATTTAAGGATGGGAGAGGTAAATAAAGGACCTAAATTTTCGAATTTTTAGGATGGTGTATACAACTCCCCCCCCCCCCCCCCCCCCCCCCCACGCCCTCTCCTTTATGCCTTTATGGTACCTCAATAATAAAGGTGGGAGTGGAGGGGAGGGGGGGGGGGGGCAATGTTGATAACACAGCTAGGGCAGTGCTTCCAACCTCCATTCCCAGCTGGCTAACTCCACTCAACGCTCAATGGATCTGGCTCAGGAAAAGGAAGAATCCAACTGGTTGACAATATGACCTATTAAAGGTGCATTTCGTGATGCTATCACTCTTAGGTATGGCTGGCTACCATCTAACCTTCCCTCCACCTGCACATGTGGAAAGTCTATCACTGTTGAACACGCTCTCTCCTGTCCACTGGGTGGCTTTCCGTCTATTTGCCACAATGAGATCCGTGATCTAACAGATAATCTCACGGCAGAAGTCTGTCACAATGTTTTCATTGAACCACACCTCCAGCCCATCACAGGAGAGACATTCTCTGGCTATGTCAGCAAACACGGAAGATGGTGCTCGGTCAGACATCGCAGCTGATGGTTTTTGGGGTGGTGGATTTGAGCGGATATTTTATTGATGTCAGAGTTTTCAATCCCTATGCCCCTCTAATCACACTCCGACACAGTCCAGTTGCTATTGAAAACATGAAAGCATTGAGATGAGAGAATACGAGAGGTTGAGTGGGCTGATATCATTCACTCCAATCGTCCTCCCTTCAACTGGAGGCATGGGTAGCATTGCCACTACCACCTACAAACGTTTGGCATCACTGCTAGCTGACAAATGGGGCACATCATACAGCCAGACCATGGGGTGGCTTCACTGCCATCCATCCTTCTCTCTTTTACTATCATCCATACAATGTATCAGAGGAGTGTGATCCGATCAAGGACATGCAATACACCTCCCACCCTCTATTGAACTGACAGTCAGTGAATCTATGGTACCTTTGGCGTAGCATTATACACAAAAAAACATTCCAATGTTTCTTTATTGTGGGGTATGTGTATGTACATGTATGTACGTATAAATATAAATAAAAGTCCTCAGATAAAGTGTGAGGTTAATTGCCTTCATGTCCCCCATGCTACATGGCTTAGATCATCAATAAGCATAACTAATGTCATCACAGCACACCATGCAGTGCTCTAGGAGGTTAAGATCCAGTGCTTATAGTGGAATGGCCTCTTAGAGCCATCACTCCATACACATCAGGGAATGCACATTCCTAAATATCACAATCCTCACACCCATCACCATACCTAAACATCACACCCACCATACCTAAACATCACACTCACCATACCTAAACATCACACTCATCACCATACCTAAACATCACACTCACCATACCTAAACATCACACTCACCATACCTAAACATCACACTCATCACCATACCTAAACATCACACTCATCACCATACCTAAACATCACACTCATCACCATACCTAAACATCACACTCACCATACCTAAACATCACACTCACCACCATACCTAAACATCACACTCATCACCATACCTAAACATCACACTCACCATACCTAAACATCACACTCACCATACCTAAACATCACACTCATCACCATACCTAAACATCACACTCACCATACCTAAACATCACACTCATCACCATACCTAAACATCCCACTCATCACCATACCTAAACATCACACTCATCACCATACCTAAACATCACACTCACCATACCTAAACATCACACTCACCATACCTAAGCATCACACTCACCACCATACCTAAACATCACACTCATCACCATACCTAAACAGCACACTCACCACCATACCTAAACATCACACTCATCACCATACCTAAACATCACACTCATCACCATACCTAAACACCACACTCATCACCATACCTAAACATCACACTCACCACCATACCTAAATATCACACTCACCACCATACCTAAGCATCACACTCATCCCCATACCTTAGAAACATCACATCATCACCATACCTAAACATCACACTCATCACCATACCTAAACATCACACTCACCACCATACCTAAACATCACATCATCACCATACCTAAACATCAGATCATCACCATACCTAAACATCACACTCATCACCATACCTAAACATCACACTCACCACCATACCTAAACATCACACTCACCATACCTAAACATCAGATCATCACCATACCTAAACACCACACTCATCACCATACCTAAACATCACACTCATCACCATACCTAAACATCACACTCACCATACCTAAACATCAGATCATCACCATACCTAAACACCACACTCATCACCATACCTAAACATCACACTCATCACCATACCTTAGAAACATCACATCATCACCATACCTAAACATCACACTCATCACCATATCTAAACATCACATCATCACCATACCTAAACATCACACTCATCACCATACCTAAACATCACATCATCACCATACCTAAACATCACATCATCACCATACCTAAACATCACACTCATCACCGTACCTAAACATCACACTCATCACCATACCTAAACATCACACTCATCACCATACATAAACATCACACTCACCACCATACCTAAACATCACATCATCACCATACCTAAACATTACACTCACCATACCTAAACATCACACTCACCACCATACCTAAACATCACATCATCACCATACCTAAACACCACACTCATCACCATACCTAAACACCACACTCATCACCATACCTAAACATCATACTCATCACCATACCTAAACATCACACTCACTACCTAAACATCACACTCACCATACCTAAACATCACACTCACCATACCTAAACATCCCACTCATCACCATACCTAAACATCACACTCATCACCATACCTAAACATCACACTCACCATACCTAAACATCCCACTCATCACCATACCTAAACACCACACTCATCACCATACCTAAACACCACACTCATCACCATACCTAAACATCACACTCACCATACCTAAACATCACACTCACCACCATACCTAAACATCACACTCATCACCATACCTAAACATCACACTCATCACCATACCTAAACATCACATCATCACCATACCTAGACATCACACTCACCATACCTAAACACCACACTCATCACCATACCTAAACATCACACTCATCACCATCACACTCATCACCATACCTAAACATTACACTCACCATACCTAAACATCACACTCACCACCATACCTAAACATCACATCATCACCATACCTAAACATTACACTCACCATACCTAAACATCACACTCATCACCATACCTAAACATCACACTCATCACCATACCTAAACATCACACTCATCACCGTACCTAAACATCACACTCATCACCATACCTAAACATCACACTCATTACCATACCTAAACATCACACTCATCACCATACCTAAACATCACATCATCACCATACCTGAACATCACACTCACCATACCTAAACATCACACTCACCACCATACCTAAACATCACTCATCACCATACCTAAACATCACACTCATCATCATACCTAAACATCACACTCATCACCATACCTAAACATCACACTCACCATACCTAAACATCACACTCACCATACCTAAACATCACACTCACCATACCTAAACATCACACTCACCATACCTAAACATCACACTCACCACCATACCTAAACATCACACTCATCACCATACCTAAACATCACACTCACCATACCTAAACATCACACTCACCATACCTAAACATCACACTCATCACCATACCTAAACATCACACTCACCATACCTAAACATCACACTCATCACCATACCTAAACATCCCACTCATCACCATACCTAAACATCACACTCATCACCATACCTAAACATCACACTCACCATACCTAAACATCACACTCACCATACCTAAGCATCACACTCACCACCATACCTAAACATCACACTCATCACCATACCTAAACAGCACACTCACCACCATACCTAAACATCACCATCATCACCATACCTAAACATCACACTCATCACCATACCTAAACACCACACTCATCACCATACCTAAACATCACACTCACCACCATACCTAAATATCACACTCACCACCATACCTAAGCATCACACTCATCCCCATACCTTAGAAACATCACATCATCACCATACCTAAACATCACACTCATCACCATACCTAAACATCACACTCACCACCATACCTAAACATCACATCATCACCATACCTAAACATCAGATCATCACCATACCTAAACATCAGATCATCACCATACCTAAACATCACACTCATCACCATACCTAAACATCACACTCACCACCATACCTAAACATCACACTCACCATACCTAAACATCAGATCATCACCATACCTAAACACCACACTCATCACCATACCTAAACATCACATCATCACCATACCTAAACATCACACTCACCATACCTAAACACCACACTCATCACCATACCTAAACATCACACTCATCACCATACCTAAACATCACACTCACCATACCTAAACATCAGATCATCACCATACCTAAACACCACACTCATCACCATACCTAAACATCACACTCATCACCATACCTTAGAAACATCACATCATCACCATACCTAAACATCACACTCATCACCATATCTAAACATCACATCATCACCATACCTAAACATCACACTCATCACCATACCTAAACATCACATCATCACCATACCTAAACATCACATCATCACCATACCTAAACATCACACTCATCACCGTACCTAAACATCACACTCATCACCATACCTAAACATCACACTCATCACCATACATAAACATCACACTCACCACCATACCTAAACATCACATCATCACCATACCTAAACATTACACTCACCATACCTAAACATCACACTCACCACCATACCTAAACATCACATCATCACCATACCTAAACACCACACTCATCACCATACCTAAACACCACACTCATCACCATACCTAAACATCATACTCATCACCATACCTAAACATCACACTCACTACCTAAACATCACACTCACCATACCTAAACATCACACTCACCATACCTAAACATCCCACTCATCACCATACCTAAACATCACACTCATCACCATACCTAAACATCACACTCACCATACCTAAACATCCCACTCATCACCATACCTAAACACCACACTCATCACCATACCTAAACATCACACTCATCACCATACCTAAACACCACACTCATCACCATACCTAAACATCACACTCACCATACCTAAACATCACACTCACCACCATACCTAAACATCACACTCATCACCATACCTAAACATCACACTCATCACCATACCTAAACATCACATCATCACCATACCTAGACATCACACTCACCATACCTAAACACCACACTCATCACCATACCTAAACATCACACTCATCACCATCACACTCATCACCATACCTAAACATTACACTCACCATACCTAAACATCACACTCACCACCATACCTAAACATCACATCATCACCATACCTAAACATTACACTCACCATACCTAAACATCACACTCATCACCATACCTAAACATCACACTCATCACCATACCTAAACATCACACTCATCACCGTACCTAAACATCACACTCATCACCATACCTAAACATCACACTCATTACCATACCTAAACATCACACTCATCACCATACCTGAACATCACACTCACCATACCTAAACATCACACTCACCACCATACCTAAACATCACTCATCACCATACCTAAACATCACACTCATCATCATACCTAAACATCACACTCATCACCATACCTAAACATCACACTCACCATACCTAAACATCACACTCACCATACCTAAACATCACACTCACCATACCTAAACATCACACTCACCATACCTAAACATCACTCATCACCATACCTAAACATCACACTCATCACCATACCTAAACATCACATCATCACCATACCTAAACATCACACTCACCATACCTAAACATCACACTCATCACCATACCTAAACATCACACTCACCATACCTAAACATCAGATCATCACCATACCTAAACATCACACTCATCAGCATACCTAAACATCACATCATCACCATACCTAAACATCACACTCATCACCATACCTAAACATCACACTCATCAGCATACCTAAACATCACACTCATCAGCATACCTAAACATCACACTCATCACCATACCTAAACATCACCATACCTAAACACCACACTCATCACCATACCTAAACATCACACTCATCACCATACCTAAACATCACACTCATCAGCATACCTAAACATCACATCATCACCATACCTAAACATCACACTCACCACCATACCTAAACATCACACTCACCACCATACCTAAACATCACACTCATCACCATACCTAAACATCACACTCACCACCATACCTAAACATCACACTCATCACCATACCGGGCCTAAACATCACACTCATCACCATATCTAAACATCACATCATCACCATACCTAAACATCACACTCATCACCATACCTAAACATCACATCATCACCATACCTAAACATCACACTCATCAGCATACCTAAACATCACATCATCACCATACCTAAACATCACACTCACCACCATACCTAAACATCACACTCACCACCATACCTAAACATCACACTCATCACCATACCTAAACATCACACTCACCACCATACCTAAACATCACACTCATCACCATACCGGGCCTAAACATCACACTCATCACCATATCTAAACATCACATCATCACCATACCTAAACATCACACTCATCACCATACCTAAACATCACATCATCACCATACCTAAACATCACACTCATCACCATACCTAAACATCACATCATCACCATACCTAAACATCACACTCATCACCATACCTAAACATCACACTCATCACCATACCTAAACATCACACTCATCACCATACCTAAACATCACACTCATCACCATACCTAAACATCACACTCATCACCATACCTAAACATCACACTCATCACCATACCTAAACATCACACTCATCACCATACCTAAACATCACATCATCACCATACCTAAACATCACACTCACTACCTAAACATCACACTCACCATACCTAAACATCACACTCACCATACCTAAACATCACACTCACCATACCTAAACATCACACTCACCATACCTAAACATCACACTCATCAGCATACCTAAACATCACACTCACCATACCTAAACATCACACTCACCATACCTAAACATCACACTCACCATACCTAAACATCACACTCATCACCATACCTAAACATCACACTCACCATACCTAAACATCACACTCACCATACCTAAACATCACACTCATCACCATGGTAGTATCTCTGGATGTACTACCCACAGCTGTTCCTTTATAATTAAACATCATTTGTAAAGCTCTAGAAAAACAACAGAAACACACCTTCAATAAGATACGCAATAGAAACACGTCTTAAATTTTGCACTCGAATTGCATTTTTTTCCTGTTTGTGGCTTACTGAACTGAATCTTGTTCACAAGTTTGTCACTTCTTATTAGAAATCATGAGTGGTTTAGGAAGAATAGTGCCTTGCAATGTAGTGTCTCTACATTGCATTAAGTCAATGTCATGGTTGCGTGTATTTCACTACTTATTAGAAATGGCCTTTTAAACAAGAAATAACTAATTTTAAAAATCACACGCATGCTTTGCACTGAGTTCAACATATATGTAGCTGTGAATACTTTTATAAGCGCTTTAGGGCTTGCTGCCTACATTATATGCTTTGCGACTGTTTGGTACCCCTGAGCAACAGTTCTTACTATACAATGTCATTCTTGTTCCAAAACTTGAATTGTATTTGGACTTGCTGCCGGGTCACTGGCTACTGTTTCCAGATGGAAGGTTGTTAGTTAGGTACGTAGTTCTTTTCTATGGCATTCTTGCCCTACGAAGAAAACATTGCTTTTGTCAAGAAAGTTGCAAAAAAATTTGCTAGACGAAGATTTATTTGGTACTAATTGGAAATTCTAGTGTGTATTTGAAAGGTTGCCTCAGGATTTTAATTTTTCATTAAACACACAACAGCAACATACAACACAATGATAAATACATTCACGTTGAATACATCTACTAAGTTCTTTTTCATAAATCCTTGCATCTTTCAGCCATGTGGCTGGTATGAATCATATCAGACTTCAAGGTTCTGATTTCGGCCCTTAAGTCTTCAATGCCTGCCCTTAAGTCTTTGTAGTCTTCTTTGACTTCTGCCCTTAAGTCTTTGATCACAGTAGAAATTTTTGCTATTACGCAGGATGCGAAGTAGCGCACCACGATGACAGTGACAATGACCATCAGTATTGCCAGTGATATAGTCCGATTGTTGCCAGAATCCTCTTCTTCGAGTAGATGCTTCAGTATTTTGTCAATGATCCTCGTCGCAGCTTTCAATAAAAACGCCATGATCAAATAAGGCAATGACATTAATAGTGATGCAGTCCCTTTATATAGGTACATGAAGCTATCACTTAACGGGGCGCGAATGACGTAAATCATTTGTGACGCAATACAATTTTAAAATGTAAATTGGATATGTACAGTATTATAAAGGTGCACATCAAATAGCGATCATATGTGCATGGCGTATTTATGGAAAGTTGGGACAAAGTAAAGTACTGAAGTTTCTACTGGAAGAATAGGATTCAGACTATAGCCCTGACAATACTGATCATCATTGTGATGTGCTTCCTCGCATCCTTAATGCGGTGCGTAATATCTTCGCTAAGGGTAGAAGTCAGAGCCTTGAGGTATGATATGATATGATTCGTGCCGAATGGAACACAGCTGCAAGGTTTTATCATCAAGTACATAGAAAGCACAAGACCCACTTCTATAGAACGTGCCCATTAATCTGCACCCCCTTCTCCAACCCTTTAAATCTTTTTAAAATACCTTCCTGGCTTATAACTCCACTTAACGCTCAAGAAAAGTGCGCGTGCGGTATATCCGGACCACGCCCATGACGGATTCTTCGAGAAAAGTCAACCACAAAGGTCACACGTGGCCGATTTGTTGTGTTGGTCATGTGCGGTCGTAATAATGTTTGCATGTGTGTAAGGAGACATTTTGCACTTCTGGTGGCTGACTTTCCGCGTAGGCTGTCGCGGCCCTGCCTCGACAGGTGTACGCGTGCTTGCTATAGTTCACAGGTACTACATTGGCGATGAGGGTAAAAGCAGTAGTGGTCGCAGCCCCACGTCCACCACGGGAGGAAGCCCTTTGGAGAGAGGAGGGTAGGACCCCAGCTCTTCGAGGGGAGGACAAGTGTCTCACCAGGCGCTGCCCAACAGAGAGGGCTACTGGTGCTGCGGGAGAAAGGTTAGTCTACCGCCGAGAGAGAGAAAGAGTCTCTACCGCTGGGGAGTGAGAAAGAGTTCCTACCGCTGGGGAGAGAGAAAGAGTTCCTACCGTAGCTGGCTTTCCGTGTGGGGCCGCGACACGTGTACACGTGCCTGCTGCTATAGCTCCCAAAAAGCGAGAATTCAACTTGTTGACCAACTACCTATTGATGAGAATGGCTTCACCTTACAAGAAGGTGCACTTTGCTTGCCAAAAACAAGTACATGTATCACAAAAACTAAGATAATCACCATAGCAACCAAATATGACTCAATACCCTCTTATCATTTGTATCAGGACCCACGGTAGTGGGTCCTATGTAGGATTGGCTTCGTGGGTGTGGTTTTCGATCGAGCGTTTTAAAACGGTAACGAAGCGTTGCATTTACTCGCCAGCTCGCATATAATCCATCACAAACATGACAGATATGCACATATAACGTGAGCTTCGCTAAACATTGCCGTTTACGTGGAGTGATAAGTCAGTACCAAAATTCCGCCATTTAATTTTTGTTCATCTCCTCCTTCCGTTCATCACTTATAACTCGCAACAGGAACGTCGTACGAAATCGAAATTAGCTTCAAAAAGTAGCATTTTGATTCCAAACGTGCCCTTTCATACAAATAAGACATAAAGTTGTTAGCTGGCGATGGAATGCCGTGAAATGACCCAGGCAGGTGCAATTCATTATCAGTGAAAATTATCGGTTGCCTAGCAGTATGCAATATGACGTAAAATACGCGTCTTAATTTACTGTTGCCAGGCTACACACAAGTATGCAGCTGCAGACACGTTTACAACAGTCAATCAATCTTTTTAACATCCAGGTCCTTCCATATGATGCCATTTTGGTGGAATCTGTTCTGTCTTCTCCTATCAAACAGAGAACTTTGTCCCAAAAACTAGATAATCATCTGTTCCAGACATTGTTAGTGTCTTGTTAGTGTCTTCTTCAGTTGCTAACAAGGCCCGTATTTTGTCTGAGTCAGCCCCTCACTCTGCTTGCTGGTTGTCTGCAGTACCATCTGCTGCACTCTGCCTCCACTTGGAACCTAATGAGTTCTTGGTAGCCTTAAAATGGTGGCTTGGCCAGAGGTTCATCTAGGCCATCATGCAGTGACCTGCAGATGGGGTGGTGACATAGTGATGCGCCGTAATCGGTTGCAAGATGCAATTGTTGCATCTGGGAGTTAAGGTGGTGGTTGGTAGCCGATCTTAGGCAATCTCACCCAGCTGATGTTTTGGTAGCAGACTGGGAGAGAGGAAGACCAGCTGCGTGGGATGTCACTGTAGCCTCACCACTCACTCCTGCTGTGCTGAATGAGGAAGGAATGACTGCAGATGCTGCTAGCAAGCAGCGCAAGCACATTGCCAATGATCCTAAGTGCCAGGAACTAGGTTGGGTGTGTGTTCCTCTGGCTGTCGAGACGTATGGCAACTGGGGCAGAGAAGCACACACCACTTTTACCTGTCTGGCCACTCGGCTTGCCATCTGTGTTTCTCTGCCGAAAAGTAAGGTCACTGCTGATCATTTTGGCAGACTTAGTCTGGTGCTGCTAACTCGTAGCACACCAAGAGCTATTTTGTCGAGAAGCCTGCCTCAATCATTTGAGTAGACTATGTCTGAAACATTAGTTAGGCTTAAGTACTTTGTAGTAGTCTGTTTAATAAGTAGTTTAATAAGTAGTTATTATTTAGTGGATTATTGTTGTCCTTCTGTGTGTATTAACCACTGTACTGATTGGACACATGGCATGCTATTAATGGGAAATCATATACAATCTCAGTAACAATATTAGTAAGTACTCAAGATAAGAATCTATATTATCTGTACAAATAACCCATTCAAGTGTACTTTGCACTACATGTATACATGCAGTAAAGCTTATGCTTATGTGTGATTCCACTAGAATGCACACAAATGTGTGACACACCTACTTGCCATTAAACAGGGATTGTGTACGACTTCCCTAACCATGCATGATGTTGAGCTCAAAACATACTGAAAGTATTTTTTTCCTAGCTATTGGTCAGCAACTGGATGCCACACTCAGTAATATGGTTTAGAAGCCTCATGTATACATAGTCTGCGCTCTTTTTTATCTTGAGGCGTACTTACTCAACTTAATACTGTCCCTGAGATGCAAGGAAGTACGGCCCCACACGGAAAGCCAGCTACAAGAGGTACAAAATTTCTCCTTACACACACGCAAACATACAATACGACTGCACATGACGTTACAAACAACAAACACAAATCGTCCAATGGGAATCAGTCACATTGACCCTTGTGGTTGACCTTTCTGGGAGGATCGGTCAAGGGCGTGGACCAGATATACCACATTCTTCCCCACTTCATTTTCACTCTTCTTCTGGGCTCACTCTGCTCAATCTTCTGCATGTCTGTCTCTAATCTCCCTCTTTCCAGTAGACTCCTCTCTGGTAGAGACTCCTAGGGGACTCTCCTCTCAGTAGACTGGTAGAGTCTCCTAGGGGACTCTCCTCTCAGTAGACTGGTAGAGGCTCCTAGGGGACTCTCCTCTCAGTAGACTGGTAGAGACTAATTATGATTAATTAACGTATGGGTATTGTCATGGGAACGCTTGTGTACTCGGACGTAATTATTGCTTCATACCAAACATGTATATCTGACATCAAGGGGCAGTCGGTAGGATTTTTCTACATTTTTTCATGTAACTGGCGCTCTTTCAAACCTTTCCTATCTCGAGTTATACTCACCCATAAAGACGACGACGACTATGGACAAATTACGGTCTGGGAACGAGAACTACGAGCTTTTTTGTTCTCTTAAAGTAAACTGTTTGGCGACTTGAACAAAACATGAAAATGATCGTTTTTCCATTGTGACTCGATAGCAATACACTATCCGTTTCTCGGTTCGTGAGTTATACGCGGGTCGCGTTTTTGTAATGATTTCATGATACGGCACAAATCCTATATGATAGTTACTGCCGTAACTCTCACATATCCAATTTACATTTTAAAATTGTATTGCGTCACAAATGATTTACGTCATTCGCGCCCCGTTAACAAAAACCCATAACTTCATGTACCTTTGTGGTAGTATATAAAGGGTCTGCATCACTACGTATGCCATTGCCTTATTTGATCATGGCGTTTTTATGGAAAGCTGCGATAAAGATTGTTGATAAACTACTGAAGGATCTACTCGAAGAAGAGGATTCTGACAACAATCGGGCTATATCACTGGCAATAATGATTGTCATCGTGACGTGCTTCCTCGCAGCCTGCGTAATAGCAAAGATTTCTACTCTGAGTGAAGGCTTCAAAGACTTAAGGGCAGAAGTTAGAGAAGTCAAAGCAGAAGTTAGAGAAATCAAAGAAGACTACAAAGGCTTAAGGGCAGAAATCAGAACCTTAAACTATGATATGATTCGTACCGGCCAAATGGCTGAAAGATGCAAGGTTTTATGAAAAAGAACTTCGTAGATGTATTCAACGCGAATGTTGTGTTGTATGTTGCTGTTGTGTGTTTAATGAAAAATTAAAATCGGGAGGCAACCTTCCAAATACACACTAGAATTTCCAATTAGTACCAAATAAATCGTCTTCTAGCAATTTTTTTTTGCAACTTTCTTGACAAAAGCAATGTGGGCAAGAGTGCCATAGAAAAGAACTACCTACCTAACTAACAACCTTCCATCTGGGAACAGTAGCCAGTGACCCGGCAGCAAGTCCAAATTCCATTCAAGATAATGACATTGGATAGTAAGAACTGTTGCTCAGGGGTACCAGACAGTCGCAAAGCATATAATGTAGGCAGCAAGCCCTAAAGCGTTTATAAAAGTATTCACAGCTACATATATGTTGAACTCAGTGCAAAGCATGCGTGTGATTTTTTTAAGCTAGTTATTTCTTGTTTAAAAGGCCATTTCTAATAAGGCGTGAAATACACGCAACCATGACATTGACTTAATGCAATGTAGAGACACTACATTGCAAGGCACTATTCTACCTAAACCACTCATGATTTCTAATAAGAAGTGACAAACTCGTGAACAAGATTCAGTTCAGTAAGCCACAAACAGGAAAAAAATGCAATTTGAGTGCAATTGCTGGTAATTTAAGACGTGTTTCTATTGTGTTTCTTATTGAAGGTGTGTTTCTGTTGTTTTTCTAGAGCTTTACAAATGATGTTTAATTATAAAGGAACAGCTGTGGGTGGCACATCCAAAGATACTACCAGTACATGGTACCAAGCAGGTTAGGAGCAAGGCAACACGTAAATGAGATTGAGGTTTTGTTTCCAAGCATCTCTTATATATTACACAGTCAGCAAGCATTCCTGATTTTATAGAACATGTCTTTTTAATGAGTAGCCTATAATCAGAACAATGATGCAAGTTAGTCTAAATATCATTTTTACCAAAGTCATCTATACTACCTAAACTGTCATTCTAAAATTAGTACGAAATGAAGAATATACTCCAAACTGTGAATCTTGGACAGTAATATCCACAAGTGCAATTCAAGCTCCAAAATAAAGAGTGCCATTATATTGTAAAAAGGTTTTTCTGTTGCTCAGGTATTTACTATGGTAGGTATACCCATACAACAATAGAAGCAGCATTTTCAATTTGAGACCTAAATATTTTCGTCTACTGTATAGCATTCAAAAGCGGCCACCTTTCGAAGGATGTCTTCACCTCAAAAGCAATTTTTCAGACCAAAACGAAAGTGGAAAAATGAAGAAGACAAGTGGTACTTCTTATATTGTCGTTCTCACTGGTAGACTGAAATGAACTAGTATGTAGAGTACACATTACATGTGGTGGGATACGCATATAAGTTTAGAAGGACATGTACCATGCTCTGTTCTTTAGCGATATAGGAGGAAGGCTGAAACAATTCTTTATCCTAGCTAATAGTAGTTTTAAGGTATTAAACATAGTGTCCTTTGACTCAGTCCTTTTCTCCAAGTAGCCTGCAGTGGTATAGGAAGCATGGGGGCTATGGGGACGTATGCCCCCACAATTTTGTCTCAGAGGGGGGGGGGGGGGGGGGGGGGGACTTTTATTATTCAATACATAAGG
>OX442421.1:5837717-5853696 GCA_949361645.1 Spongilla lacustris | reverse complement strand
TAATTTATGGATGCATAATTTCAGTAATACCTTGACTCCATCCTTTTTACTCAACTGGTGTCTACAATACAATTCCTAAATTTGAATGAAATTTTTATATTTGAGTGAAGTGAGCATAATATAGGAGATAAAAATTCAGGAATAAATTAGATGGAAAATATGGGTCTATACAAGCAGTTTGAGTGCAGCAAACAGATTGTAGGGTTCTATGTTAAGGTACAGCTGTTGATGGGTGATGCAAAACCATGTCAGGCTGCTCATGAGTGTTGGATGTGCGTGTGCATAGTATGAGAGATGGTTTATGCACACACGTGAGCATTACAGGAGTTGTATGCACAGTCATTATACTGGACTCCTCCATGAAGTATAAAACAAATGGTGGTGCCGGGCATGGTGTTATATCTTATATAAAGGCTTACTTAACTCTGGAGAAATAGCAGGCCAGTGACAGCAGATCAGGAAACGCCATTATTATGAAAGTTGTGGTAATTTATTAAGCCCCCCCCCCCCCCCCCCCCCCCCCGGTAAATACCATATACTTGGAAACTTTCCAGGGTAAAAACTTTTGCAAATTTGGAGAACACCACAAATTATTTTGGAGCATGTATGGATAATACTAATCACGCTCCCAAAGCATATTTCCACCACCACCCTCTTTTGTGTTAGACCATGCTGGACCATGTAAAGATGGTATTCTCTACAAGACCATGGTAGCATATATTGAAAGGTATTGGTGGAGTTTTTGAGCAAGGAAACAAGGTTTGACTGAAAATGTGACCTGGAAAATGAAATACCCCTATATTTAGCACATTCCTCAGCACAAATTATTTCAGAACAGGAGTGTGCTGGATATAGGCATATTTAATTTTCCCAATCCAAATCTTGTTTGTTTCTGTGCATTTTACACCTTCATTTGTCTTTTATTTCTATATTCCATCTACTTTCTCATAGAGAATATTTGTATTTACTTGTTTGCATTACACATGTGATTGATCTGCATGATTACTATTTTATGTCACGTCCGGAGTTCATCTGTGACAGCTGAGTAAAACATCGATAATAAAGCTATTGAGTTTGTAGCCCGTTGATAATCTTTACCAGGTTGTGTGGACGCAGATACAGCAATAGTGGTCATGATATGCTTGGAGTGCAAAGATCATACTTCTAGATGTCATGAAATATATGCGAGTAGATATAACCCTCACTACTTGTTCTATGTGCTATGTACAATCGTGCATGCTCATACAAGAGCATTCAATAACTATTAGAAAATGCTTAGAACTCGACAAAAATGACACATTCAGAAAAATTCTTATGCTATTACATCTGTGGCAAGCATGAACCTTATACTTGATGCTCGCTGACGATATAATGGCATGTGTTGTCAATACAGTGGACGTGATAGGTGTCCCTATAATTTTTAATCATCAGCTTTATGTTTGTTTCTATGTATTATTATAATTATCAACAAAATGACAAATAAAAATCTGATTGCACAGAAATGTTATGCTATGGTTTGCAAATAATACGCAATTGTATGTGTAGGTTTTTGTGATTAAAGACGATCGGTTGTGAACTCGCTAACATCGACAATGTAGCCATAATGATTATTATTATATATTGGGTTCTTTGTGCAATTGAAGAAATCTAATTGCCACCTGCTGTATGGAAGGCCACGTTATTTCTCCACAGCACACAGGGATTCCTTCTGTATTCCTGATGGAACCCATTGAGGTGACTTTGCTTGGTCAGGGCTAGCTGTTACTGGAACAGTAAGTGCACACACATCTGTGGATTTTCAAAGGATTCAGTTACAACTTAATAATGTCCAACAAAAGGGCATGAAGTACCAAAGGGTTGTGTTCTCTTATTATTACATAACCTCCGAAACGACACGTCAGAGTGACGTGGCAAGGCACTCAACCATGCACGTAGTAGGAAATAACAAAATACAGAAGAACTAGGATTAAGCCAGACGAGTAGGAAGGTACTTAAGGGATGGGGGAAGACTTGAACTAAATTGCATAGTACTCTTACCTCTTCCCTCTTCCTTATGTATTGAATAATAAAAGTCCCCCCCCCCCCCCCCCCCCCCTCTGAGACAAAATTGTGGGGGCATACGTCCCCATAGCCCCCATGCTTCCTATACCACTGCAGGCTACTTGGAGAAAAGGACTGAGTCAAAGGACACTATGTTTAATACCTTAAAACTACTATTAGCTAGGATAAAGAATTGTTTCAGCCTTCCTCCTATATCGCTAAAGAACAGAGCATGGTACATGTCCTTCTAAACTTATATGCGTATCCCACCACATGTAATGTGTACTCTACATACTAGTTCATTTCAGTCTACCAGTGAGAACGACAATATAAGAAGTACCACTTGTCTTCTTCATTTTTCCACTTTCGTTTTGGTCTGAAAAATTGCTTTTGAGGTGAAGACATCCTTCGAAAGGTGGCCGCTTTTGAATGCTATACAGTAGACGAAAATATTTAGGTCTCAAATTGAAAATGCTGCTTCTATTGTTGTATGGGTATACCTACCATAGTAAATACCTGAGCAACAGAAAAACCTTTTTACAATATAATGGCACTCTTTATTTTGGAGCTTGAATTGCACTTGTGGATATTACTGTCCAAGATTCACAGTTTGGAGTATATTCTTCATTTCGTACTAATTTTAGAATGACAGTTTAGGTAGTATAGATGACTTTGGTAAAAATGATATTTAGACTAACTTGCATCATTGTTCTGATTATAGGCTACTCATTAAAAAGACATGTTCTATAAAATCAGGAATGCTTGCTGACTGTGTAATATATAAGAGATGCTTGGAAACAAAACCTCAATCTCATTTACGTGTTGCCTTGCTCCTAACCTGCTTGGTACCATGTACTGGTAGTATCTTTGGATGTGCCACCCACAGCTGTTCCTTTATAATTAAACATCATTTGTAAAGCTCTAGAAAAACAACAGAAACACACCTTCAATAAGATACGCAATAGAAACACGTCTTAAATTACCAGCAATTGCACTCAAATTGCATTTTTTTCCTGTTTGTGGCTTACTGAACTGAATCTTGTTCACGAGTTTGTCACTTCTTATTAGAAATCATGAGTGGTTTAGGTAGAATAGTGCCTTGCAATGTAGTGTCTCTACATTGCATTAAGTCAATGTCATGGTTGCGTGTATTTCACTACTTATTAGAAATGGCCTTTTAAACAAGAAATAACTAACTTGATTTGCACTGAGTTCAACATATATGTAGCTGTGAATACTTTTATAAGCGCTTTAGGGCTTGCTGCCTACATTATATACTTTGCGACTGTTTGGTACCCCTGAGCAACAGTTCTTACTATACAATGTCATTCTTATTCCAAAACTTGAATTGTATTTGGACTTGCTGCCGGGTCACTGGCTACTGTTCCCAGATGGAAGGTTGTTAGTTAGGTAGGTACCTCTTTTCTATGGCACTCTTGCCCTATGAAGAAAACATTGTTTTTGTCAAGAAAGTTGCACAAAAATTTGCTAGAAGAAGATTTATTTGGTACTAATTGGAAATTCTAGTGTGTATTTGAAAGGTTGCCTCTGGATTTTAATTTTTTATTAAACACACATGCAGCAACATACAACACAGTGATAGACACACAACAGCAACATACAACACAACATTCGCGTTGAATACATCTACGAAGTTCTTTTTCATAAAACCTTGCATCTTTCAGCCATTTGGCCGGTACGAATCATATCATACTTTAAGGTTGTGACTTCTGCCCTTAAACCTTTGTAGTCTTCTTTGATTTCTCTAACTTCTGCTTTGACTTCTCTAACTTCTGCCCTTAAGTAGTGTAGAAATACTATTACGCAGGCTGCGAGGAAGCACGTCACGATGACAATCAGTATTGCCAGTGATGTAGTCCGATTGTTGTCAGAATCCTCTTCTTCGAGTAGATCCTTCAGTATTTTGTCAATGATCCTCGTCGCAGCTTTCAATAAAAACGCCATGATCAAATAAGGCAATGACATTAATAGTGATGCAGTCCCTTTATATACTACCACAAAGGTACATGAAGTTATGGGTTTTTGTTAACGGGGCGCGAATGACGTAAATCATTTGTGACGCAATACAATTTTAAAATGTAAATTGGATATGTACAGTATTATAATGTAAAGGTGCGCATCAAATATTAATGTCATTGCGATCATGGCGTATTTATGGAAAGTTGGAACAAAGATCGACTGGAAGAATAGGATTCAGGAGACAATCGGACTATAGCCCTGACAATACATTACTGATTATCATTGTGATGTGCTTCCTCGCATCCTTAATGCGGTGCGTAATATCTTCGCTAAGGGCAGAAGTCAGAGCCTTGAGGTATGATATGATATGATTCGTGCCGAATGGAACACAGCTGCAAGGTTTTATCAAGTACATAGAAAGCACAAGACCCACTTCTATAGAACGTGCCCATTAATCTGCACCCCCTTCCCCAACCCTTTAAATCTTTAAATACCTTCCTACTCATCTGGCGTAATCGGAACCATATGTATTTTTAAAATAGCTATACTGGTTTTCATTAAGAGCGTTGTGGTGATACTTTGTTTAAACCTTCACTGGAAGGTCCAGCTTAAAGCTTTTCTCCTCAACTTTCATCTCATGCAGACACGCTGAACGGTATTTAAGGGTGGGGGGAGGAGGTAGATAAAAAGTCATGTAGGAGAGGGGGTAGGTGGGGTGAAATGCCGATAACACAGCTAGGGCAGCTCCGTTCCAAGCTGGCTATATAACTCCACTTAACGCTCAAGAAAAGTGCGCGTGCGGTATATCCGGACCACGCCCATGACGGATTCTTCGAGAAAGGTCAACCACAAAGGTCACACGTGGCCGATTCCCATTGGACGATTTGTGTTGGTCATGTGCGGTCGTAATAATGTTTGCATGTGTGTAAGGAGACATTTTGCACTTCTGGTGGCTGACTTTCCGTGTAGGCTGTCGCGGCCCTGCCTCGACAGGTGTACGCGTGCTTGCTATAGTTCCCAGGTACTACATTGGCGACGAGGGTAAAAGCAGTAGAGGTCGCAGCCCCACGTCCACCACGGGAGGAAGCCCTTTGGAGAGAGGAGGGTAGGACCCCAGCTCTTCGAGGGGAGGACAAGTGTCTCACCAGGCGCTGCCCAACAGAGAGGGCTACTGGTGCTGCGGGAGAAAGGTTAGTCTACCGCCGAGAGATAGAAAGAGTCTCTACCGCCGGGGAGAAAGAAAGAGTCTCTACCGCCGGGGAGAGAGAAAGAGTCTCTACCGCCGGGGAGAGAGAAAGAGTCTCTACCGCTGGGGAGAGAGAAAGAGTCTCTACCGCTGGGGAGAGAGAAAGAGTCTCTACCGCTGGGGAGAGAGAAAGAGTCTCTACCGCTGGGGAGAGAGAAAGAGTCTCTACCGCCGGGGAGAGGGAAAGGGTCTCTACCGCCGGGGAGAGGGAAAGGGTCTCTACCGCCGGGGAGAGGGAAAGAGCCTTTGCCTTTGCCGCCGGGGAGAGGAAGAGTCTCTGCCAGGGGAGAGGAGTCCTAGCCGCGAGAGGAGGAGATAGTCTCTGCTGCCGGAAAGAGATATAGTCTCTGCTACTACAGAGAGATTTGCCTTTACTGAGAGCGAGTCTCTACTGAGAGAGAGAGAGGGAGGGAGTCTCTGCTGAGAGAGAAGAGCCCTAGAGAGGAGAGTCCCCTAGGAGTCTCTACCAGTCTACTGAGAGGAGAGTCCCCTAGGAGCCTCTACCAGTCTACTGAGAGGAGAGTCCCCTAGGAGACTCTACCAGTCTACTGAGAGGAGAGTCCCCTATGAGTCTCTACCAGAGAGGAGTCTACTGGGAAGAGGGAGATTAGAGACAAACATGCAGAAGATTGAGCAGAGTGAGCCCAGAAGAAGAGTGAAAATTAAGTGGGGAAGAATGTGGTCCATGCCCTCCCAGAAAGGTCAACCACAAGGGTCAATGTGACTGATTCCCATTGGACGATTTGTGTTTGTTGTTTGTGACGTCATGTGCAGTCGTATTGTATGTTTGCATGTGTGTAAGGAGAAATTTTGTACCTCTTATAGCTGGCTTTCCGTGTGGGGCCGTACTAGCACAACTCTTCCTTGTATCTCAGGTACAGTATTGAGTTTAGTAAGTACGCCTCAAGATAAAAAAGAGCGCAGACTATGTATACATGAGGCTTCTAAACCATATTACTGAGTGTGACATCAAGGTGTTGACCAATAGCTAGGAAAAAAATACTTTCAGTATGTTTTGAGCTCAACATCATGCATGGTTAGGGAAGTCGTACACAATCCCTGTTTGATGGCAAGTAGGACATTTGTGTGCATTCTAGTGGAATCACACATAAGCATAAGCTTTACTGCATGTATACATGTAGTGGAAAGTACACTTGAATGGGTTATTTGTACAGATAATATAGATTCTTATCTTGAGTACTTACTAATATTGTTACTGAGATTGTATATGATTTCCCATTAATAGCATGCCATGTGTCCAATCAGTACAGTGGTTAATACACACAGAAGGACAACAATAATCCACTAAATAATAACTACTTATTAAACAGACTACTACAAAGTAACTAATGTTTCAGACATAGTCTACTCAAATGATTGGGGCAGGCTTCTCGACAAAATAGCTCTTGCTATGCTACGAGTTAGCACCAGACTAAGTCTGTCAAAAAGAACAGCAGTGACCTTACTTTTTGGCAGAGAAACACAGATGGCAAGCCGAGTGGCCAGACGGGTAAAAGTGGTGTGTGCTTCTTTGCCCCAGTTGCCATACGTCTCGACAGCCAGAGGAACACACACCCAACCTAGTTCCTGGCACTTAGGATCATTGGCAATGTACTTGCGCTGCTCGGTAGCAATAGCTGCAGCCCCTGCAGTCATTCCTTCCTCATTCAGCACAGCAGGGGTGAGTGGTGAGGCTACAGTGACATCCCACGCAGCTGATGGTCTTCCTCTCTCCCAGTCTGCTACCAAAACATCAGCTGGGTGAGATTGCCTAAGATCGGCTACCAACCACCACCTTAACTCCCAGATGAGCACTGTGGTAAAAGTAAACAATTGCATCTCGCAACTGATTACGGCGCATCACTACATCACCACCCTGCCTGCAGGTCACTGCATGATGGCCTAGAGGGTCTAGTGCAGTGTCTGGGCATAGTGGGCACAATGAACCCCTGGACAAATCATGGCCAAGCCACCATTTTAAGGCTACCAAGAACTCATTAGGTTCCAAGTGGAGGCAGATGCAGCAGATGGTACTGCAGACAACCAGCAAGCAGAGTGAGGGGCTGACTCAGACAAAATACGGGCCTTGTTAGCAACTGAAGAAGACACTAACAAGACACTAACAATGTCTGGAACAGACAATTATCTAGTTTTTGGGACAAAGTTCTCTGTTTGATAGGAGAAGACAGAACAGATTCCATCGAAATGGCATCATATGGAAGGACCTGGCTAGATACTGACTATCTCTGTCACCAAAGCCAGAGGAGCACACACAGAAGCAATAAATGTTGCACTAGAATGGTGAGAAAGAGACCGCAAACCAAGGCCACCATACCATAGACTGAGCTGAACCTGCTGCCATGTGGAGTCAGAGGTGATTACAAAGCAATCTTTAAACACTGTCTGACATCATTATCAAAAAGCTGCAAAGGATCAGAGACCAAACATGGAGGGGTGGCTCTTGCCAGGTGAACTAGCCTACAAAAACTCCTACATACACGCAACAGAATTAGCGCCACCTGGGGATCAATGGTTGCAACCTCAATAAGTTTAGAAAGCAACTGCACAGCATCAAGACGCTTTGAGGCAATTACATTTGCACAGAAAAGGTAATCACCGATGGGGGCTCCTAGAATGACCATGTGAGGCAAGTGTGATGTTTTCATTGCGACTGGAAAGGAGTAGATCATTTCGGCTAAAGACTTCACACTTGCTTAAGTTGATGAAAATGCCCTAAGATGGACCAAATTCCTCTAGAGTTGACAAAGCCCGCAATACTGATGCCTTCTTACCAGCCAGTACCCCATCATCCAAGAACCATGCTAGATCAAGGCACTCGTCATCTGCATCAATGGCTGATACCGATTTGTGAAGGACCAAAGCAAAGAATAAAGGACCCAGTGGGTCTCCCTGTTGCACCCCTGCCTCAGAGGATAACTGACCTAAAGAATGCCACAATAATGGGTGTGACCCATGGCACCAACTAGCCCATGGCAGAAGCTCGGGGAAAAAGTAGCACACTCATCCAGTAGAGCCTGCCGAGACACAAGATTGAAGGCATTCTTCATGTCTATCTTGAGGACTACAAAGTCATCAAGAATTTTTTTTAGAGTCTTTCAATATATTTTGAGTTCAACATCATGCACTGGTTGGAGAGTCATATCCTGGTTACAGCATATGAGTAGGAAGGTGGAGGAAGGCAGGCGCGTATCCAGAAATAGAAGGAGGGGGGTGCCGAACGGATAGCGCGCTTCGCGCGCGCGAATTTTTTTGCAACCACGCCCACTCAACAGTATAGTTTAACAGAAATACAACGGCTCAATCGGCAAGAATATCTGCAATCGCCAAGGATGGCGCCGAGCGCATACACTAATAGGGTGCATGCATATATATCCAGAACTGAACCGTCCATTAGCACACTAAATGATCCGCTGAGTATGTTGTGAATACCGATAAGCGCTCTGGCATTTGCCAGCAATGCAGCTTTAAAATACTGTGGGTACAATCTGCCGATGGAAGATCTGCAAACTTCTGAAACTGTATCCATGCCAAGGATAAATTTAGAGCCATTTATATTGTAAAAATGCATGTAATCAGCACCTGGCTTCAAGTGGTTGACGAAGTAGTAACTAAAATGCGCTTTTCAGCTGCATGGAGGACGAGTCTGGACGACTAACAGTCAACGGAATCCAACTACGTATATACATGTCCCAACGAAAAAATGTCTCGTGTTTTAAACTAGCGCATCTTCGACACCCTGTTTAGCATTTCAGGAAAGAGCTGGTACTCCAGGCAACAGGATTTTAAAGAACGGCACGCATGCAGCTGCGTTCATTATTACGAAAATACGCTCGTTTAAACACGAGACATTTTTTTTTCGGTGGGGGCAGAGCCGTGGACTTTACGGTAATCTTGTATAGTGATGTTAATAATAGAAGTGAATTGAATTAAATTACCGCGCTAAAGCGTACGTATATGCCGGTGAAGGGAAATTATGAGCGTACTCACTATTTGATTATTTTAATTATATTCATTCTTGGGTCGGAGGGGGGTGCTATAGCCCCCTGAGCCCCCCCCCCCCCCCCCTAAATACGCCACTGGTCAAGGGGGGGGGGGGGGGGGGGGGTGGTGCAATATAATTTATAAAGTTGTGGGGTCAATTGCAATTGCCCCTTGCAGATCTACTACATGGGCATTTTATCTATACACATAAGTGAAAATATTCTCTCTGCAAAAACTAAGTGGCATATCAAATTTGAATGCAAAAATGGTGTAGATAGGAACTTGCCACTGATAATTAGAGGTACAAAAGAATACTTAGCATAATATTTATGTTGCTCTATTACACTTAAAAACCCTAGTTTCTGCTTATTATGTGTATACATATGTACCATGTGGAAAGATATTAGGAACGCCCAGCCTACAGCAGGTCATAGCAGCTGCTGGTACTTTATCACCATCTGTGTCGGTAAGACGTTGCAACAAACACCTCCATACATGGGTGTTTTATATCAATTTCATCAGGTGGTTGTGAAGCACGCTAGAAAGACAAGTGGTAGCGACCTCCCCCACACGTACAGCTCTAGACCCTCTGCCTTTAAGGGCTTCAACCTGCTCCCTCATCAGAGCTTTCAGAGGACTTACAACGACCACAATGCTATCAGTCTGGCCCTCTTAGCCTGTCAAATACTTCGGGGAGTATCCAGTAGCACAAGGACTTCCCGCTTCTGGTTGGGAGGCAAACAAACACATCTCGACCGTCTACGAAGGCTTGTACCACTAAGCGTTATTCATAAGACACGTCGTATCCAAGGTCTCTAGCAGCAACTGTAATTACGTCTTGCGAGATGCATTAATTAGCATGCGAGCGCGTGACAGTCACGCGAAGAATGCTAACTATTGCATTGCTGCAATCTGATTGGGCAGGATGAAATTCCTACCTGGTTGGCCACGAAATTGTTGCCAGCAGAGGCGGATCCAGGGGGGGGGGCTGAGGGGGCTATAGCCCCCCCTTTCCTTTAGAACACGCCCCTTTTTATTTTGTACCACGCCCCTTCAGGCTCCCAAAGTGCCTCGATCTTCGACATGTACTTGTGAAAACGAGTCAACGCGTGACGTACGAAAAGAAGTCCCAATTAATGACGATGAGATATTCATAGCTGAACCACAACCCGCGCCACAAAGCGGTGGACCCAATCAGCCTTTGCCAGACTAGCGCGAATCACGAATAATGACGAATTGCTGTCAAGATCAATGAGAATGTTAAGTACCTTGAAGACACAGACCTGCTAAAATTTAGGTGTGATGCTAGGGACACTGATCATGAGCGTTCATAGACGGCCGGAGGGGGCGCCCAGGGGGCCTTAGCCAACCCCCCCTCCCCAGGCTATGGCGCCTCCTTCCCCCCACCTCAAATCCCTAATCCACAACATGCGGAGCATAATTTAGCTTCTAGCGCTCGCTCGCATGCATTATCAGAGTCAAACGGTTACGCGCGCATCAGAAGTATCGTAGCCACGCCCCTTTTGGGCGCCCCTCCCCTCGATAGATGCTGGGGCTGCCTCTGGCCGTTTAAGCAAATGGACTAAAATTGCAACTTACCGTTTAAGGTGTAAAAAAAAGTATCGAAACCAGGAATTCAATGCTCAAAAATTTTTCCGGGGACAGAGCCCCCGGACCCCCCCCCCCTTTCTATATTCCTGGATCCGCCCTTGGCCAGTGGCCTAGTCGAGCATGCAGCGAATGTATGATTGTTTATTTATTGCCGGATTATGCCCCACAAACCTTTTTATGCAATGCACTCAAACTCCATTTTAGAACACTTTGACCATGTCCAATAACTCCATACGCATCAAGCCTTCAAGGGGATTAAACCAGCTTTTTTCCTATCGTGATCGCTACATTGTCATCGATATCCAGTGTAGGGTGATGATAAGGGCGCACCACTTGACTAGTGACTTCGTATCCATTCGCCTTGAATACGTCGACATACGACTGCGCAGGTGCGCATAGGAAACTACCGTACTGGAACCCCGCGATCGGTGGTTCGTCAAAGAGATAGGGGGCCGAGTCGTTGACAATGGAGCTAGTCGTCGTTATTAAGTAACCTCCTGGCTTCACTAGTGTGGATATTCTTCCAATAGCCTCACTAAGTGACTCGATGGACTTGAACACGCATTCCAGGCAGAACGAGCACGTGACGACGTCGTACGCCCCCTCGTAGCCCTCCGCTATGACTTTATCCGACTTGACGTCGCAGTACACAACAGCTTCGAGCACGCTTCGCATGCGCTCTTCTCGTTTTAATACCTCCTCGTCGGTGCCGGTTTTCCCCTCCAGCTTTAGGCACCGCCTGATGTTATCCTTCCAGTCGAACGCTTTGGGTTCCATCTTTCTCCAGCGCTCCACTTCGTCTCTGTTGTTCTTAGCGTAGTCCGAGTGCACGTAGCGCTTGACCTTTTCTGCCCCTATGATGAGGGGAAACACGTTCGGCCCTCCCGCGTAATCCAACATGGTAACACTGTTGTCCGGAAACTGGGAGAAGAATTTTATGAACGCTGTCACGTCTTGAAATATCGTAATATCATGGAACAGCTTAGATAGATACTCTTGAGAGTCGAAGAGGTCATAGTTATCAGCAGACATTTTAATATCCTTCGCGCGCGGGAAATGATAAATATAACCATACATTAATAACCTTACGTGCTTGAGGTATAATTATCGGTAAATCCACTACATGTAAAAACAGACTGGATCTTGGATCTGGCGCTTTATTACAAAGGTCTTTTGTGCTATTACTTGCTAGTGTACTAGTACATTATGAACTTAAAGTCCCGCCCCTATGCTTGTAACGAGAGGATGTACTTATAATTTATAAATCTAGGCCTATGTTTAATATACTGAGTAATAACGCTATATCGAGTTCCAGCTATCATTATATCTATGGTATAATTGTAGGCTTGTAATATATTGCAGTGATGTAGGTCTTGGTTATTTGGTTGCACTACATGTATGGTTGCATCATAGATTTAAGATATAAGAATTACGCCAGAGTTTGTTGTTGCGCTTTATTTAGAGTGGAGTAAATAATGGCTGCATTGGGTGATGCAGAAGTAGACTCCTTAGGTAGCGGCGATATCGAACCATCTATAAGCGGAAAACCCTCTTCTGTGAATCACGAACGATCTAAGCAGGCTGCGGCGAACCTGCCACAATTTCAGTTAAACGTAGAAGTTTGCGACACAGATTCTACGCATCAACCAGTCAAAGAACGGCCCAGATCTGTTTTATCCATATTTAGGCCCATGTCGATACTTTCTCGTGCAAAATCGGCACTCTCCACACGGAGCGTAATCCCCACAAAGGTGAGGTCTATCATGAAAAGGTTCGCGAGTCGGCTGAAGAAGGACGGTTCCAACAGCTCTCTGAATACCAGCAGTTCGTCGATGACCGACCCTGGCGTCAGGATAAATACTGCCGATTTGAAGAGGGAACTGGATTCCCTTCACAGCGACGATAAGAAAAAGTCATGCAATCTTGATTTTCATCTCATTACATTGATGAAGGCCAAGCTTAACTGCAAGTACTCGCTGGATCCTCATGGTTAGTTTCTTCTCTGCAAACTCTTTGAAGTAACTTTTTATTTCTTTCTCTCTCCCCACCCCAAAGGACACGTTTTCTTCCTTTGGACGGCCCTCGTCTTTCTAGCCTGTGCGTATAATTATTTATTCGTTCCCCTGCGGGGGTCCTTCGGAGACTATCTACATACGACCCCCGCCGTGTACGTTTGGCTGACGTTTGACTACATGATGGATCTCGTGTACATCATTGACATAGCTGCAGTACAGCCACACCTCAGCTTCTGCTGCAATGGAGTGGAGGAAGTATATGAAAGGTCACACGATAGGTCATGTGATTATTACAGTGTGTTCGGTTTTATTTCAGACGAATCCAAGGGTGTTGGCTATTAGGTACATCAAACATTGGTCATTTGGGGTGAGGTTTTTTCTTCTCTGGAGTCCCTTGCACATAGTTGACTCTCTCCCCTCCTCCAGTTGGATATTGCTTCTCTTCTACCCTTGGATCTGCTCTATATCATTCCTCGACTCAGATTTAAAGCTCTCCTGAGGCTTCCACGATTGCTGAAGGTACCAGCCCTGCCCACTTATGGCCTGCTAAATATTCCGCTTCCTTTTCAGTTTCGAAGTATCTCCATCTTTGTGGACAGGTTTGAGAAGTTCACGAATTTCCCTCATATATTCAGGTTAGCATAAAGATTGACATGTGCATGCACACAGCAGGTACAGCACTGTGTGTACTGTGTTGTGTGCACAGCAGGTACTGCACTGTATGCACAGCAGGTACTGCACTGTATGCACAGCAGGTACTGCACTGTATGCACAGCAGGTACTGCACTGTGTGCACAGCAGGTACTGCACTGTATGCACAGCAGGTACTGCACTGTATGCACAGCAGGTACTGCACTGTATGCACAGCAGGAACTGCACTGTATGCACAGCAGGTACTACACTGCGCACAGCAAGTACTGCAATTTGTTTAAATAACCACTTAAGTTTGGGGATTGATTTATGCTCTGGTATTGCTTCGGAATCTTTAAACCCTTGGAAATATTTATCCTCAAGCATGTTAAGGCTTCTGCACACTAGGCATATTCAAACCACAATACTATAGTTCCACGTCAACCTGCTTCCCTGGGCAGTTCCTTTATGGTAGAGCACATTTGCCCATTATAGATGTATACAGTTAGATAAATGTTGAGGTTGGCGATTTTAATTCCATAGTGATTTTTGCATTATGCGTAAAAGTGATTACCCCCCCCCCCCCCCCAAAGCAAATAGATTAATAAATTAGGTGGATTGGGCCATGACATTAGGATCTGCTGTATGCATATTATGTGCCATAGTGGGGGAAGGCAGTAGTATTTTTGTTATTCATGTCTTGTGTATAGTCGTTTGTCTGTGTACATGTATTTACGTAGAGTGTTATGTGGACAGAAAAAATTGGTCTTGTGACGTCCTTTCTGAGTTTTCAAACATTTAAGGCCTGCGTTGTCCTCGAATGTTATTTCTTGTGCATCAAAATTGAACCTTCCATCACAAGGTTTTAAGTAATTTCACTTACAAGCGGCCTTATTTTTTTGCTTTTCCTGTGAAGTTACCAAGAGTGCCATAGACCAACCGATAATGTTCTGTTCTGTTGTAGCAACTTCTGCTATTGGGTCTAGAGGCAATGTGTAATAGGAGTGGCACATTGATGTTAATAAATAATTTTGGGAAGTGCATGGGGCATTTAGCATACACAAATTGTCCATTAATTGGTTTGATAATCATCAAAGTACACTATGATGAGTTTGTGTACTATTTTATCAGCTGAGGATTGTTACACACGTTCTGCCCTCTCTCTCCCACATACATGTACATGTATCTGACCAATTTTGAGTAGCTGTTAGTCATTTGATGAAGAATGCATGCATGTGTAACTATACTTTTGTAGTCTTTGAAAAAGTCATACTTGTTGTCACATGTATGGGTGTGGTCAGTGCACGTGATCTGCCTCCTCCCCAGGATTGCAAAGCTGTCCACTCTCTACCTCTACATCATTCACATCTACTCCTGCATATACTACACTGCCTCCTTTGATGCAAAGTTTAACGACAACTGGGTGTACAACAAGCCACCAAATGCAACCTTCATTACCAGGTGAGCACTAATTAAGATACTTGCCCTGCAACAATAGCTTCTCTCTCTCAGCTACCTGTACTGCTTCTACTGGAGCACACTCGCCATGGCCACCATCAACTTGCCCGGCGTCCAATGGCCTGCGAGCAGCACAGAGTACATGTTGGCCATGGCTGCTTACCTGGTGGGCATTTTCATTGTTGCATCAATCATCGGTGAGGTGAGTACAACCGTGTAGTTCTGGCCTATTGGTACTAGGTTATCTTCCACCTCTGCTGGCAAGGGGGTGGTGAGGGTGGGGAACTGTAGGTGTGTGTGGTGTGTGATGGGAGAAGGCTTAATGAGGTGTGCACTAATAAAAAGGAGGGTGGAAGAGAGGAATGGGAGGATAGGAGGGAGAAGGAATGAGGAGGAGGATAGGGAAGGAATGAAGGTGGGAAAAGGGATGGGTAGGGGAAGACTGAAGAGGGTAAAATAGTTTTACTTTGCAGATCAGTAATATAGTGGCTGCTGCTAACAGCCAGAAAGTGGCATTTCAGCGACGCTGGGACCACCTTAAGGAGTGCATGAGGATATGGAAGATCCCCGAAGAGGTAAAGAATTGACATAGTGGTGGATAGTGTCGGTGCTGGTGGGGTGTGTGCACGCACGCACCCTGGAAGAATGCTGCAATCATCAGCAGTGTGCCTTGCCATGATAAAAGGCTGTTCTAAATGAAGGACTCTTTGTACTTAATGGCCAACACAGATGTGATGTGTATTGACCCACTAAGGTCCTGTATAGACATTGTGAGTGGCCTGTGGGACAGATGGACCTCATTGATCGATCTGAAAGCCTGTATTGCTCTACAACTTGTACCAATTAAAACTGTGTGGTGAGAAAGAGTCCTTTTGTGATCAGTTTGGTTTTGTTGTGGTCGGTGTGTATAGTGTGTATGTGTGTGTGTACATGTACATGCATGTATACAAGTATGTATGTGTGTGGGCATGTGTATATGTGTGTATCACTGTATGTG
>OX442421.1:5722717-5832717 GCA_949361645.1 Spongilla lacustris | reverse complement strand
AACACCTTGTGCTCATTTGATTTGGGTGTGGCTACCTGTAATGCCTAGTCAGCCATTATAGACCATCCTATTTTGGGGGGGAGACTCGTGATAATCAAGTTGTGGTACAACAGCTTGCATCATGTATTGCTGCTGTGCAGTGTATAGCTGCTTGCATCATGTATAGCTGCTTGCACACAATGGGCTCTTTGTACTGTGATTGGCAGCACTGCTACTGCACAGGACATGTGTGTGCATGTATACGTAAACAATACAGTCCTTATATGCTATTTGTGATTCCATTGCATCATGAAACCTTAAGAGACTGGCACCATGTTTGTAAAAATTCTATACCACAATATTTCAATTTCAGCTCAATTAATACCATTATGAGATATCTATTTTGTCGAGAATGAATCACCCCAAGGCCATAGTTTTGTTATAATTATACTACTAAGTTATCAGGGTAGCTCTAAATAGAGCTCACCATATCTTTTTTTTGTGTTTTCAACAGTACGTGCGCTGAACATTGAACAGAGGAGCATGGAGAATGTTGGTCTAACCTGCCCACCATTGACACCTGATCTTCCACGCAGCAAATCTCCTGCTGCTCACCTGCCCAACCAGTGCTGACAAGGGTACTTCACACGGCAACCCAATCACTTTTATCACATGTGTTTGTAATGCAGACCTTATTATGTGCATATGTCATCTGTTGTTTGTGTTGTAAAAGTTAATACTAGTCACTGCTATCAAAAACATGGCAGGATATAGAGTGGAAAGATTATTTTATTTTATTTGAGGGGTGGGGGAGTGGGGAATGTTGTGTCATATAGATGTGGTAAGTTCTTATTTGACTGGCCAATGGACTACCACCACTAGTCCACTAAATGGTCAGCTTAAACTGGTTCATTTCCACATCATCATACTGACCCCCAATACCGTATGGAAGGGGAGGAGGAGAGTGTTGACACTGGCTGGGGAGGAGGACATTCCCCAAGCAGAACGGTCTACCATTACTACTGTCCCCCAGTACCCCACCCACACAGCACATAATAGATATGATATTGTAAGTACACACACATAAACAACATCGCTGTCCAACAACAACAATTGCATCGCACAAGTACATTTTCTATTTCATATTAAAATGAGAATGACCCAGGCCATTAAAGATTCAAAGACCAAAGAAGGAGGTGACAGAAGGAAAACGCTTGGCACAAGAACTCCTATGGAGGTAGGCAGTCTGGTGTAGCCTGGACAGTGAAGGGAAGGGACAGATGGCCAAAGGTACTTTTGCCTACAGGTCAGCTCACCTCGTCCCCATGCCCAGATTGGCCCGCACCAACAACAGTAGCAGCTGGTCTCACGTTGCGTGGCCTAGGCTTGGGGAGTGGCCTTGGTTTCGAGGGCGCGTCACCCCACTGGCTCTCAACACCAGGCAGGCTTTGGGCCACGACCGGAGGCTGCACAACGGGCTCACTACTTTTCACCTCCGTGATGCTGCCCACGCTGGTCTTGTGGTGTGGAGATGCATCCCGCACCATGGATCGCTTTGGCTTCATGGGTGGGGTTTCCACTGTCCCGTTACCAACGCTCACTGGCGGCTTCTTGGACTGGCGAGGGATGGGTCTGGGCGCGACAAGAGGTTTGCCGCCCGGTGGCGGGATGGGGCAGCTTTCAGCCATGTCCTCCGCAGATCCTGCTCTTGAATTGCGGTCCATTGATGTTGACCCTGACGATGTGGACCCTGCTCTTGGAGTGTGGTCCATCGATGTGGACACTGTTCTTGGAGAGGGGTCCACCAATTCCTTACCCTTCTGAACAGGGCCTTTCCTGCAGTCGCTGGGTAATGGAAGCGCAAGTCGCGTGTTTTCATCCGTCTTTTCCTGATGCACAGCTGGCTGTGATGGCTCCGTGCCCGCCACCTTGGCAAGTGGCTGTTGTACCTTGTCAAATACCTCCGAGTACTCGCTGCTCAGGTCGTCACTACTCTTACTAATGGCCCGCGCGTCTGTGAGTGTTTGCGTGTGTTGTGTGTGTGTGTGTGTGTGTAGTGGGCATGTGTGTGCACAAGTAGAGCATAGGTTAATAACCAGTACATGTACACACGTAGGTTAACAGCTACATGTAGGTTAATAACCAGTACATGTACACAGTAATGATTATCGGTAATCAAAGTATATGTAAGCTCCTAAGCATGTCCTAGTTAATGTATGGCATGTGCAGAGTAAATACTGAGGCTTTCCTTTTCACAGTACAAATCCCCCCGGATGCGTTACGTGTTGCCCCCCTTAGCATCTTCCCCTTCCCCCACAGTGCCCCTCCCCTTCCCCCACTGCCCCTTCCCTTCTCCCACTGCCCCTCCCTTCCCCCTCAGTGCCCCTCCCTTCCCTCAGTGCCCCTCCCCTTCCCCCACAGTGCCCCTCCCTTCCCTCAGTGCCCCTCCCCTTCCCCCACGGTGCCCCTCCCCTCCCTCACAGTGCCCCTCCCTTCCCTCACAGTGCCCCTCCCTTCCCCCAGTGCCCCTCCCTTCCCTCACAGTGCCCCTCCCTTCCTCCAGTGCCCCTCCCTTCCCCCAGTGCCCCTCCCTTCCCCCAGTGCCCCTCCCCTCCCTCACAGTGCCCCTCCCTTCCCTCACAGTGCCCCTCCCTTCCCCCAGTGCCCCTCCCTTCCCCCAGTGCCCCTCCCATTTCCTCACAGTACCCTTCTCCTCCCTCTCTCTGTCCCTCACTACAACCCAATCACCAATGTAATCTCTCCCCTACCCACTCATACATAGCTCCACCCACCAGCTATGGCCGGCATGCTTTTAGAAGAAGGAAGTTTAGGGCTTCCTGGGGCAGCAGAGAGACTTTTAGTTGACGGATGTTTTGTTGTTATTCTTCTAATCAAACTTTTCATGAAGCCTCCTCCTCCTCCTCCTCCTCCAGATTTCAGTTCCTCACTTTTGGTTGCCTGGGTGTTGTGGAGGGGAGGGGGCCATTGTAAATTACAAAATGACTTATATTTGGAATAAGCAGTACCACTCCAAATATGATTTTAACAATATTAGTGTGATTTCAAATGTTATATCAAATATAACAGAAACCAATATCAGGGATTTACCGCTCCCACCCCCTATCCACCCCCTACCCACCCCCTGGTTTGCCCCTAATTTGATTAACCCACCCCCTGGTTTACACATGCCATGTCAAAATAAAACTGCATGGCATGCCATTTGGTGCAGAGAGAAGACTTTTATTTTTGCCCACCCCCTATATTTATATATTCCAAAACCCACCCCCTGTTGCAAACTTGGCGATAAATCGCTGCATATACAAAACACAAGACATATGGACCATGGGGGGTAGTATCATTCCAAATGTCTCATTGCATTTACAAAATAACTAGCACACATTGATTGGGGTGGAGGGTGTCATAAAAACATTTTTTAGGTGAGTTAATCACTTGATTTGTTGTTTGAAATGGTGATTTACTATTCTCTGGTAATGTCTTCACCACATTACATCTCTTTGGCCAGGGCAAATTACATTAAGTGCCAGAGACACAGACAGGTGAGTAAGCTGGAAGGTTAAGGAGGACCCGGGAGGAGGGGGGGGAGGGGGAGGGGGAGGGGGGAGGGGGGAGGGGGGAGGAGGACCCGGGAGAAGGGGGGAGGGGGAGGGGGGGAGGAGGACCCGGGAGGAGGCGGGGAGGGGGAGGAGGACCCGGGAGGAGGGGGGAGGAGGACCCGGGAGGAGGGGGGGAGGGGGGAGGGGGGGAGGAGGACCCGGGAGGGGGGGGAGGAGGATGTGTGTGTATGTATTGTGACCTTGTAAGGAATCTAATTTTTTTTTAAAAACTCAATTTTCCATTCATTTCATCCTGCTCTTCAGCACTTCATAACACATGTTTGTTCCACATGCATGTGTGTTATGGCTGCCCCAGTATGTTATGGCTGCCCCAGTATGTTATGGCTGCCCCAGTATGTTATGGCTGCCCCAGTATGTTATGACTGCCCCAGTATGTTATGGCTGCCCCAGTATGTTATGACTGCCCCAGTATGTTATGGCTGCCCCAGTATGTTATGGCTGCCCCAGTATGTTATGGCTGCCCCAGTATGTTATGGCTGTCCCAGTATGTTATGGCTGCCCCAGTATGTTATGACTGTCCCAGTATGTTATGGCTGCCCCAGTATGTTATGGCTGCCCCAGTATGTTATGGCTGCCCCAGTATGTTATGGCTGCCCCAGTATGTTATGGCTGTCCCAGTATGTTATGGCTGCCCCAGTATGTTATGGCTGCCCCAGTGTGTTATGGCTGCCCCAGTGTGTTATGGCTGCCCCAGTGTGTTATGGCTGCCCCAGTATGTTATGGCTGCCCCAGTATGTTATGGCTGCCCCAGTATGTTATGGCTGCCCCAGTATGTTATGGCTGTCCCAGTGTGTTATGGCTGTCCCAGTATGTTATGGCTGCCCCAGTATGTTATGGCTGCCCCAGTATGTTATGGCTGTCCCAGTGTGTTATGGCTGCCCCAGTATGTTATGACTGCCCCAGTATGTTATGGCTGTCCCAGTATGTTATGGCTGCCCCAGTATGTTATGGCTGCCCCAGTATGTTATGGCTGCCCCAGTATGTTATGGCTGTCCCAGTATGTTATGACTGCCCCAGTATGTTATGACTGCCCCAGTATGTTATGGCTGCCCCAGTATGTTATGGCTGTCCCAGTATGTTATGACTGCCCCAGTATGTTATGGCTGCCCCAGTGTGTACAATTTGGTGCGAAACGAACGTTTAAACATGACTTCTGTGCTAAAAATGGCCATTACATACACAAACACACACACACACACACACACACACACACACACACACACACACACACACACACACACACACACACACACACAACACACACCACACACACACACACAACACACACACACACACACACACACACACATTACCTCCTTCCCATTCTCTGCTGGACCTGAAGGAAAGATGTCATCACTCTCCGAGTCATTCTGATGCTATAAAGAAAGCTTCATTAAGCATAGCACTGACAGACACCCATCACCCATAATAACTATTAATAGACACCCATCACCTATAATAACTATTAATAGATACCCATCACCCATAATAAACACCCACAATTAATACCCACTCTAATATTAGCAGACAACACTCCCACCATTACAGTTGTAAGAATACAAGAACCTTGGCTACAAATCTGTCAGCTGTGCACATACACACTGTACCACAATCACCAATCACGTGACAGCTGTGCACATACACACACACTGTGGTCACATTACCACAATCACCAATCACATGACAGCTGTGCACATACACACTGTGGTCACATGACCACATACACACTGTGGTCCCACAATCATGTGACTGTTGGAGTAGCATACCTGCCTCGATGGTGATGCAGTGACCCTCTCATTTTGGGCCTTGGTCTATACAGATTTATGGTTGATAGAAAGGGTCATATAATTCAAATATTAACTAGAAAATTGCACCAGTTATTAACAAAAAATGTCATTACATCAACTGCAAGCTCCTTTTAAATAGCATACGCACTTTTTTATTTTCATCTGCAACAGACAGATTGGCAGTGTTATTTGAACTTGAGACAGCCTTTGGCAGAACTGAGCAAGCAGTAAAAATTAGGTATGAGCAATATTATTCACAAACCTTTCCGGGATGGAGATGCGGTCCCAGCGTGGGAGAACCTCTTGTTAATGTGGCTTGCCTTATGAAAGGAGAAGCAAAATAAGTGTGGTAAATATTTTTTTTTTTTTTTTTTTTTTGGGGGGGGGGGGGGGGGGGTGGAAACTTCATTTCATAGTACAGTGCCCTTACCCCTTGCTTTATGCTACACATGTCGGGGTGAGGGTACACCGGTGAGGTGAGGGTACACTGGTGAGGTGAGGGTACACTGGTGAGGTGAGGAGGTGACACTGGTGAGGTGAGGGTACACTGGTGAGGTGAGGGTACACTGGTGAGGTGAGGGTACACTGGTGAGGTGAGGGTACACCGGTGAGGTGAGGGTACACTAGTGAGGTGAGGGTACACTGGTGAGGTGAGGAGGTGACACTGGTGAGGTGAGGGTACACTGGTGAGGTGAGGGTACACTGGTGAGGTGAGGGTACACTGGTGAGGTGAGGGTACACTGGTGAGGTGAGGGTACACTGGTGAGGTGAGGGTACACTGGTGAAGTGAGGGTACACTGGTGAGGTGAGGGTACACTGGTGAGGTGAGGAGGTGACACTGGTGAGGTGAGGGTACACTGGTGAGGTGAGGGTACACTGGTGAGGTGAGGGTACACTGGTGAAGTGAGGGTACACTGGTGGGGTGAGGGTACACTGTTCCCGTACCTTCTCATCAACTTCTTCATACAGAGGCTCACTATGTATACTTTTTGCTGCAAATCAATATCAAGGGATATAAACTTGGGGGTTCTAACAAACCACCACCAACATCCCAGCTATTCAATGTGATTTACAACTTACAGTCATGTAACCTCACAGAAAGTGGGCGCATTCTAGGTGATGTCTTGTCACTGTTGATGTCTGCAAGAATGTGCTACAGAATGCACTAATGTACACAGACCCCACATACCTGTGGTCAGGGTTACTGTGGGGATGGCCTCATGCCCCTTCTTATCACTGCCGAAAGAGTTTTGCCATTATATGGGCACATACACCACCCCATCACATAGGCACATACACATGGGCACATACACCACCCCATCACATAGGCACATTCACATGCACCACCCCATCACATAGACACATTCAAATGGGCATATACACCTGACCACCCCATCACATAGACACATTCAAATGGGCATATACACCTGACCACCCCATCACATGATCCATCTCATCCCAATATACCAGCTTATCACATTACACATTATCACACTCCCACATACATCTTCACATGTTCCACCTTAACGTGCGTGTGTTATGAAGTGATAAGGTGGTGCATGTGATGAGGTGGTGCCTGTGATGAGGTGGTGCCTGTGATGAGGTTGTGCATGTGATGAGGTGGTGCCTATGATGAGGTGGTGCATGTGATGAGGTTGTGCATGTGATGAGGTGGTGCATGTGATGAGGTGGTGCATGTGATGAGGTGGTGCCTGTGATGAGGTGGTGCATGTGACGAGGTGGTGCATGTGATGAGGTGGTGCATGTGATGATGTGGTGCATGTGACGAGGTGGTGCATGTGATGAGAGATGAGATGGTGCATGTATGGGATGAAATAGTAGGGTTCTGGTGCATTCATATGGGCCTCCCACCTGATAGGTGCATTCATAGCCCCCACCTGATCTTTGCACTTCCATGCAGTACAGGTGGGTGGAGGGGGAGAGTGTGTGTGTGCTATTTTTCATGTTCCCTCACAAAGATGTGTGTGTAAAAACAGTAACGGGGAAGCCAAAGTGACCAAGGTCACAAGGAAGCATCAAAAGTGCAACGGTCACAAGTAAACATCAAAGGTTCAAAGGTCACAGGACATACATATAGCTACAACATGCACATCACCACATGTGGTGATGTGCATGTTGTAGCTATAAGGCGTACTACACACCAGCGTTATTTAGTATTGTGGGCAAATAATGTCACTTACATTGAACTGCCATTCTTGTCTGGCTCAGGTGACTTGAAAGGTTCCTGGGGGGGGGGGGGGGGTGGGGGGGGGGGGTGGGGGTGGGGGGGGGTGGGGACAGAGTTTGTGCACATAACATACTGCAACATTTTGATATGTTGAATGTACTGAATGCACTGCTGCTATGCACCCATGCACCTATAAGTGATAACGTGAAGGGGCAGACATAGCTTGCTATGAAGGGCATGACACAGCAGCAGAGAAGTCAGAAAACCTTGCTGTGATGGCAGGCATAGCTACCAATCCAAGGCTGGCCTCAATACACATACCCTGTACCTACAACACAACATACCTTGTACCTACAGCACAACATACCTGCACCTACAGCACAACATACCCAGCACCTACAACACAACATACCCAGCACCTACAACACAACATCCCTGCACCTACAACACAACATACCCTGCACCTACAACACAACATACCCAGCACCTACAACACAACATACCCAGCACCTACAACACAACATACCCAGCACCTACAGCACAACATACCCAGCACCTACAACACAACATACCCTGCACCTACAACACAACATACCCTGCACCTACAGCACAACATACCCAGCACCTACAACACAACATACCCTGCACCTACAACACAACATACCTGCACCTACATCACAACATACCCTGCACCTACATCACAACATACCCTGTACCTACATCACAACATACCCTGCACCTACATCACAACATACCCTGCACCTACATCACAACATACCCTGTACCTACATCACAACATACCCTGCACCTACATCACTACAGGCTGCAGTCCTTACCAGGTAGTCTGAGCCCGCAGGTAGAGACATACTGGAAGGCAGTGTCCTGCTCTTCTGTAGGGAGAGGAATGCAACATGTTAAGTACAGTGAAGGTCTCTATACACAAGTACACATTGTGCATGTGTGTGTGTGTTATACTCCTGCACACACATGCACACACATGCACACACATGCACATAGCATATGACACACATGCACACACGCCCACAGCATGTGACACACACATGCCCATAGCATGACACACATGCACACACATGCACACACATGCACACACATGCACACACATGCCCATAGCATGACACACATGCACACACATGCACACACATGCACACACATGCACACACATGCACACACATGCACACACATGCACACACATGCACATAGCATATGACACACACATGCACACACATGCACACACATGCACACACATGCACACACATTCACACACACATGACATAGCATATGACACACATGCACACACATGCCCATAGCATGACACACATGCACACACATGCAATCAAATGTACACTTGCTCGCGCAAACATCCACACATGCATGCAACACAAAATTGTCAACTTAAACACATACACACATGAGCTCAACACACAACAATAATTGCACGGCTCAAATGCATTGTAGTGATACTCCAGGAAAGATGGCAGTGTAGGCTAAAGGGGGGCAGTGATAGTGTAGGTTAGAGGGGTGTGATAGTGTAGGTTAGAGGGGTGTGATAGTGTAGGTTAGAGGGGTGTGATAGTGTAGGTTAGAGGGGTGTGATAGTGTAGGTGAGAGGGTGTGATAGTGTAGGTGAGAGGGGTGTGATAGTGTAGGTTAGAGGGGTGTGATAGTGTAGGTTAGAGGGGTGTGATAGTGTAGGTTAGAGGGGTGTGATAGTGTAGGTGAGAGGGTGTGATAGTGTAGGTGAGAGGGGTGTGATAGTGTAGGTGAGAGGGGTGTGATAGTGTAGGTGAGAGGGGTGTGATAGTGTAGGTTAGAGGGGTGTGATAGTGTAGGTGAGAGGGTGTGATAGTGTAGGTGAGAGGGGTGTGATAGTGTAGGTGAGAGGGGTGTGATAGTGTAGGTGAGAGGGGTGTGATAGTGTAGGTTAGAGGGGTGTGATAGTGTAGGTGAGATGGGTGTGATAGTGTAGGTAAGAGGTGTAGGTAAGAGGGGTGTGATAGTGTAGGTGAGAGGGGTGTGATAGTGTAGGTGAGAGGAGTGTGATAGTGTAGGTAAGAGGTATAGGTGAGAGGAGTGTGATAGTGTAGGTGAGATGGGTGTGATAGTGTAGGTTAGAGGGGTGTGATAGTGCAGGTGAGAGGTGTGACAGTGTAGGTGAGAAGTGATAGTGTGTAGGTGAGAGGTGTAGGTGAGAGGTGTGACAGTGTAGGTGAGAAGTGTGATTGAGAGGGGTATGATAGTGTAGGTGAGAGGGGTGTGATAGTGTAGGTGAGAGGGGTGTGAGATGGGTGTGATAGTGTAGGTGAGAGGGGTGTGATAGTGTAGGTGAGAGGGATGTGATAGTGTAGGTGAGAGGTGAAAACATACACAATGAGCTTTTGATATTAAGACAATTGAAGCCAGAGTGTGGAGGATGAGTGAAGCCACAGGGGGAAGGGTTTGGAATGACAGGGGAGGGGGGAGGAGGGGGAAATAAGGACCTGCAGGTGTGGGACCATGGTGTGGTAGTGGCTACAATAACCTTTATTAGCCACAAACATACATAAACAAAGACACATGCATTGTGAGATGGCTACTGACAAAAACAAAGGTTACAGTGCACTGTGGGAGTGTGAGAAAATGTGAGGTGTGGAAGAAGTGAGGAGTGTGAGGTGTGGGAGGTGGGAGGTGTGGGAGGCAGAGGAGGTGAGGTGTGGAGTGTGGGAAGTGCGGTATAGTGTTGTGAGTATTGGGAAGTAGAGGAAGTAGGAGAAGTGAGAAATGTGAAGAAGTGTGAAAAGTGGTTGAGAATGGTATGAGTGAGAAGGGAGAGGATGGTGGGTGGTGGAGGGTGGTGGGTGGTGGGTGGAGGAGTGGGAGAAAAGACGTACGTACAAATGCCTCACAATGTGCTCGCCATACAACGACTCTGACACTAAATTACTTTGCCCCTTGACAAAAACCTAAGCAGTAGGTATGTGCCTTCTTAAGTTGCCTTCCTTCCCAGTTATTCTTGTGATGCAAGAGAATCCATATCAACTGGCAGACTATGCTTTACTACACACAATTTTACACATACCCCCACAGACCCCACTAGAGAGACCATATAAGGTGTGAAAGCGTCCACCCTGCCACTACATGTACAACAGATATGAACCTCTTTGCATTGCACATATACCAGAATAATTAGGCCCCACCCCATCACCCTAACTTTTATGAATATGTGTGGCTTTTAAAACAGCTGGTCAACAGTTGGCCATATGATTGCAAAAATGAATGCCAACTGATATGGTACACGCAGCCCATAAGGCCATATTGCCAAATTCAGTTGCATTTGGCATTTATGCCAGCGTGTGTCATGGTGAGCCAGCATGTGTACAACCACAGCTCTGTGGAACTACACAGTAAGTCTCTGGCCGGAAAAGGAAATGGCCTGCAGGCTTTTATCGTACGATTTAAGTGTGCAAACCACATTTCTCTCTGACTCACCTCGGGGTGCTGGGGAGCGGGCCCGGTCGATATGTGCATGCTGAAACCCCACACCTCCTTGAGGGCTTCAAACACGCGCTCGCTGGGAATAGCAAACTTCTGGCTGTAGTGCGTCGCCAGCTCTTCCAGGGCTGACTGGTTGAGCGACCCATCTTTGGACACGTAAGGCTGCTCTGAAAGCGTGATTTTGTCCTTCTGGAGTTCGTCTTTCACCTTCAGCTTGATTTGAAGCTTTGTAAGTTCTCCCGTAGCACCTACGAAGTGAGGCAGCAGCTCCGGCTGAACCGACTTGTGGTGTTTAGTGATAGACGCAGGGAGCGTGGACGTGGTGTGACCTTTCTTGGAAGAATGGTCCGCCCCTCTAAATGGAGAGTTCCTGTTCACCTTCTTGTCGCCCGCGGGATTAAACGGCTCTGTGTAGTTCGTGTTGCCTTGCCAGGGCTCTGAGTAATTTTGCGGCGTAACCCCTCCGTTCTGGTCCGAGCCATTGGACAAAAGCAGCAGCTTTGCTTGATCCAGTAACAGCGCGAGGTGCTTTTTATCCTTCACACCAATCACATCCAACTCCTCGGCTTTGAGGTTTGCACACAACTCTCTGTTATCGTACCCATTATCGATAAAGTCCTTCAGGTAAGACTCAAGTCCAAGCGTCTCCAGCCACTCGTCAACTCTCCAATTTTCACTCAACGCCATATTTTTTTCTCAACCGCTAGAGGGAACAAGACGATTCTGCTGTCTTGCGTAACGGTCCGTCGGCTAGCACGAAAGCATCTCCAGAACATACGGCACGCCCACACAATGTTCTGCTAACCTAGCTCATGACGTCATTATAACTACATCTAATAGTTTGTTTTTTTCCCCCTTCAAATTTGCCATGAGCGCGAATCGTGAGCCAGAAAGCTATGGTAAATTCTCTTTAACAGTATGTTTTAATACAACTGTGGGCATGTCGTAAAATGTGGAGCTAGGAGTGTTGGGTCACGCGCCACGTGCCACAAGTATTAACGCAGAGGAGGACTTCTCCCTGGTTTCACACAAAACAGGATCCAAAAACCGTCCTCCCACTAGTACGTCGTCGCCACCGGCCCCTTCGAATTCAACGGTGCGCGTAGCTCAACCGCCACCCGCCAGGTCGAACCTAACTGCGCCTGTGAAACTACACTCCTCGGGCACGGGTGATGATTCTTCATCCGAAACTTCTGTGGTGAGAGAAAATCCGTGTACCCGTGACGAGAAGGGTGTTCGTAGAGAGGAAAATTCGAGTGAGACTACGGACGTAGCCCGCTCTAAGGATTCGGGCGAGACCCCACCAGGCAAACGCCCAGCATCTGCGGTCACCATTAAACTCGGCGCTGCGGTAGGCCTAGGAAGAAGATGTGTATGGTCGGGGTTCATGTGCTGGTAATCTTGACTATGTTCAACCCACCCTGTAGAAAGAGTCGGTGCCAGCAAAGAAAGCAAAAGTGGAGGTTGTCCCAACAAAGTCATCGGTGACTGGTCTTGCTGCAAAGGCGTTTGGAAGTGATGTCAGTACATGTACACACACGCACACACACCACACCCCTTTCCCCCAAAGTGGATAGCCATTTACAGGGACTGCTACATCTTTTTATACAGAGTGAAGAGGAGGAAGAAATGCCTCCGGAGGCAAAACTGCGCATGAGAAATATTGGAAAGTAAGTTGTGAACGAGGAACTGGAATCAACTTGTTATGGTGTTATCTTCTTTGTTACACTTGTTACGGTGTTATCTTCTTTGTTACACTTGATACGGTGAATATCTTCTTTGTTACACTTGTTACGGTGAATATCTTCTTTGCTACACTTGTTACGGTGTATATCTTACACATGTACAATGCATATTTGGCCAAGTAAACTACAAGCAGGAGGCCTTAGATATTGTTTTCTCTTCTCATAGGAACACCCCAACATCAGCGGGACCAAACTCCTTTAACAAGACTGCTGCAGGGTTCTCCAACCCAAAGGGATCGTGGAGGAAGGGTGAAGATGATGATGGCTTCTGATAACACAACACTATAGACCGACATCACCGACTGCATAAACATATACATGTATATACAATTCTGCACATACATACATACATACATCCGTACATACATATTGAGATTGTACACATACAAATGTACACACACTATAGATGCACATAAGACATGTGCAAACACAAATGCAACACACACATACAGACCTGTACAAAACATAACAATTATTACAATTATTATATCCTATAGTCCTTTAAGCTCCCCCAAGAAATGCCAGTTTTGATCGTGACAGGAAACTTGACCGATAGGTTCATGGTGTTCTCCATTTCATGCTTCACAATCTTGGCCGCATCTCTGAGGCTGCCACAAGACACCTCATACAAGAGCTCATCGTGCATTTGTAGCACCAGGTAAGCACCAAAAGGTGGCTTACGTTGGCCAGGGCTGCTTGCAAACAAGAAGCTACCAGCAATGCCAAACTGTTCAGACAATCGCCTGTCAATATTGATCATGGCCATCTTGACCAGATCTGCTGCCGAACCTTGAATTCTCGAGTTAACAGCCTGACGTTCAGCCTGGCTGCGGGCATGGCTGTTGGACGAGCGAATATTTGCGAGAAACCGCTTACGACCTAGCAGAGTTGTGACATGGCCATTCTCTTTGCAGGCCTGAATGGTCTGGGCAATGAAACCTTTCACAGCTGGGTATTTGGACTTGAAGGAATCCATGAACTTTGCAGCTTCCTCCTCTGAGATGCCAAGTTGGCCCCCGAGTGCCTTTGCACCAATTCCATAGATCATGCCGTAGCAAACCTGCTTGGCGTGTTGTCGCTGCGTGCCACTGACCTCCAAGGCAGGTATCCCAAGCCACTGCCCGGCAATCATCTTGAAGACGTCCCCGTCACTGTTTAGGAATTCCTTCAGCATTTTGTCCCCCGAGAGGTGGGCCAGAACCCTCAGCTCAAGCTGGGAGTAGTCTGCCGCTAAGAAGGTGCTTCCAGGAAATGGCACAAATGCACTCCGCATGGAGACTGATTTGGGTGCCTTGTTGTTGCTCTCAGATGCTTCAGTGCAGCAACGCACCTGACTCTCGGAAATAAGACAATCTCCTTCGCCTTCTGCAAGTGGATTGGTCCAAGCAGAGGTGTCGGCTCCAGCACCAATGTCATACTCCTTGGGCACGCTCTGCAGGGTTGGTTCAAACACAGCAACACGCCCCGTTGAGGTGTACGTTTGGCATGTGGCATGGATACGGAAAGAGTCCATGGTCGCATGCAACACGGCAGCCTTAAGGAGAGGGTAGATCACCTTGGTCATTGTGGTCGATATCCTCCTCCATACCAGGATGACCGCAGGGAGCGGATGCAACAAAGCCACCTTCTCCAAGACATCCTTGGCTGTGCTCAGATGCTGAACCCTCCTCCTCCTCACGTTCACGCCAAGCGTGCTCCTTTGTTGCTTACACTCCGCGCCAGGGGGCAGCTTGAGCTCCACAAACAGGACCTGGGCCACGTCCTCGGGGGAGGTCAGCGAAAAGCTCCTCCCTGCAAGGGAGTACGCCTTACTTTCCAGTTCCGTGAGGCGGTCCTGCAGCATGGACTTCTGCAAAGAGCACTGCTCAGGGGAGAACCCGATCCCGTTCAGCTCCATTTTGGCTAGCACTGCTATCAAGGGCATCTCGACCTCGGCAAATGCCCTGGTCAGGCCTTCAGCTTCCAGCAGCGGCTCGATGTTCACCATGAGCAGGAACGAGAGGATAGCCTCAGATGCGGCCCTCATCTGTGGGTCGGTGGAGTGGGTGGCAACGCTGGAGAGCAGCTTGTCTTCCTGGCCGTCCTCTGTCAGGACAGGCTGGTCAGGGAGGTAATGGAGGACCATCTTGTGGATGGTCTTCTCTTTGGCATCTGGGTCGAGGAGCCAGCTGGCCACCTTGGGATCAGCAAGAGTGCCCCTAGGAAAGACCCCGCACGACAGCGCTAGAGACTTCAAGTGCTCTTTGGCATTGTAAGCGACCAGCCTCTTCCTGCAATTGGCGTTGGTGAATATGCTCGCCGTGGCGCCAACGCGAGCTGAGAAGGGCATGGTGGTGGAAGCTCCGTCTGCCTCGTCCTGAGTCAGAGGTAGATAATAGACGTCAGTCCCACCCCAGCAAAAGGCAACACCCACAACTTGCTCATTGCTGTGTTCAAGGGCAATCCCCTTGACAGTCACATCTGGGCCAACCAAAACCGTGCCTATACCTTTGGCTTGCTGTAGTGATAGGGTTGCCACTGCAAACGAGACATTTACCTGCTCCATGCACTCGCCGACAAATGTCTCAAAGAGGAGGCTGTTTGCTGAAACATCGATAACAGTGATGCCCGAGATGGAGGTGTGACTGGCGCTGAGAGCAGACAAGTCCTGAAGCCTCGGTTGGTGCAACGAGTAGTCAAGGCGAGACACAACACTTTCCGGAAATGCATCCACCCCCTCAAAATGGGATGCATGTTCGCCCCGCACATGTAGGCTGTCGGCCTCCCTAGCATTGATTTTGGGTGCCGGAGGGACAATGGGAGAGTCACTGATAATACACAGCAGCTCTGGAGTCTCATTGACATGAGTCGACGTGGGGGGACTAGCCACACCTGATCCTTCATTGCATGCGGCATCTAAGATGGCCAAGGCTCGGCTGCTGAGGTTCAGGGATGCATCCAGGGAGCATGGAAGGTGAAACGAGGGGACCGGGCTAACAGTGGGATTGCAATGGTCCGCAGGGACAGCTGGTGCAGGCGTGGACGCACACAGGGTTGAGGGTGCGGGTATGACCGCAGAGTGAAGGAGCACAGAGGTGACAGGTAAGTCACAGGCTAGTGCACAGGGTGAGGTGATGTGAGCAGAGGGAGGAGTTGAGGGTATTGTGACTGTGGGTGGAGGTGGAGAGGTGGGAATAGGAGGGACACTTACGAGACAGGAGGCAGGCACAAAGTGTGCGTAGGGAAACTCTGTCATCAAAGATGGTGCGATTCTCCCCCCATCCAGCCCCACTGGTACAGTGGACAACCCTGGTGTGCCAGGAGGGCTGTGGCAATCCTTGGCTGCATCTGAAGACATCCCATTCTGAAGCATTGCCGGGCTCTGACTTGGTCGTCTGAAAGACCCACTCCTATTCACCTTCTTGCGAGGTGCCAGGTGCGTTGCACGGGCATGCAAGCCAAACCGTTTCTTCGACTTGCCTGCACTGACAGGCACCTGCTCAGCTTGCTGGTTGTTCCACAGTGCTGCAGGGAGGTTGAGTTCTTCGGCAAGGATGGCCCTTGCTCCTTCAACGATCATCCTTGCAGCTTCGCCGGTGGTCACCCTCCTCTTCAGCTGCACACACCAGGTACCAGATGAGTCTTCCGGACCTCCTCCCTCCTCACCGTGATGCTTCCTGAAGGGTGTGGCCTTTCGCAGGCAAAGTTCGACAGAAGAGGGGTTGGCAGTGGCCAAAGACGCCAGACTGTGGAACCCAGCGTTGTAGAGCACACGGGCCCGAAAGGCATTGACAAGAGACAACCTCACAAGGTCACACAACTCCCTCTCCACACCAAAAGTGAGCCTGTTCTGGAACTGCGAGAGAAGAAGCTCCAAGTTTTTCCACCCGAGTCGGTTGCAAAAGACAGTCGTCATCCCAGCGAATGTCCCCGCGGCTCCCTGCAGCGACTGGAGCAAGCCCTTGGTCGCCCCATACTTGCCAGCCACTTGCGGGATGGGCATCTCGTGGACCAGGTCCTGCAGGGCAAGGGCCGTGTAGAAACGCTGGTGGACCCACAGGAGTGCTTTCTGAGCATCCGTGTGGGCCGAGACCTTTCCCTGGACGGCCCTGCCCAGGAAGGACTCCAGGACCCCCACTGTGTCAGCCACGTGTTTCATGTCTGCTGGTAGCCGCTCCAGGATACAGAAGTATCGGTGCCAGTCAATGTTGGGCCACTGGTCCTGTATATACACAGGTGTCACCTGAGAGATACAAGGGGGGGAGGGGGGGGGGGGGAACAGCAGTTATTACATATACGAAAATACATAGGAGGAGGAAGAGGAGGAGGAGGAGGAAGAGGAGGAGGAGGAGGAAGAGGAGGAGGACGAGACAAAGGAGAAAGGCAAAACCGGGAGAGGGAAGGAGTTATGGAATTATGAAACAATGAGAAAAGCCACAGAACAAGGGGATGGTGGTAAATCAAAGTAAGAGGGTACACTACAGCATCACTAGGCATGGGTGCAGGAGCAGCAGGCCAGCGGTTAATCACAGTTGCAACACAAACCTAATTCCACAGAAGGGCTTGGTCTAGCATGCACCCATATACACAATGGACATGTACAGTAAGACAAGTTTTGTGGTTATTTGTTTGAACCATACAGTCATAAGAGATGCAAACTTTATTTTCAGAATCTCCAATCATTTCTACATAAGAATTATTCTTTTGATGTTAGTTATTAAGTGTAAACAATGCATGGTAATCCAGGTAAATAACTTTGGTTTGTAAAACATTTTACTGAATGTAGTTTTAAGAGCCCAAATTTATTTGTGTGGTTACTGCCGTACAGTCCATGTGTACATTGAAGTTAATCAGCCCTTAACTATTACTGGTTATTAAGATCAATCCCGTAGTATGCGTTTCTGAGGTTACTCCACGCTTCGCAATAATTCTAATTCCAATGATTTAATTTGACTTAAGATGAGATCTTCTGGAATACAATGGAAAAGTCCCCAGGGTATTAAATGGTACCTTGGTATCAGTATTAGATAAGTAAATAAAAGCTAGAAAGTATGAAAATTACACATTTTTTGCTCGTTAGCAATCTGGTTAGTTGTAGGTTGTTCTGCATTTAGAACACATACCGGATGAAAAAAAACTCACACAATCTCTTACAAATATTGAGGTTCCATCAAGCAGTTTAACCACTGATGAAAGGAAGCGTGGATTGTTACACCAAGCTTCTGCATGGTATATCGCACTAAAAATGAGAAAAATAAATAACTCGTAGATGACAGCAGTATGCATAAGTGGCACAGCTACCTAGCAGCTGTCCATGCCCGCCCTCGGATATCACGATGGGGCTTCCTCAGGCAGCGCCTACGTCGGCGACCAAGTGTTATTCCTGGGATAATATTCGACCAAGATAAATAATATAATAATGGCAGCTGATATTTTAAGTGCAGCTAAATTTGAATGGCTTAAGGACATATGATATACAAAGAAGTCCTAAAAATGGGGGAAATTTTCATATTTAATTACTTATTTAATGCTGAAACCAAGGTACCAAAAAAATATTAAACATTATATGAATACCCCAGGAACGTTTCCATTGTATTCCAGAAGATCCCAATGTCATTGTAAGTCAAATTAAATCGTTTGAATTATTGCAAAGCGTGAAGCAACCTCAGAAATGCATACATTGTACAACGGGACCAATCTTAATAACCAGTAATAGTTAAGGGCTGAATACTTGAATGTACATAGGGACTATATAGTAGTATCCAAAATTTGGGCTCTTAACTACGTTCAGTGATGAGAAAATGCTCCACAAACCAAAGTTGTTTACCTGATTACACGCATAGTTGTCACATAATCAAAAGCATAATCCTTATGTAGAAATGATTGGAGATTAAAGTTTGCATCGCTTACGATGGAGTTACAAACAAATAACTACAAAGCTAAAAAAAACTTGGTCCTATTGTGTGGAACACTGTATGTAATTTGACACTGCATGGCGGGTTTAAGGTACAACGTACACATAATAAGATATTCAATACCAAATAGTGTATCAGGTAACAACAAACCTCCCCCCCCCCCCCCCCCCACCCTCATTTGGGTTTCCATGTACATCTGTACTGTAGGATTTTTTTTTCTCCCTCTCCCGGGCCACATGTACCAGATCCTCCATTGCACACACATAAGAGCTGTATGTAGAACACACACCCATTACAAACACATAGTGTTGTACGTAAAACACACGCCCATTACACACACATAAGAGTTGTATGTAAAACACACAATGCACAACAAACTAAATGCCACACACTAAATGCTTACCAGGGACCTGGGTGTAACGCACAACAAATGCCTACCAGGTAGACCAGGTGAAGTTCATTCTCAAGAACAAAGTTCTTCCTCGCTTTACAAAGCTCCAGAAATACAATGAGAGCCTCATCAGGTGAGAGGGCTGAAGCAACAGTGGCCAAGCCCAGCTGGGTAGCATAATACTCCCGAATAGCAGCCCCCTGCTGGTGCCCTGTAGCGTCCACGCCATCCCTCTGACAAACAAACTCATTCTCCTCCAAGAACTTGATGGCTGAGAGCAGCAGCCTTATGGTGCACCCGGAAGGGTCTTCTCCTTCTTCAGCACAGGGAGCTGCTCCCTTCAGTTCTGCGAACAAGAGGGTGCAGGACATGTAGTGCTGGATGTCGTCAATGGTGGAGGCAGCGCCATTAGCAACCACCTCGAGCACTGCCCTCTTCACCGCAGGGAGGCCGTCCGGCTGACCCGATTCCTCGCCCCTCCTCCCCAGGCAGCTCCTAACCGGCTTGGGAGAGGACTGCAGGAGGGAGGCCACTTTGGAGCGCTCGCTGGGCTTGCATATCAGGATGCTCTCCCCACGGCTGTCGATGCCCTTCCTCCCTGCACGCCCCACCATCTGCTTATACACCTGAACATCAATCAGTGACCGGTTGAAGAATGGAGTCCTCACTATGACCAGCCGAGCAGGAAGGTTCACGCCAGATGACAGGGTAGATGTGGCAGTTAGAATCTTGATCAGTGACAGGCGGAACGCGGCCTCAATGATCTCTCTCTCATCCAGGGTGAGACCAGCGTGGTGGAAGGCGACCCCATTGGGTACTGTCAGCCCAAGCGCAGGGTCCATTCCAACTTGAGTTCTCTTCAGCTGCTCACAAACGTCGGCTAGCCCGGGCCTATCGATTATCGGAGAGTCTGCATGACCTTCCAGAGGTACTGAACTCAGGAAGGAAGCCCTAGCAACAGCCTGTGCCAGCTTCTCACACCAGTTCTTGGTTGGGCAGAATATGAGTACCGAGTGACCCTGGGTAACAGTTTCCCCACAGAGAAGCAGGATGTCGTCTTCATCGCCGGGAAGTGATCCGGCCATATCGAGGTCCCTCACCTTCTGGAGCTGGGAGTTGTACAGCGAAGGACCAATCTTGACCATCTCTGTCAATGGGACTGGCCTGAAGTCGGTGCGAAAGAGCTGCGCGCCTAGCCACTGCGCCAGGATGTCAAGGTTTGGCAGAGTGGCACTCATGCCCACCACCTGGATGGTGGCCCTCACCGCTGCCTGGGCCTGCTGACCAGGAGGAGGAGACACGCCTTTGCTACATGCAAAGAGTACCTTGGTAAGCAGGAGTTCCAGGAGGTAACCTCGATGCGGGTCACCGATCATGTGAAGCTCGTCCACCACGATGAGACCCAGACATGCAAGCTGGTTCTCTTCCAGGAGCCTGTTCACCAGGCTGTTTGCCTTCTCGATGGTGCAGATGGCTATGTCGATAGCCACCAACCCGCCTGCTGGTGATTGGTTCCCAACAAAGCTTCCTACTCTTACCCCTACAGGCTCGAACAGTTTTTGAAGGTAAGCGCATTTTTCTTGTGCAATGCTGACAAATGGAAGGACAAATATGACCTTCTTTCTCAGCTCCAAGGCGCACTTCAGGGCCAGAAGTTCAGCGACAAGTGTCTTACCAGCGCTAGTAGGTGCGGAGTAGACGAGGTTACCGCCAGAAAGAACGCCTGGCAACGTCAGACACTCTGCCTGCCACTCGAACATGGCAAAAACTCCATTTTTACCGTAGTTTTCAACGACTTTATTCGGAAGACCCCACTCCGACAGCGCAAGTATAGGTACCTTTGGCGCCTCCGAGGAGCCTGTGTCAGGAAGTGAAGGGCTACTCAACACCTTCGAATTTGCAGAGTCGGACAGAAATGCGTTTAGAAGTCTCCTCGAAGGAGGTCCTTCGGGATGGGAGAAGGGTGTACCACATGCTCCAGCAGACCCAGAGACAACCTCTACGTGCAATGCATTTCGAGGGCTAAAACTCGGCAACTCTGGGTTTTGTATATCAAAAGGAGCGTGGACCGCGTGGTGCTCTTGTGCCTGAGGTGGAAGCTGCAGAGAATGTGGCCTTTCTTCGTGCATAAAGCTGCCTAGCTGTGATATTCTCATTCCATTCTCTTCGTCTTTTGCACGCGGAGAATAGTACAGTACATTTTTCCGTGTGTTCTCCTTGCGTCTCTTGGCAGAACTACTGCCGTCGGCTGCAAACTTCGCTTTTATTCTAGAAGAACGCATAGGGCCTACGCTACTACATGTATATGCGACGGTTGTATAAGGATACTTAGGGTTAAAAGCAAATATAAATCAACTCACGTGGACACACAAGAGGGATGTCCTGTTGCAGGAGCGTTGTACGGTGGTTTTCCAACCCATGTACATGGTTACACAGACCTTTTAGACTCAGTAAGGTTTAAATAGACGTAGTATTCTACCTGTTTAGTCCCATATCCTGTACAGGCAGTGTGGCTTTCTCTGAAGTGGCAGCAAGCCGTGAGAGCTCAAAGCAGACATCTGCTCCTGATATAACCGCCACGAAGGTAACCCTGAAGGGCTCAGAATGTAGGTCACCCAAAGATCTCAGTACAAACCTTCTGAGGTATCTGGAGCTAGCAGACATCGAGAAGAAGCAACAGGTTGCGAAGATACCGTTTTTCACATCTGGAAGCTACCTCGCAGTGACGCGTAGTGACTCGCTGTCGCCTACGGGTAAGACTCGGTTTGTGGGGATCTGCATTGCGAGACGAAACAGAGGACTCGGCTCGACATTTATCCTTAGAAATGTCATCAATGGGTTTCCAGTTGAGATGACATTCGAGCTGTTTTCACCAAAGCTCATCGAAATAAAAGTATTAAAGCTGGAGAGACGAAGGAGAGCCAAGCTGTACTACCTCCGTGACAAGCCACTCAAGTATAGCACGGTTAGCGAAGACATGGAGCCTGTCAATAGTGAAGGCCGTATTCTTCAACACAAGAGGAAAAGGGGTGCGCCTGCTTGATGGAAAGTTCCAGCTTCGCACTGGTATAAATAAACCGTTTTTCAGGTCCATGTGAAGTGCAAATTGTTATTATTGTCAGTAAACAACACTGTTGAAAGTATGAGTGTTTTTCCCAGAGAAACTCTCTACAGATTTATTTATGTAGCAGCTTGTCTGCAGTGAAGAAAACCTCTTCACTTCGTGCCGAACAGGTATTGTGTTTTTAGGATGGACGATATACAAATGAAGTGCTATGTGTATGGCACCAATATGAACATACTACAGTTAGATTAGATTGTACAGCCAAATGTACACCGCTATGCACTTTCTACGTGGTGGACATATAGCCATTTGATGTTGCTGTCATCTCTAGTGTAACTTAGAATGTTGACACTTCTATACTGTATATGCCCTACATCATGCACCTTCTTGTGCCATGTGTGCCACTCTTTTTATCTAGGCAGTGGGTGGAAGCTAATTTGATCATGCTGTTAATAGTCTTCTTCATGCATAGAGGAAAGGGGAAGACATTCAGCACAGGTCCTGTATAGATTCATAATTCAGTCAACTACATTTTGAAGCAGTATTGATAATACACATGTATACAACTTAGTCTGGGGACCCGACTGATGTCGTACATGTAGTAACACCATTGGCGAACAATAGGTAAACTTTTATTGTACGTCAGTGCAAATTAGAGTTGCAGTCTACTCAATGCTCCATTTAAAACACTGGCTATTATTCTTGATACACAACCAACAGTTCCACATTCATGCATTGTTTTGTTAATTCAGTACATGCAATGTTGCCGCGAAATATAAACCTTGATCCTTAATCATCTGTATCTCGGCAACCTTAATCATCTATATCTCGGCAACACTGATTTTCAACCTTGAGCTCAAAGTTACAAGTATATAAAAACATTCTCTACGAGAAAGTTGGTGATATATATAGGATTTGAAGGCAATAGTGGTGTCAAAAGCAGGGAAACAAGGGTTGAATGATAAGGAAAAACGAAATAGTCCTATATTTAGCACATGCATGCACAATGTATTGTTCCACAATGTGTGCCGGCTAAATATAGGACTATTTCGTTTTTCCTTATCATTCAACCCTTGTTTCCCTGGCTTTTTACACCACAATTGCTATACATCACCAACGGCTTTCTCGTAGAGAATGTTTTTATATACTTGTTTCATTGCTTTTTACTGGATGCATATACATGTATATGCTTTCAAAAAGTCATGATATCTAAATATATTAACTGAATTTCATAACTCATGTTGCAACAGATAAGACATTTGTACACTGCCGGATCATGCACATATGCTATACTATCTAAACTTGGTATATAGAATATCATTCATATAGTACTAACTCAGCCATGGATGATAAATATTGTTCAGTCCATAAACAATGTTACTCAGTTTTAATATAAAAGTATAGCGATACCAGCGAAACTTATAAGTCTGTTTTCTTCTTGATATGACAGCAACAGGTGTGTCCATCATCTCTTCCTTCATTACAGTATGTGTCAACTCAACTTCACCTCACTCCATGCACCAGATGATACATTCAGCATGCTTAAATGTACTCAACATGCAGGGTCCTTCACAAGCCTTTTGCTTCCATTGAAGATAAGAACGTATTCTTTTGGCATTGCATGAATACATACAGAATTTATGATAGAAACACCAAAAGCACCAGCATTAAATAGCTTCAAGTTATACTTTAGGAATATATCTTGAAAGGATATCCCTCGCATACATCACGTACAGGTGACTGGTGCATGATGAGAAGCTATGGTACCCCTCGCGCCATGCAACATGTAGCTTTTCTGATAAACGAGCTTTGTGGTACATGTTATTGTAGCTGACTTGATGAAGCTATTAGCTGCAGCCCATCAACCAAGGTTATGCCCAACACCTACACGGTCGTCTATGGATCACGTGCGTGGTTTCTAATTCTCTTCTACTCCTCTATGGTTATCTTGACTTCTTGTGACATGGAACCAACGACAGACCGTAGGTTTTAGTGTTGTCTTTTGAATGCGACAAACAGATAAGCGATGCCGTTGTCCCAGACCCTCTAATGTAGACGCGAGTTAAGTTTTATTTTAATGATTTCATCATTCCTCAAGCAATCCTATATCATTATGGAACCTTGCTAGTGCCGGCAGATTCTGTCCCCCCCGCAGATTTCGTCCCCCCGGACATAATCAATCTGCTAGCGGAAATTGTCCCCCACGGACGTAATCCACTAGCAGATATTGTCCCCCTTCCGCAGAAATTGCGTTCGATACTCCAATACGTATAGCCTTTCCTGTACACTGTAGGTGTCAACACTAGGTGATCGATACTCCGCCTTTCCTAATATGCATAGCCAGGGCTGCCAGGGAGTGAGATATCGGAAGGACCCCCCCCCCCCCCCCCCCCCCCCCCCCCCCCCCCCCAGCAGTCTCTAGTGCGTTCACTAACGCCAGCATTCCGTGTGCTAGCGCCGGAATTGGACACGGCTGCATTGAAACGTTGGACAAAAAGGCTACGCCCCTTTTCCCCATAGCAACGGACCTAATTACAACCCTAGCAACACATCTGTTCGATACAGTGCTGGCGTTGTCTATGTACAGTTTCTAAAACTGATGTCTACTGGTATTAATGATGTGCATCTCTGGCGTTATCTTTCAATCCTGGATGTGGCATTAGCTTGCAAATCCACGGGGTGATTCACCGTGATTGACTGTGATTCTGAGTCGACCTAGGAGGATAAACGTTGCCCTGGTAAAGTTTCCGCCCTTATAAAGTCCTTGAAATTTTAACAGTGTAAAGCCGGTAGGTTGTTTCTATATTTTCCAATGTCATCTCGTGGTGCCGCGTATTCTACACTGTACTAGAAGTTGTGAGCCTTCATATTCATAATCAATATTGTTATTTTTAGCATACACAACCAAAAAAATTTGCTCCGTAACGGATTGTTTTTGGCAAACATACGGTTACGGATCAGAAATTCCAACCGGTACGGATCAGATAAGCGTTACAGAATGTGACTGATCCGTTAGATGAAAGTTGTAGCGAGATGTAATATGGAGAGCTGTTTGTTTCAATATTCGATACCGTATTTTTCATTCGATAACGCTAAACTTCATTCGATAAAACTAAATTTCATTCGATAGGGAACGAGGATCATTCGATGGGGAACGAGGTTCTATTCGATGGGGAACGAGGTTCTATTCGATGGGGAACGAGGTGGTACGAGTTTATGTTTTATTGATAAATAATACGTACATACATTTTTTTTTCACTTTATTAGTATTATACAATACATGTAATATCAAACACAGCAGTAAGATAACTAAATGCACCCTATTATTACTACTAGTCTGGGACGAAACATCTGGAGAGGATGGCTACAGCATTGGTTCTAACTAAGGTGATTCAGCCTGCCATACAGGTCAGCTAGGACCACAGCCTTAGCCCTGTTGGAGCTAGTTGCAAGGAGAGAGGCCAGAAGTGCCAAAGACTCCATTGCTTCTGTCCCCCAAGCACCATATGCCTCAACACCCTACCTCCTTGCATTTGGCATCGTTTTCTTCATGCTTTCTCTGCTAGCCCTGCTTCATACAAATAATAGTATTATCAGTTATTATTATTATTATTAGCTTGGAAGCACTGCCCAGCATATATACATGAATGATGCTGGTCAGAGCCAATGCAAAGGCCCTGCTAAGAAGAGTTAGCTTAGGGTTAAATTACTAGAACTTTAGTTAGTTAAATATTATATTGTTATTTATTACATACATAGGTGCTGGAAACAATACACACATACACACACATGCACATGCAAACACACACACGTACACTCCCCCCCCCCCCCCCCCACACACACACACACACACACACACACACACACACAAAGTCATGACGGAAGAAGACCTCTAGCTTGCCAGAATGGCTCTGGCAACGGACCTGACTAAGGTACTATGTCATGTTTAGCCTGCTATACATGTAAATGTCTGCCAAAATGTTCCACAGCTATAGGAATGCAGGTCCATTACAACTTAGAAAGCTAATTACGAGCTTCTTGCCATTTGGCTTGATTCTTCAAAGATGGCAGGGGTGAGGGATGATGCACTGTAACATCCAGTGCAGCTGGCTTGCCTCTGTTCCATCCAGTAATGAATGCTTAGATGGGGATCTCCTCCATGTCTGCAGGTCACTGCATGGCAGCCAAGGGAATCAAGGGCGATTTTGGGGGCAGAAAGGGCACATGACCCCACCTGGAGATGTCCAATCCCAGCCACCACTCAATGAAGCCTGGTATTCATTGGACTCCAAGTGCAAGCCCAAACCAACAGAAGGGATCACTGACAGCCAAGAGGCTATTACAGTGGTGTTGTTGGATATTACAGTGCCAAATAAAAATTGTACATGTAATTAACTTGTGCAGTTTTGGATGTTATCCTTGGTCAGCAGTATTGAATTAGAAGACAGCATCATTAGTTCAATGTTCTCATCTCACTCAAAACATCTATATACAACTATATTTATTCAAACAATACTGAAACGTTTTGTCCAGTTTCCCTTTCACCTATCCACCACTGAAAAAAACTGTGGCCAAGGTTAGGACACTGCTCTGCATTCAGCCTCACACTGCTTTGCATTCTGCCTTGATGGTTTGAAATTCTAAAATAATGGACAGACAGCTGCATTCAGTAGAGTTTACACATCTCTCAATTTAGGTATTACAAATTTAAACCTTGCCATCTCTCACCTTCATTGCTCACTCATTTCAGCCCTTGTCTCTCTCTGCATTGTCCCACCCTTTTCACCCTTAATTCTCACACCTACTTCCCACTGCAGTTCCACAATTGCCTTGCCCTCACCACACTTGCTACTCCATCTGCACATTTATCTGCATTTGTATTCTCTTACCTAAACGCATCTGCTGGATCTCAAGGAGTGCTACCGATATGTCACAAACCAAGATGACCCTTGTGCACTCTAATAAGAGTTAGATGAAGAGCGGATAGAAAAACAAAAGTTATATGTGAGAAGTGAAAGTGAACTGGAATTTAGATACAAAATATTATATACACATACCCATTATTTTATCCCTAATAAAAACATAAACACGCAGTAATACCCCCTCATTCGTCGTTGCTCGATAATGTGACACACTACACACGTGCTACTGATAGTTGTTACAGCAACGGCTATGTACGGCTCTCCTGGGTACCAAAAACCAAAAGTACTAATTTCTCTGATATACACACACAGCTGCACGCACGCACACGCACACACACACACACACACACACACACACACACACACACACACACACACACACACACACACACACACACACACACACACACACACACACACACACACACACACACACACACACACACACACACACACACACACACACACACACACACACGCGCGCGCACACGCCTTCTCGAGCGTGCACAAAAACACGTAGAGCTAGGACTACGCTTCGTAAACAAACAGCCCAAACAAGACCAGTGGCGGATTTGGGGGGGGGGGGGGGGGGGGGGGGGGGGGGGGGGGGGCGTGGAGGGCGCACGCCCCCTAATATACGGATGATAAAAATAAATAATAAGACTATTAAGTTAACCTGTAACCCTTAACCTTTAATCTATTTTCATCCATCCTGAATTAAGGATGACTTTACGCCGCTCGTATCGACATAAATTCGAACGGTATTGATGATTTTTTTTTTTAATATTTAGCTTCTGTAGGCTTTCATCTAAACAGCGCTATCCATTATAGTCATTCAAATCTTTTAGAAAAAACAATGTTTAGGCTTAGTTTACTTTTTCGTTCGCAAATAATGCCGCGGTTACCATCAAAGTCGGGTATAAGGTTGAGGAAAGAGCAGGAAGCTTACTTTCAAGATAGAAACTGTTACTACGATCTGTAAGGAGAGCCACATAAGCAAATTAAACAATATGGGACACAGGAGGTACGAGCATCGAATTAGGCGGACTAAGAAAAGTGAGTCAGAGCGGGTGGTACGATGTTTAGCCTCTGCAAAATAAAAATAAAAAAGCATTTCTGTCGTTGAGATCTAGAGCGATGCAGAAATGCCTAGCATTGGTAGAAATGCTGTCACCAGTACTGTTGGCACATAAAATGAAGGGGTGGATGCTCGGACAGTGATAATAAATTACACTTTTCTATTATTTTGTGTACAAGTTTGATAAAAATACAACTTCTACCAAGAGTCTGAAGGTGCTACCACCAATAAGTAGTGAAAAAGAGTAAAATTGATATTTTCAATGCTCTTTGTAAGCATTACAAACTATAAATTGCTAATCATTTAATTTATGTACGCGGGAGCAACGTTTGGGCTGCTTTCTAGATAATAAAAATTATTCCATGCTATAGAATGTGTGCACCATTGTTGAGAGAAACAGCTTTTATGTTTTAATGATTTTAATTTTCACTGCAATGGCTGTTATAAACGGCAGAACTCACCATCCTGAATTCAGGATTTTACCGATCCTGAATTCAGGATCGTTTCACGCAGATTAAAGGCTGAAGCGTGCTAGAGAGAAAGTGAACGGTTGTGCGTCAGACGAACGTCAAACCCAAAGCTGCTGCAGCACGTGCGCATGCGCAGTTTGCACAACTCGAAGGCATAAAGGCTGTTTCGGTATGAAATTCCGTATTGTTCTGAAGCTTCATAACGCGGAACTTGCAAAGCTTCTGGGGCGAAGCCCCAGACCCCAATGGGGGAGCTTACAGCGCTCCCCCATACCCCCTAGCTGGAGTGGGAGGGGGCGACGCCCCCTCCCGCACCCACCCCCCTTTCCTACCCTCTGCCCTTAGCGCCCCCCCCCCCCCCCCCCCCCTAACTCTAAATCCTGCGTCCGCCCCTGAAGACACTGCTTAGCCTCTACGCTCACAGATTTTGCGATGATCTGCTGAAAAACAGTATATAGCTTCTCCGCCGGCCCATCCAAACCTTCTCTCTTTAAAAGGTTCTATTATATATTCAAGAGAGGATAAAACCCATTCCTGCCAAGTCTCAGTACAGGTAACGGCATAAACTCGTACCACCTCGTTCCCCATCGAATAGAACCTCGTTCCCCATCGAATAGATCCTCGTTCCCCATCGAATGATCCTCGTTCCCCATCAAATGAAATTTAGCGTTATCGAATGAAAAATACGGTATCGAATATTGAAACAAACGGCTCTCCATACCCCATCGAATAGATCCTCGTTCCCCATCGAATGATCCTCGTTCCCCATCGAATGAAATTTAGCGTTATCGAATGAAAAATACGGTATCGAAATTGAAACAAACGGCTCTCCATAGTAATAATAGACTATTTATAATTGCATTCCTTGCTGGTGACTACAGCGATACTTACAATCCCCCTTGGATCCGCCACTGGCATCAACCATGCTCTCAAGGTCTCTGATTTTGTGTTACTCTACAAAAAAGACCGTTATGTGCGCCCTATCTCTTGCATCAATGGCCGCGACGGTCGTATATATCTACTATTTGGTAGTATATTTGCAGGCTGGAGTTTATGCCCAACCCGAACCTTTGACTTCCGTACTGGTAGATGGACGTGCTCCTTCCAATAGAAGTTCCATTGTGGAAGAGAAGTGCAAGGACATAGGGGCACCTATACACCAGCCTGATCCGAACTACACTGATATTGTCAAGTATAAAGTTTCGCCCAATGTCTATTGCTCACCACTGGTTCCTAATAACATTTGGAACGATGATAAGAAGGTGGTGGTGCGTTCCGTGTACTTGGACAAAAGAGAATGGAATGGGCACCCTACTTCGTACGTCTTCATGGTCGAAATTGATCGCCAAGTGTTATCTCGTAATCCCTTCGTGCAATGTCAGGTTGGGAACCAGACCTCTACTACCATTGATTATATGGTGCCACAGCTTGCGATGACAGTTGTAACTGAATGGTGTCCCAAGATTACCCACCAAACCATTGTAGTGCACTGCTATCTACCAGCAGGTAGTGCTGCAGGGAGCAAGGCAGTTCTATTCTACAAAGTGGACCCACAATCTCCCATTATGGCTGCTGAGTCTGAGAGGCCTCTCGTCATTCCAGCTCCCCCTGTTCCAAGACCCTCTCCAGATAAACCAACCATTGTAAGCTGCATAGCGGTGCAGTATGGCCAGCCACCTTTCCTGGCGGAGTGGGTCCATTACCAGAAAACCATTGGAATCAGCCATATCCAAATGATAGCAGAGTCCTCCATACTTGGCAGTAGAGCACTGAAAGATCCATCAGTGAAGAAGGCAATAGATGAAGGGTCCCTAACAATTGATATTTGGCACACATGGTTCAGTTCTGCACAGATGTATGACCACTCCCAGCTTCTGGCCTATGAAGACTGCCTATATCGATTTCAGGGCACATATGATTATCTGTTCCCACATGATGCCGATGACTTCTTTGTTCCCCTTATTTCAGACCAGAGGCAACTTCCGTACTACATCAACAAACATTGCTCCAAAGCAGGAACATGTGCAATGGGATGGTACCAGATGTGCCCCACATGTGGCATCCTTCATGAAACTGGTGAAGATGGTAATGTGACAGACACATTAAAATATTTTGATCGCTGTAGGCGTAGTATTTGGGAACCAAAGTCAGTACACAATATACCAGTGACATTTGACGTGAGCACTCACCATGGGCACAGGTGGGCACCTGGCTATACAGAGATAGAAGTACCAACAAGCGAAGCATATGTAGCACACATTAGGTTATTTTAGAGGATTGTCTTGCCATTTGTAATAGTACTGAATGCTCTGTTAATAAACTTATACCTGATTAACCATAGATTGATCAAAGCAATCTTCTGCCCAAGACTCTCAAAGCCCACGTATCGCGTATGATATTGAAATAGTGGTTTTTGTATTACAGGGGAGTCAAAGTTTCATCCCCTCTTTACTGGGGTTCATTCACTCCAATCGTCCTCTCTTCAACAGGAGGCATGGGTAGCATTGCCACTACCACCTACAAACGTTTGGCATCACTGCTAGCTGACAAATGGGGCACATCATACAGTCAGACCATGGGGTGGCTTCGCTGCCATCCATCCTTCTCTCTTTTACTATCATCCATACAATGTATCAGAGGAGCGCGATCAAATCAAGGACATGCTATTGTAACGTACGTACTTTCCAAGTATCGAAAACTATAATACTGAAATACAACCACCCGGTTGCATGGCAACCAGCCATATATACACGTATAACATAGCCAATCATAACACACATAGAATATGACCAATCATGTAAGTTCTATACTTGCCACACTATACACCTCCCAGCCTTGAACTGACAGTCAGTGAATCTCTGATACCTTTGTTTGGTGTAGCATGATTGACAAAAACCTTCCAATGTTCCTCTATTGTGGTGCATGTACATGTATTTATGTATCAATATTATTTATTATTTAAATCTATATGGTCATCTAAACATGTCCCTAATTAAGGCCAACTCAAGAGTTATGTTAAGTAGAAGTGCATTGTAGATTGTAGTTAGTTGTGTATTTTACGTATGTGTGTATAAATTCACAATACATGTATTATTATTTATATACAAGTAAATAAAAAACATTCTCTCTGAGAAAGTTGGTGGTATATAGGATTTCAAGGCAATGGTGGTGTAAAAATGAAGGAAACAAGGGTCTAATAATAAGGGGAAATGGAATAGTCCTATATTTAGCACATTTCTGCATGTAGGATATAGTATGTTGTTCGTGTGCTAAATATAGGACTATTCCATTTTCCCTATTTTGTCTCGTGAAGTAGCGAAATAAGGCCATACTGCGTTTTAGATTTAAGAGCAGCTGAAGTCCTAACGATACGCGTGATTATGGGCGTGACAAGAACCTAAATATGTCAGTTGTGGTTAAACCCCACGAAAATTACCCGCTATACGGTATTATATTCCAAGGTTGCCCTTCTTTCTTTGTTTGCTCTCATGCATGCAACGTGCAAGTAGGAACCCGCCGGGGGAAAAAAAAGGAGTGAAACAAGATATAAAAATTTAATTAAAATAAAATTGGTGATGTAGGATTTGTAGACAGCAATTGAGTAAAAAGTAAATAACGGATAGGTTGCCGAAAGTCAGGCCGGGGTCCGGCCTGTGACCGGCCGGCCTGACAGCCCCGGCCTGTCAGGCCGGCCTGCCAGGTCGGATAAATTGATGTTATTAAACAATTTATTAAAAATTCGTGGCTAACCACAAAACATGATATTATTAAACAATTTATTAACGAGAGCCGCAGTTCAGGGGGAGTATGATGCATGGCTGCTTGTTCCTGAGGCCCGAATCATAGATGCAAATTCCCCTATTGACCCTCTAGCGTGGTGGAAAATGCACGATGGGCATTTCCCCACAATTGCAAAGCTTGCCAGGAAGTATTTAGCTATTCCTGCTTCTTCAGCTCCATCCGAGCGGGTGTTTTCTCGAGCTAAGCTGATTCAACAGCGCCAGAGATGGAACCTTCTCACTCAACGTTTGGAGGCGTGTGTCATGCTGAAGCACAATGCATGGTTAATTGCAAGTATTTAGATAGCAAGCGCGCTGTTTGCATCACTGCATGTTACATGTATGTATCTCAGACTCAGTTTCTGCATCTGTAATTTGTAAATTGTAACCATTACCAGCTGATTGTAATAACTATAATAATTGCTATATATAGCTATAGACATCGCAAAATGAATTAATAATTTATTATAATAACCGGTCTGCCGGCCTGTCAGGCCAGGGTCCGACCTGCCAGGCCAAGCTAAATGTCCGGCCTGGCAGGCCGACCTGGCAGGCCGACCTGGCAGGCCGGACTGGCCTTCGGCAACCCTGATTATTATTATGCCTTCATTTATCATTACATACCTACATTTAGCACAGAATTTCAGGCAGGTAGATTTGCTAAATAATGCAGGCATGTTGATAAATTAATGAATGCATAATATCCGTAATTCCTCTTTTCCTTACTTTTTACTCAATTGCTGTCTACAAATCCTACATCACCAATTTTAAAATTTTATATCTTATTTATATAGTATGGTAACATTTATGAATTATAATGCGTCTACAAAAGAATATTAATCTTCATGTTTCACTCATTTTTAACCCGAGTTTGTCTTGGAGCGCCATTTCTGTGATAACATAAAGATGGGGCCGTATGCAGGGTGTGTCGGGCACCCGTTTACGTTCGGGTGTGTCTCGATCTGAAGAATTTTTAGGGCTTTATCTCTGTTTCCTGAGCTTGCTAAGCGTCGGCAGTTTTACCACACTGCAGGTATTCGACGGCTCTATCCAAACACGCTCGCTAAAGTCATCTAATTCTACGGTATACGTTCTTCAACTCGGTTCAACATTGGCAATGGTTTTGCTAATTTTATTCACGACACCAAAACCACTGTCGATATGGTCAGAGATAATATATAAGATTATCTCTGATATGGTGGATGACATGAGCGGTGACGTTGCTATGGATTTTACATCCGTAGTTGAAAGCGCCAGGCTACTTTATCTGAAGGGAAAGCAAACATGCGCCAACACCCTGTCCGAACCGGTGTACGGTAGGATATGTACCTCGAGAAATGGGTTACCGCCGGCGAAGTTGACCGCAGATCCAACGAGAAAAACTGCTTTTATATTCGGGTCAGATGCAATTACGTCGATAGTTCTCAGAAACAACCCCTACGATACCTTACTTCGCCTCGGCTTCACACGCGACTACCTTTACTACGACGTACGTATATACGCGCGTCACCGCCAGGATTTTTATATTGCCTTCTCTAACAGGTTGTTGTACAGAAGTGCTCCAGCTGGCTTTTTCTCTTCAAACCCACAGCGTGCCTCCGTGACGATTTCTTGGTCGCTCCCGCCACGTGGGATGGGGTGGAAGCGGTGTTACGTGCCTGCTACCCAGACGTACTCCAAGACTTTGTAAGCCATCGTGCGCAGTTAGTAGGCGCGAGTTATCAGACGTTCGAGCAGGAGGCTGGATTCAAGTTCCTCGAAACCAAGGGTTCTACCAATGCCAGGGGTTGTCACGTGCCCCCGCAGTACACCTATGAGTACTTCCGTAGCCTGCCGATTCCTAGGAGGGCGTGGCAGGTGAGACTGTTTCTTTACTGCGAACTCAGACTTCTGGAACTGTTTCGGGGGGACGGGCAGACCTGTATGGAAGATGGCACTGCTGGTTGCAAGGAGTATTTATGTACAAATGTTGATTTTGCTGACTTTGATCCACTGCAGTCTGTCCTCATTCCCTTGGATGTCCAAGTCCCTTAACAAAGTCCAGCCTAACCATCCAGCAAAATAGTAAGGGGGGGGGGGGGGGGGGGGGGCTTATCTCTCCCTTCCTTGAGGTACTCTCGTGTGAGCAAACACAGTTTTGTATAACCCATGACCATTTTCTCACTAGTGACACACACACATGCATATGCACACACACATGCAGATCTATACAAATTCAATTTGTAGTCATCACTCACGCATGGTTACAGTGAAGTTGTTGTGAAAACTGTCTTGTCTTTTCTAGGTAGAAATCTGGTGCGTGTGGCAAGTAGTCTAGGTAGGTAAACCCCGCAGCTGACTTTGGAAGTGCTGGCTCAATCTGCGTCCCTTCGTGCCACTCGTTAAACGAAGTGACAGAGATTACTGTGGCCTGGGCATCACCGAGTGCAGCACCAAACATCCTGTCATAGTATGATCCTCCTTCCCTGCCCTTACTGTTCACCGCGTTCCACGGTCGTACCCTCGTGTCCTCGTACCCTGGCCCAACACTGGGTATGAAGAGAAGGTTGTTCGCTTTGGCAAATGTGGACATAGCTTTCCAGTTTGCAGAAGTGGAGCCATAGGTGAACATGTTGGATGCAAAGTAGGTGTAAAAGCCGTCAAACCCTCCAACGGTTATGAAATTTTTGTGGGATTCCTCTACTAGCAGCCCGATTGCAACCATATCGAATGGCGTCCCTCTGATAGTGAGGCTTCCCCTAGGGGACAAGAGCTCCGCCCACTCCTGGGCGGGACTGAGATACGAGTCGTACAGGTAGACAATAGGCCGGAGTTGGTCCCCGTGCGATGCGGTCCGTATCTTGTGAAAGGCAGGATGGAGGGAGTAGCGTTCGTGGATATACTCCAAGTCCTTCCGCACCGTTCTGGGACTTCGGTCTCTGTAGGGTTCGATGTGAATGGCTACGGCGATGCTGTGGTTGTGGGCTATGTCGAGGAGCAAAGGGATCTGGGTATCGGGGGGAGGGCCTTCGTCGTCGGATAAGCCAGGAGGGTACCACGAAACGCAAAGCACTCCGATTCCGGCCTGCCTGAGCTGCCGCATGTGTTTCTCTATCACGGTGGGGTCCTTGGAGCTATACGGCCCCAACGCTGGGTAGAAGTTGGCTGCTACGTCGTCCGGAGGCACGTGCCTTCCTAGAGGATAGCGCTTAGCTACGTTCTGGTCCCAGTGCGGAAGGTATCTGTGGTTCCAGTGATAATAGTGTCCGTCTTTCTCTGTGTTACCGTACCAAAGGTAGTAAAACACATGAAGGCAATAGTTCGGTGGGCCATATTTGGAATGTGAGGAACTGTGACTCGGGTTTGTCTTCCGATAAGCATCCGTAGTAGCCGGCGCAATTGTGCTCGAAGCTGTAGCTTTGACAGTTGTATTCATGGGGTGTTGACGGTCCCCTATCACGAGCGGTTTGTTTAACCGCTTGAAATCAAACTGAACATCTTCGTGATTGTCGTGATCTTCCGCTTCGAGCAGCAGGTTAAAAGCGTGCGATTTCCACAACACGCTGTAGAGCCATCCCACTAGTCCCAAATACAAAAAACTGAGCAGTACGATAAACTTAAATTGAACGGCCCTCATTTATAGGCCTAATTTTAATTTTTATAACTTTTTTTTTTTTTAAAGAAAAAAAGTAAACAAGGAAAAAGAACCCACCCAAGGACGAAGGTTACCTGATTATCACACACGCACACACACACATCATACATTAGCATGCACATACAGTTTCGTCAGAAGTTTTCTTTGTTGTACAAAAACGTTGCACGGTTTCCATCAGACCGCCCTGTGTACTCATTGCACTTGTTGTGGAGATTGTGGGAGAGGACAGGAGGTCCGCAGAAGAACACTCCAACATCGGTACTGCATAAAACAAAAGAAAAATAGTAATCGGTGTGAACCATGAATATATCAACACATAACTTCAATATAACGCACTTTGGATGGGATAGAGAGATTTCATCAAATATGTTTGACCAGTCTGGTCGGCCATAGTGGGTCTTTGCCTGCAGGCCTGTTATGGCGTCCCTTGCCTCCCCTTCTCGGAGGTACACAGCAAAGGCATCTTTGTCCTTCCAACCTCTGGACAGGTAGATGTGGATGTCCAGAAAGTCACTCATCCCCTTCTGGGTCAGCTGCTCTTCAACCGAAGCCAGCATATTTGCAAACCATTCAAAGGACTGTGGCTCAGGACATATCCAATAGAAGTACACCTTCTTAAGAGAAATTTGCTTCTCTGTCGTGAGCTTATAGAAGACAGACTTGAGGATTGACGCAAATGGAGTGACTCCAATACCAGCTCCCACCAGCATGCCCACATCATGTTCAAACACGTCCTGCAAAATTTAATATTATGTAGACTTTCAGAAGGCAGGAAGTCTTGTCTTAGCATTCACACCTTCCCACCCTTGCTAACCAGGGTACTCCTTTCACAAGAAATAGATTCTACATTTAATTCTTTAAACAAAATGTTAGTTGTAGTTGCATTTTTATTAAAATACTTATTCCCTTGTCATTGCCTTTACAAAACTTATGCTTTAGCATGTGGTTGAAAATAGTCTTGTGTCTGAGGCATTAGCCTATCTTCAAAAATTAACACAAAAGTGATTTTAAATAAAAATAAATTCAGTATTTCAATTGAACATCTCACCCAGGTAAACATTTCACCCAGGGGTTTTTTTTGTCAAGCAGAATTAGAAGTAAACAGGTATTGGTTATGGAAGTTAATATCGTTAAACAATAAGCTTACCTCACTTGCAGTTCCAAATGGACCATCGATTGTAATACTAGAAATAGTGGGGGGTGGGGCCATGTAGGATTATACATACAAGGTGGAACCACACAAATGCTGAGGGGAGAGACACTTACAGTGGAAGCTCCCAAGACTGCTTGAAGCCATCACGACCTGATCCAAGCTGCTTGGAAAGTTCCTCGGTCCAGTCCCCAACAATGCGAATGTGGACACTGAAGTAGTCCTCTTCTGGAGACTACAAGTGGGCCATTTGTATTGAGTGTTTGATTGAAGGCCAATGCACAGACTTACTGAGGTCAGTGTAAATGGATGCCACTCAAAGTAGGCCACAGAGGGGACATTGATGAACACATACTGGCCAGCCTCAGCATGGAAACCTTTCTTCCTCATCTGGAGTTCGATTGTCTTGGAAGGATGCTGAATTACCTGTGGAGGGGTTGAGCAAAACAGGAGTAGAGGAAAGGAGAGGGTTGCTAAGTAAAGTAGGAGAGGGTTGCTAGGGTGGTACAAATCTTGAAAGCAGATGGGCTGTCAACACACCTTGATGACAACCACCCTCTGAAGACTCCTGACGAAGCGTATAACACGTTCAATGATGTAGATGAGAAGCCCTCCCAGCATGAAGGTCCATGACTGCAGGGGAATGCAATGTTGATATAAGTGTGGTCCCCAGGCCAGTATACTTACCTGGGGAGGGGCTGCAATGAATGTGGGCGCGGTGCAATTTTGCACATACAGTAGGCTGCAGTTTCCAGGAATGTGGAGTTGTCCTGTGACATTCTCCGCATTTGACTGCACTGGGAGCAGCTGCCTGTTATGTAAATATTTAAGAGAACATTTTGCTAACATTAGTGGAAGCCATGTGTCATTAAGGGGTAATAACTGGCTTTTTTATTTTCAAAATGTATTAACATCTTAAATATGAACTCAATGTGATGGTTTAAATACCAGTCCTTGAGTCTTGCTAATCTAGCTAAACTTACTGGAACTGGTGGAATGCGAGGCCCAGAAGGAACACAACAAACAGGTGGTGTGTGTACCAGAAGATTTCAAAGTATGAACGCCTGTTGTCATAGTAAATGAATTGTGTCAATTTTGGTCAGATCTCACCTCATCATGGTGCCCTCTTGAATAAAGGTCATTACTCTACACACACACACACACACACACACACACACACACACACACACACACACACACACACACACACACACACACACACACACACACACACACACACACACACACACACACACACACACACACACACACACACACACACACACACGCACACGCGCACACACACACACACACACACACACACACACACACACACACACACACACACACACACACACACACACACACACACACACACACACACACACACAACTCACCTGATGAACTCTAAAGAAGAGGTCACCATCAGGAAGAGGGCAAGGGTGATGATATGGCCGGTAAGTCCAGCAACTGTCACCAAACATACTGCAATTGGATTCTGATCATAGAAGAGAAAAAAGTGGGTAGGTGCATGCAGTCAGCTGATGTCACAGTTACCATACCAATGGTGTGTTTGGTGGCACCAGCCCAGGACGTACGGTCCCATTTGCTAATAGTCTAACACCTTCTGAATTGTTAAAGCGAAATTGATTGGTTGTATCATTACTGGTACTGAAACGAACTATTGCCGTAATCCTCTCGTAGTTGTAGTAATGAGCCATGATGTGCATGGTGCTGGCTGCTATGATCATCCAGGCCACAGCCTTGTGGAAGGTCAGGTTCTTGTCCATAATGCGCTTGACCGTCCTTGGGACACACTGTGCAATGATAGGATGAGGGTCATGTGATTATGATATGGAAAAGATCAGGTGATTATGAAGGGGTGAGGGTCAAGTGAGGTGGTCACGATGGGGTGCGGGTCAGGTGAGGTGGTCACAATGGGGTGAGGGTCAGATGAGGTGGTCACAATGGGGTGAGGGTCAGATGAGGTGGTCATGAAGGGGTAAGGGCCAGGTGAGGTGGTCATGATGGAGTGAGGGTCATGTAGTCATGGTTAGGTGTCATGGTGGGCTAAGGGTCAGGTATCATGGTGGGCTAAGGGTCAGGTGGTCATGATGGAGTGTTAGATGGTCATGATGGAGTGTCAGATGGTCATGATGGAGTGTCAGATGGTCATGATGGAGTGTTAGATGGTCATGATGGGATGAGGGTCAGGTGTTCATGAAGACAGCCAAGCTTATGGTGCTTTTGAGTACATGTACACTTCAAAACATGTCACACTGCACATGTGACTGCACATGTGAGAGGGAGCCCAAACACACACTCTTCTGCTTTCCTAACTTTTCCATCTCTGTAAACACTCACTCTGCCTGTTCCTCTGATGAGAGAGATAAGGTTTCTGCAGACAGGCAGCAGGATAAGGATGATGTTGAAGTTGATGATGATGGCTGGCCCCCTGGCAAATGGAAGTGCTTCCTAGAGAAGCATTAATACACACAGGTAAAATGTCAATAACAGCAACAACATAAATTGCATACTGCCCCTATTGGGCCTAGGCATACACAGATTGAGAAAGGATTTGATTAGATATATGCTAGATCTATGGTTCTGTGGAGAATGCATGAGCTTCATTCACCTGAAAATTTCGTCATATAGTACAGCCTCAATACGCATCAAATATTGTCCTCATTATAAAAGCTAGCTTGTTTTGCATTCAAAAGATACAACTGCATCATGGCTCCCCGTACCGGCTGATTTCATGACCTACGATGATAAAAATAGTGCGTTTACATACCGTGATGTCCATCTGTTTCGAGCCGCAACGAAAAGGTTAATCGGTTTACCACACATCGAAATCCTAGCTTTGGTATGCACGGCTTAATTAAATGTGATTTTTTTCTTCTTCTAGTGCATTGCGTGCGTGGGAGTTATCCTCTTGCTACAATCGGGATTATCAAAGCTTCACTAGTCCCCTCCTCCGTCGTCTAGTCCCACGCAACAACGACGACTAATGTAATGTGCCTGCCTGCACCGCGGCTTATAAGAGATCGTGCGATCGCACTTTAAGCAATTGAATACATTCACCTACCCTAAGCACAGCTCTTGAATAGAAGTATCTTGGTAGGACAGTAAAATTATAGAACTGGTAGATGAACAGAGTGATGTTCATACATATCCACGCTCCCTAGAGAATGCATACCATGTGATTAGTACAACATTTATTTTCCAGTCAGGCATTTAAGTGCCATAAAACTTACAAAAACTATCCACTTTGGCAGTTCGTTGACCACCCATCCGTAAGCCATCACTCTCTCCCTCCCTCACTTTATTTTTTGAAGCACGCTGGTTTTTTCTATTCAGTGCTGCGTCAACCGTACTAATTATAGATTGCATATACTGTTTTCCTGAAGGCGCATGCGCAAGGTGAATGTGATAAAACAAACACTCCAACACTCGAAGGAAAACATCGAACTGCCTGGCATTTGTACCGGCCTTGCAATAAAGCATCTGTACACACTAAACATCAGTTAATGTGTTGCCGGTCGATTTGCCTGCACTTCCTTCTATTTGTTTTTGTTAACAGCTTCAAAATGCGTTAACGATTATACAGGTATGTGAATCGAGGATTAATCCTTATGTATGGGACTGCAAGTGTATATCATTCTATGAAACAATTTGAAGCGGTGAAATACAAGGGACTGATTTTAAAAATTTTAAAATTATTTTTGCCGTATAAATGATTTCAGTGCAAGCGCCAGCTCTAGACGCACTTGTCCTAAAAAGTTTAGCGACCCGCAGTTGATCGTGACATAAAAAGGGCATTGTCGCACCTACACAATGCGTAGGAGCAGGCAGGTCTGACATGACGTAATCTCAGTGCTGATTTTGCGTCCAGTGTAGTGCAAAAGTGCGCATGAGCCGGGTGCAAAAACCTTTCAATTAAGTACCGGTACGTCTTTTTAAATCTTTTTTTAATTTGGCCTAGTAAGTTTGTTCCACTTACATCGCGCGGTAGTTGATTTATTAATCGGTGTGTGTGTGTGTGTGAGAGAGAGAAAGTGTGCGCGTGTGTGAGAGAGTGTGTGTGTACCAATGATTAGTTATTTAGTATAAACACATGAGTGATACTGAGCTTACAGTTGCTACTGCACCTGCTGCTCTCTCCATGTGATTTGTGTTTCATAAGAAAATGGCTTCAAGTTCAGTGTTCTGTTTCATAAGAAAATGGCTTCAAGTTCAGTGTTCTGTTTCATAAGAAAATGGCTTCAAGTTCAGTGTTCTGTTTCATAAGAAAATGGCTTCAAGTTCAGTGTTCTGTTTCATAAGAAGTTCAGTGATTGCAAGTTGTATTCCTGAGAAACCACATCAACCTAATAGAGGGTTTGACCAATGTAGCCAAAAGAAGCTTTCAGCCCTCTTTGACACTGCTGTGAAGACAATGGCATACTCATGCAGTTGCCTCTTATATAGCCGAATCGAAAAGAAGCTTTTATGGTATTCTAATGCTGATACATGCAGCGTTCATATCAATAGGTTTTAGCAATTGGAAGGACGCTGCGAAGAAATTTCCGATAGACGAGCCTACAATATGTCATAAAGAAGCCTGTCTAAAGGTTATCATTTTGCCATAAACTATACATCAGTTGCTTCCAGCTTCTCCTTGCAACACAAAGTAGTATGCAAAGAGAGGTAGCAGTGTTCTTTCGAATATGAGATTTTTAGCAAGACAAGGGTACCAGGCGTACCTGACTACCTGCCCCTAAGAGGGCACGATGACAAAACAGAATCAAACATTTTCAGTTGCTAAAACTTCGAGGTGAAGACGTTTCGAGAATTGAGTCATGGACAAAAGAAGAAAGCATGCAGATAAGTATACATCATGATCCAAAACGAAATATTCAAATTTATGGCGATGAGGGTTTTATGATTGTGCCATAACCGCTTATTTGCAATTATTGTTTCATTATTCATACTTATTTTTATTCCTTCCTGACTATACGCGTAAATTTTATTGCGGCTACACTTCGAAATGATCGCCACAAGGCAGTTAAACCGCTCTTTTTTTTTTGGCAAGCCGGACCAATTTTGGCAGTCTACGCTGCGGCTTGCCAGCTATAAAACCAAATTTGCAGACAAAATCTTCATAGCCTCCCCCAAATGAACGTCACAATGACGCTAATTTTTCCAAAAATAGTTTGGACGAGCCCCCTAAAAATATATACGAGAACCATGACAGGTTATTGACAACCTTCTCCTTGCAAACTGCATACATGCATGCGTTCATAAATTTAATACCCTAAATGACGACAACATCATCATTGTCTTTCAAATTAGCCGTGCGTAAATCAGTGGGATGCCATGTTGTAATGTTGTACAATGTACAAAACCATCCCCAGCCCCGATTATCGCAGCAGCACATTGATCGGACATTATAAAGAATTCATCTCTGCAACGACGAGCGAGTCAAGCGGCAAAAAAAATTAAACTCATGGCATGTAAGTTCTTACGTCCGAATCACTCGTGCACAGACCATAGGTGTTAGTTATTTACATGCCAGGGTCCGGGCCTGGATCAATTACGTTTCCCCTCACGGCTAAACTGTTTAGAGGATTGTTTGATTTTTTAAAATTTTTAGCACTTATTCAAAACATTTAAAAAAAATATTAACATGAACACATGGGTTAATAAACTTCCTGAGGCTAACTATATGCAGACACACTGATGCTCTCTATCTCTCCACACCGCAAGGCTTCAGAAGTTTTCTTTGTTGTACAAAAACCTTGCACGGTTCCCATCAGACCGCCCTGTGTACTCATTGCACTTTTCATGGAGATTGTGGGAGAGGACAGGAGGTCCGCAGAAGAACACTCCAACGTCAGTACTGTGATTAGAAAAATTTTGATTGTGAAAAGCGTACACACACACATGAACATCAGCACATGCATTACTCAGCTCACCTGGGGTGGGATATTGAAATCTCATCGAATATCTTCGACCAGTCTGGTCGGCCATAGTGGGTCTTTGCCTGCAGGCCTGTTATGGCATCTCTTGCCTCCCCTTCTCGGAGGTACACAGCAAAGGCATCTTTGTCCTTCCAACCTCTGGACAGGTAGATGTGGATGTCCAGAAAGTCACTAATCCCCTTCTGGGTCAGCTGCTCTTCAACCGATGACATCATGCTAGCAAACCACTCAAAGGACTGTGGCTCAGGACATATCCAATAGAAGTACACCTTCTTAAGAGAGATTTGCTTCTCTGTGGTAACCTTGTAGAAGATGGACTTGAGGATTGATGCAAATGGAGTGACTCCAATACCAGCTCCCACCAGCATGCCTACATCATGTTCAAACACGTCCTGCAAAAGGTATTCAGTTAAAACAAAATATCTCAATGCCCCCCCCCCTCCCCCCTCTTGTGTTAGCTGTTCTTCAACCCATAAATGACATGGCGCTAATGTAATTTGCTCAGGTGCTGGTCACAATGCCTTTAAGTATGGACATGTGTCAAATAACAGGTATAATCGGACTGTCACATGACCACATATTCACATTCATTCCTCTTTGCTCAGTTAAATTACCTCAGACATTTAGCGTAACTCACATGCACGTCGTTACAAACACTCATGAGCATATGGTTTACAAAGGTACCAGGCTACAGGTGTAGGACCAGGCTACATGTGTAGGACCAGGCTACAGGTGTAGGACCAGGCTACAGGTGTAGGACCAGGCTACAGGTGTAGGACCAGGCTACAGGTGTAGGACCAGGCTATAGGTGTAGGACCAGGCTAAAGGTATAGGACCAGGCTACAGGACCAGGCTACAGGTGTAGGACCAGGCTACAGGTGTAGGACCAGGCTACAGGTGTAGGACCAGGCTACAGGTGTAGGACCAGGCTACAGGACCAGGCTACAGGTGTAGGACCAGGCTACAGGACCAGGCTACAGGTGTAGGATCAGGCTACAGGTGTAGGACCAGGCTATAGGTGTAGGACCAGGCTACAGGTGCAGGACCAGGCTACAGGTGCAGGACCAGGCTACAGGTGTAGGACCAGGCTACAAGTGTAGGACCAGGCTACAGGTGTAGGACCAGGCTACAGGTGTAGGACCAGGCTACAGGTGTAGGACCAGGCTACAGGTGTAGGACCAGGCTACAGGTGTAGGACCAGGTTACAGGTGTAGGATCAGGCTACAGGTGTAGGACCAGGCTACAGGTGTAGGACCAGGCTACAGGTGTAGGACCAGGCTACAGGTGTAGGACCAGGCTACAGGTGTAGGACCAGGCTACAGGACCAGGCTACAGGTGTAGGACCAGGCTACAGGTGTAGGACTCACGCAATACATGTATCTCCAAGTGCCATAAATGCCCACACATACAAGGCACACTGTTTACTTTTATCCCTCCAGCCTACCTCACTTGCAGTTCCAAACGGACCATCAACTGCAATGCTTTGGAAAGGAAAGACCAGATAGTGACCTAAGAGGTCCTCCATGCATGCTCCCTTATGGTACCTACATTGGCAGTTCCCATGCCTGCTGGAAGCCATCGTGACCCGATCCAAGCTGCCTGGAGAGTTCCTCGGTCCAGTCCCCAACAATGCGAATGTGGACACTGAAGTAGTCCTCTTCTGGAGACTACAAGTGGGCCATGTGTGTGTGGAGGCTTGAGTGTTTGATTGAAGGCCAACACAAAGACTTACTGAGGTCAGTGTAAATGGATGCCACTCAAACAGGGCCACAGAGGGGACATTGATGAACACGTACTGGCCAGCCTCAGTATGAAAGCCTCTCTTCCTCATCTGGATCTCAATAGTCTTGGAAGGATGCTGAACGACCTACATGTATAGGCAGGTGGGAAATAAGCAAGGGGGAGAGGTGTGGCAATAGGGGGAGGAGGGTGTGGCAATAGGAGGGGGTGTAGGAGAGGTGTGGCAATAGGAGGGGGTGTAGGAGAGGTGTGGCAATAGGAGGGGGTGTAGGAGAGGTGTGGCAATAGGGGGAGTAGGGAGTAGGAGAGGTGTGGCAATAGGAGGGGGTGTAGGAGAGGTGTGGCAATAGGGGGAGGAGGGAGTAGGAGAGGTGTGGCAATAGGGGGTAAGGTGGGCAATGAGGGGAGGAGGTAAGGTGGGTAATGAGGGGAGGAGGTAAGGTGGGTAATGAGGGGTGGAGGTAAGGTGGGTAATGAGGGGAGGAGGTAAGGTGGGTAATGAGGGGAGGAGGTAAGGTGGGTAGGAGGTAAGGTGGGTAATGAGGGAGGAGGTAAGGTGGGTAATGAGGGGTGGAGGTAAGGTGGGTAATGAGGGGAGGTAATGAGGGGAGGAGGTAAGGTGGGTAGGAGGTAAGGTGGGTAATGAGGGAGGAGGTAAGGTGGGTAATGAGGGGTGGAGGTAAGGTGGGTAATGAAGGGAGGAGGTAAGGTGGGTAATGAGGGGAGGAGGTAAGGTGGGCAATGAGGGGAGGAGGTAAGGTGAAGAAAGGGAAGGGGTGGGTTAAGGAGGAGTGAAAATAAAAGGGAGGGAGGGGCACACACCTTGATGACAACCACCCTCTGAAGACTTCTGATGAAGCGTGTAATACGTTCAATGATGTAGATGATAAGACCCCCAAGCATGAACTTCCAGGACTGGAGCACAAGAGGTAAAATTATAACATAATAGTGTACCACCAGCCACATCCCCACATACATGTATATACACACATGCATACATAACACACACACACACACACACACACACACACGCACACACACACACACACACACACACACACACACACACACACACACACACACACACACACACACACACACCTGGCTAAAAGCAATGTACAATAGGACATACACTAACAGAGAGAAGAGTACACCTTTTGTATAGTACTCAATCACACCTTCCATATGTACCAGGGATAGGGCATCCCATCCTTACCAAGTGGGTGGGGCACTAATCCCCTCCTTACCAAGTGGGTGGGGCACTTATGCCCTCCTTACCAGGGGTGGGGCACTAATCCCCTCCTTACCAAGTGGGTGGGGCACTAATCCCCTCCTTACCAAGTGGGTGGGGCACTTATGCCCTCCTTACCAAGTGGGTGGGGCACTAATCCCCTCCTTACCAAGTGGGTGGGGCACTAATCCCCTCCTTACCAGGGGTGTGGCACTAATCCCCTCCTTACCAGGGGTGGGGCACTAATCCCCTCCTTACCAGGGGTGTGGCACTAATCCCCTCCTTACCAGGGGTGTGGCACTAATCCCCTCCTTACCAGGGGTGTGGCACTAATCCCCTCCTTACCAGGGGTGGGGCACTAATCCCCTCCTTACCAAGTGGGTGGGGCACTAATCCCCTCCTTACCAGGGGTGTGGCACTAATCCCCTCCTTACCAGGGGTGGGGCACTAATCCCCTCCTTACCAGGGGTGTGGCACTAATCCCCTCCTTACCAAGTGGGTGGGGCACTAATCCCCTCCTTACCAGGGGTGGGGCACTAATCCCCTCCTTACCAGGGGTGGGGCACTAATCCCCTCCTTACCAGGGGTGGGGCACTAATCCCCTCCTTACCAGGGGTGGGGCACTAATCCCCTCCTTACCAGGGGTGTGGCACTAATCCCCTCCTTACCAGGGGTGGGGCACTAATCCCCTCCTTACCAGGGGTGGGGCACCTTTGAAGGCTGCTGGGGGGCACGCATTGATGGGTAGGAGGCCGCAGAGGGCAGGAGGGTGTCCACCAGTCACATTGAGCACCCCGCCTGTGGTATTCATGACATATGCAAGCTCTGCATTCGTCTGCACTGGGAGTAGCTGTCTAAGGAAGGAGGTGAGGTCAATAAGGAAAGTAGGGAAGACAGGAATGGTGGTAGTGAGAGGAGGAAGATCAATAAGGGACTGGGGTGGTGGTGGTGGTGGTGGGTGATTGTGGTGGAAGTGGTAACGAGATTAGTGTGTTCATAGCAACTTACTGGAACTGGTGGAATGCGAGGCCCACCAGAAACACAATAAACAAATGATGTGTGTACCAGAAGATTTCAAAGTATGAACGCCTGTTGTCATAGAGGGGGGGAAGTTTAAAACCTTACCACTGCAGTAGTATACACACGGTACATGTACGTGTGCACACACACATGTCACACATGTACACACACACACACACCATAATATATACATGTACGCCACACATACATCACCTGATGAACTCTAGTGATGATGTAATCATAAGGAAGAGGACAAGTGTGATGACATGACCTGTGATGCCAGCAGCTGTTGCGAAGCATATCGTAAGTGGATCCTGATCATGGGGGGTAAGGGAATGGGACAGAACCACACACTTTCACACACATACATGTGCAAAAATGCACAAGCACATAAACACATCCACATACATGTGAACACATACACACATACACACACATGTCTCACCCTGGGGACGCCATTTAGCAGTGTAGGCAAGGCTTCAGGTGGGTACCTCGGACCTTCTTGGGGAATGTTCACAATTGGGCGTGCTGTTTTTGCAATCCTCTCGTAGTTGTAGTAGTGAGCCATAATGTGCATGGTGCTGGCTGCTATGATCATCCAGGCCACAGCCTTGTGGAAGGTCAGGTTCTTGTCCATAATGCGCTTGACTGTCCTTGGGACACACTGTGCAAAGAGGTGTTCACAATGGGGTGAGGGTCAAGTGAGGTGGTCATGAAGGAGATGGTCACGATGGAGTGAGGGTCAGATGAGGTGGTCATGATGGGGTGAGGGTCAGGTGAGGTGGTCATGATGGGGTGAGGGTCAGGTGAGGTGGTCATGATGGGGTGAGGGTCAGGTGAGGTGGTCACGATGGGGTGAGGTCAGGTGAGGTGGTCATGAAGGGGTGAGGGTCAGGTGAGGTGGTCACAATGGGGTGAGGGACACATGGTTGTGATATTGTGATAACTACTCACTCTGCCTGTTCCTCTGATGAGAGAGATAAGGTTTCTGCAGACAGGCAGCAGGATAAGGATGATGTTGAAGTTGATAATGATGGCTGGCCCCCTGGCAAATGAAAGTGCTTCCTGGAGAAGGATGAGGAAGGAGTGAGCACGGAGCAAACATACTACAACATGGATATCATCGGGATACCATCAGGATACCATCAGGATATCATCGGGATACCATCAGGATATCATCGGGTGGAGTCATATTACAGGCCAGCAACTGCCTCGCATAGGAAAACTCAACCACCTACTGACCAGAATGACAGCATCACATGCAACTGGTAGCTATTCTATGGCTTGGCAGTGGGCCCCCCCTCGTAGCCCGGCATGGGCCCACCCTATTAGCCCGGCATGGGCCCCCCCTCGTAGCCTGGCATGGGCCCACCCTCGTAGCCCGGCATGGGCCCACCCTTTTAGCCCGGCATGGGCCCACCCTATTAGCCCGGCACAGGCCCACCCTCTTAGCCCGGCATGGGCCCATCCTCGTAGCCCGGCATGGGCCCACCCTTGTAGCCCGGCATGGACACTACCTCGTCTAAGCCCGGCATGGGCCCACCCTATTAGTTGATCAGAAGCTACCTCTGAAGAGTCAAGAGACAAGGCGCCCAAAGTTTGAGAAAAGTTAGGGTGGAACCTTTTCATTCCAGCTGTGGGTTGCATGGGCTCCTATATGAGGTGGAGTTCATACCCCACAGCATGGGCTCCTATATGAGGTGGAGTTCATACCCCATAGCAGGGGCTCCTATATGAGGTGGAGTTCATACCCCATAGCAGGGGCTCCTATATGAGGTGGAGTTCATACCCCACAGCTTGGCCACATGCCCTGAGAGAATGTTAACGAAGCCAGGTCCAAGGCACCGTTATAGTCTCCATGGCCACCCACCCAAACACGACTTTGCATCACTACTAACGCCTCAGATATATGCCCCTACAGTTGTACAGGATGATGCATGTATGTTAATACATACTATCCATTGTATTTATAATCGTAACGTATTGGGAATTGTAATCGTAAATATTATACTCTGTGGTGTTACGGTGTGATGCCATTTTTAGTTTAGCATCCTCTACCACCCCTGCCCTCTACCACCCCTGCCCTCTACCACCCCCTGCCCTCTACCACCCCCTGCCCTCTACCACCCCCTGCCCTCTACCACCCCCTGCCCTCTACCACCCCCTGCCCTCTACCACCCCCTGCCCTCTACCACCCCCTGCCCTCTACCACCCCCTGCCCTCTACCACCCCTGCACTCTACCACCCCTGCACTCTACCACCCCTGCACTCTACCACCCCCTGCCCTCTACCACCCCCTGCCCTCTACCACCCCTGCCCTCTACCACCCCCTGCCCTCTACCACCCCCTGCCCTCTACCACCCCCTGCCCTCTACCACCCCTGCCCTCTACCACCCCCTGCCCTCTACCACCCCTGCCCTCTACCACCCCCTGCCCTCTACCACCCCCTGCCCTCTACCACCCCCTGACCTCTACCACCCCCTGCCCTCTACCACCCCCTGCCCTCTACCACCCCCTGCCCTCTACCACCCCCTGCACTCTACCACCCCTGCCCTCTACCACCCCCTGCCCTCAACCACCCCCTGCCCTCTACCACCCCCTGCCCTCTACCATCATTTATTATCATGTGCCACACCCCCATTTATTATCATGTGCCACACCCTTATTATCATGTGTGCCGGTCAGATTGATGCATTTGTACCAATATATTAATTTCAACCTCTGAGGAGTCATTATCAGCGAAAATTTGCAAAGGTCTGACAAAGTGACAAGAGCCTTGGGTTGCTGGTCCCACGTGTGCCAATTCCAGGCTACAAAACCCAGGTCCAATGATTTTCCCTAGAGACCCAAAATGGAGGGCTAGATGTGCCATGCTGACTTTGTACACACGAGGGATGTACAGGTTGGTGGCTTGTATAAATACTGTCACACCCCTATTCTGCTGAAGGGAAGGTAATCCATCCACCCGATAGCTCATGGCTTTCTAGAGACTTGTTGATCAGCAGCAGCAGCAGCATAGAATAACCAAGCACACAAGTAGCTTTGTATCAATTTCTAAATACCAACCTAAGTTTCTGTTACAGCATTGAAACTGTACAGATTCTGTAGAACATCCTGGTACAGTGGTTGTGTAGTTAGGGCTGTGAAGCTCTAGAAGTGATTATAGGAGACTAGCCGGGCCATACATCTGCAGATCCATGCCTCAGTTCCATGCCTCAGTTCCATGCCTCAGCTTCTCTACCTTAGTTTCTCAAATCCGTAAAATGCTCACACTCTTTTTGGCACTTTTGTTAGCGGCATGTGGATATCAATATCCGATATTTGTGTTCTATTTTAAAAAATTAATCCTGTCTAGTTGGACAAAAATGAACCACTTAACCCACTTCACAGGTCTCCATCCCATGACTCCTACTCAGTAGTGACACCAAAAGGTTTTTGATGAATTCAAGTGCCCGTATATGGGCATGTATCATAAATCACACAGGGCTCATGTCGCAGTTCTCTAGGTGTCACATTTGCAAGAAGTATTGCAACAATGTACCCCACCCCTCCTCCTCCCACCCAGTGATCTTCTGCCAGTTCCATACATGTATGATGCTGTTGTATAAATGTATGCAAAAAATGTACCCGCCCACACATGCACATAATCACCCAACACACACATACGCACACACAAACACACACACACACACGTATAAGTACCGCCTAATACGCCTATTCCCGTTGCTATGTTACAACAAACTGCTTAGCTAACTGTAACTGTTAGGTGGAAGTGATTGTCAACAATGTCCTACTTAAACAACGTTAACATTCCAAGCTTCGATACGGTAGGCCTATCCAATAAACGACAACCCGATCGTCACCGTAAGAGACTTACGCGGAGTAAAACCCTCGTGTAGAAGTACCGGGGCAGCGTGGAGAAGTTATAGAACTGGTAGATGAAGAGCACGATGTTGATGCATGCCCAAGCACCCTTCAGTCCAAGACGAGGTCCGAGGTCGTGCAGGTGATAAAAGCACGCATTAGGAAGTGCCTTTGGGAGACAACACGCCACTTACAAAAAATATCCATTTGGGCAGTTCGTTGACGACCCAGCCGTAAACCATCCTGCGAGAAGACGAGACAAACGGCTATACTGATCTTAATATTATCGCGGGCGTGGCTATAATAGATTACAGCTCCCGCATGCGCAGTGTCTACATGTATTCAATTTTTGCGAGGAATGAAAGGGCAATTCCATTATCCGTTTCTTTGTGCAAAGAACCGTACGTGACTACGGCCCTCTCCCGTCACCAAACAAACATAGAAATAAATTATGTCTGTAATCAATTATATTATTTACAACCTCTAAAGTCTAAACTTAAAGGTTTTTGTTTGTCCGCGGTTCTTTGAACAAGCGGATAGGTGGGATTGCCCTTTCACCCAACCCATTTTTCAGTCCATAATAAACCTTTCCTTCACGGAGTGTATTAAAATGAAGGCTGGCACTGAAGAGTTTCGTATATATATAATTTTTTTTAATGATGATTAAATAAAATTACTAGTACCGGTGTAAGTAACTGCAGGAGGAAGAATTCAGAGTGACAACACTTCCCCTCCACTCCCCCCATATAAGCATTATCCAGTCTCGTATAAATGGTACACAAGTTTTTACGTCTGGGTACGAGACAGGCTTTCCATCATGCTAAGCATGCGCACGTGCGTGGAGCTTCGAGCCAAACTCAGAAAGCATTTGTGTTATAGCGAAGACAGCTGAGCACTAGTGTAGGTCGCATTGTAATGCACAATATAATACTATAATCTGCAGTACAGGATAAAACATATTCCAGTCAAATGAGTTTGGCCGCATTAGAATTTCTTGCCAAAAGTAATTGCTACTGTGTCATCGATATCCAAGGTAGGATGATGATATGGGCGCACCACTTGACGGGTTACTGCAAACCCATTTGCCTTAAATGCGTCGATATAACAGTGTGCTGGAGCTAGCAGGTAACCATCATATTTGAATCCAGCGATGGGTTCCTGATCCAAAAAATATGGGGTCTCATTGTCATCAATAATACCGGTAACGGCCAATATGAAGTAGCCCCCTGGCTTCACCAGAGCAGAGATCCTTCCGATAGCCTCAGTAAGGGTATCGACAGACTTAAAAATGCAATCAAGACAGAACGAGCACGTGACGATGTCATACGCCCCCTCGTAGCCCTCCGCTATGACTTTATCCGACTTGGCGTCGCAGTACACAACAGCTTCGAGCACGCTTCGCATGCGCTCTTCTCGTTTTAATACCTCCTCGTCGGTGCCGGTTTTCCCCTCCAGCTTTAGGCACCGCCTGATGTTATCCTTCCAGTCGAACGCTTTGGGTTCCATCTTTCTCCAGCGCTCCACTTCGTCTCTGTTGTTCTTAGCGTAGTCCGAGTGCACGTATCGCTTGACCTTTTCTGCCCCTACGATGAGGGGAAACACGTTCGGCCCTCCTCCGTAGTCCAACATGGTAACACTGTTGTCGGGAAACTGGGAGAATAACTCTACGTATGCGGGCACGTCTTGCAATACAGTGACATCACTGAACAACTTAGATAAGTAAGCTTGAGAGTCAAAGAGGCTATAGTTGCCCCTTTCTTCGTCACCCGCTGCACCAGACATTTAAACCAGATAGCTGTGGATCGGAACCCGAAACGCCCCAAGGTACCGCGCCGCATTGCGGTTTCACAGTTTACAGTGTTAATCACTTTGCAAGTGCACGCGATCAACTTGAATATCTTAAATTGACAACGCATTCATATCCAACTCTCTTTGAAGATGAGCTTCGACTTCTAAAGTTTGGTCATTTTAGTATGGGCAGAGAAATTTCTAAAACGTAAATTCCGATTCATAATTAAGCCACGCACTGCATTTACATATACATGCAATGCCAGGATGTAGACTACCTGTACTTCTGTACCTGACTGTTACATGTATTGGCTGTACATTACCCATGCCCTTTTAGGGTCATCTTGTTTGCCAGCAGTTGAATAGATAACCACATCATATCTCCCCATCATATACTGCACAGTGCTCACTGAAAACTCCAGACTTTGCGCTAACATTTTAGGCAGTTCTGTTTCGCCAAGTTACCATATGGGATATTGAGTGGGCCAGAACTGTTCCAGAAAAGGATGAGCCAGATTCTAAGTGGACTAGTGGTGTTGCTCACCTCATTAACGACATTTTGGTGATGGGGAAGGATGCAGAGGAACATGACGAAAGGCTACTTGCAGATTTGGGATGCTCGGGATATAGCTGACCAAGAAGTGATCCATACTGACCCAGAGAAAACAGAAGCCATACAGCAGATGAAGGCACCAGAGAATGTGCCTGAGCTATGAAGGTTTATGTTCATACGGATGATTAACCCAATTCATCCCAAATTTGGCCGAGCTCACACAGCCACTAAGAGAGCTACTCAGCACATCTTCAATTTGGGCCTAGAACAGTCCACAGCCCCAAGCCTTCAATAACGTGATGGCTGCACTGATCATGATGAACTGGTCAAGCCAGCAGTTTTGGCATCCTATAACCTGGAGAGTAACAGCCGATGCTTCCTCGTACAGTTTGGTAGACTATGTCTGGAAACTGTGGTGTTTGCATCAAGGTCACTAATCGAAACAGATAGGGTGAAGATATGCACAAGTGGAGAGAGAGGCCTTATCAATTACATTGGGACGTGAGAAGCTATAAAATTACTTTTTAGGAAAAAAGTTTCCAATTGAGACAGACCACAAACCTCTGGTAATGCTCCTGGGATCAAAATAACTCAGGGTGCTGAGCCATTGTCAGGTCTAGTGACTTCTAGAGCATCAGCCTCAAGGTCATACATGGTTGAGACGAGTGCAGGACTGTTGAGAAGAAACTGTTGGCACTTGAACCCACAACCCAAAAGTGTCTCACAAGATGAACCACCCACATATAACCCATAACTAACACTATTACCTACCCAGCCACCCGATCATCGCATACAGACAAGATCAAGAACTAAGACTCCTCTTCATCCCCCAGACAGACTCTAGGGAAAGGGAGATGTGGCATGGGGACTGAATAAGCTATGCCTATGATACATGTATATCTGTGCATGCGTGTATTGGGGGGGGAACACTTTTTGGAATTATCATATTCTAAATAACCTGTAACAGGAAAAGTTCTTACTAAATATGTGCAGTCTTTTTACAGCAATGCAAAGTGTATGGCACATTTCTCACATACCAGCAGTGAGGATAGCTTTATGTCAATTATATATGCATGTATTTAGACCTGATCATTGTTCTAAAAAGAGGAGAATAGAAAATTTAGAAAGTTGAACAGATGACAATGGTACTTTTGTACAGGGATACAGTTGAGGAGCGTTCTGGAAATAATGATGTACAAATTTCTGACATAGAGACTGCTTTTTATGATGGGAGTTGGGTTGCAATGGTCTGCAACATATTTACATGTAGCTGATGTTGGTTTTGTAAATAATAAAAAGGAGCTCAACTGAACTGCAAACCAAGCACGCTATATGTGATGCAAATTAACGTTTTTTATTTTTAATTTTTTTACAAGTACACAATCAGGATTTTCTGTTCCATTCCTGTAGATCATGTATAGCTTTCATCTACCTCAAATGCATCATAGCCATCCACCAATGGTACCTTGCAGGCCACAACATACAAAGCAAAGTGAACATTATTGGGAAATCTCTTAAGCAAGAAGGAACATTAGCTAGAATGTTACCATCCAGGTATGTCACCAAGCATGCTGGACCTTCCTTTCAGCTGTATATTACAGATCATTCTCCTTGTTAGTAGTGAGTGGATCAATGATAGTATAATAAATACAGGTCACAGGTTGCTGAAGGAAGCATATTCATATATTGGTGGCTGTCAATCCACAAACCTTGGACAACTGCTAGTTTATGAACTACGGACTTGGTGAATTTTGTTCAAGTGTTGCATGTAGCAACGATAGGATATTCCTTGGGACTTCCACTCTTACTAGAATGAAATGGAAAAGCGAATTGTAGAGAAGGGTACCTTTAGAGAATGTGTCCCCCCCCCCCCCCCCCCCCCCTCCGGACATCCTTTCCTAGGTACAATTGTCCTGGGAGACAGTGCACAATATTACCATGCCTAGGAAAAATGTCCATACACTTTTCTGTTGTTTTCCACTAGCTCATCCAGTGTACATTCAGAGTCTGCTTGAAAATTTTTGCTGAACTGCAGCTTCCGTATGCCTAACCATTTCCCCTATTTTTACTACTAGAAGCAGTTAATATATCCAATCAATAACTTGTCCCTGACTGATCCAATAAACAGTGGAAGCATAGTTATTTGTTATATTCAGATTACCACACATTCCACAGGTTTAAGAATAAAATTAAAAACACATTCGAGTATATGGAAGTTTGCAATTGTGTAATAATCCTATAGACTGATTTTTTAGTGTGCAACAAAGCCTAAAGCAATCATAAGCGCCAATAATGCACATCATTCAAAAAAAAAAAAACTGCACCCATATACACACACACTTAGTCTGCTTATTTCTAAAAGTTCTCCTTATTGTAGAAGAATCGTGCACGGTTTCCATCAGATCGCCCAGTAAACTCATTGGATTTGTCGTGGAGGTTGTGGGATAGAACTGGGGGGCCACAGAAGAACACCCCTACATTGGTACTGGAGGCATTAAAAAGTTGTCAGCACAGCTTGCAAAATAATTATTGTGATGTTTTTTGGCTTACTTTGGATGTGATAGAGAGATTTCATCAAATATATTTGACCAGTCTGGTCGGCCATAGTGGGTCCTGGCTTGCAGGCCTGTTATGGCATCCTTCTCCTCCCCTTCTCGGAGGTACACAGCAAAGGCATCTTTGTCCTTCCAACCTCTGGACAGGTAGATGTGGATGTCCAGAAAGTCACTCATCCCCTTCTGGCTCAGCTGCTCTTCAACCGAAGCCAGCATGCTAGCAAACCACTCAAAGGACTGTGGCTCAGGACATATCCAGTAGAAGTACACCTTCTTAAGAGAGATATGCTTCCCTGTCGAGAGCTTGTAGAAGACAGACTTGAGGATTGACGCAAATGGAGTGACTCCAATACCAGCTCCCACCAGCATGCCCACATCATGTTCAAACACGTCCTGCAAAATCACAACTCACTAATGGCACAATCTTAATATACTGCATACTGTAGCAAAAATATTACAGATCTCAAACGTATGACCCCCGCGCCCCCCCCCCCCCCCCCCCCCCCCCCAAAAAAACAATTCATCTTTGTGCAATTAGGGAAGGGGTGGGGTGGGGCAGTGCACGGGATGAGGTATATAGACACATGGGGAAGAGGCAACAACATGGATGATATCCTGTCATAGAATGTGTGCCGATAGCCAAAAGATCAGGTTTGAAGGGTTAATCATACTGTGCATAATTTTTGCTTTCCATCTATTTTGTTATGTGTGCACAAGAGGTGGAACATTAAAGGTAATACCATCACTGCTGCCCATGTAAGGTAATACCATCACTGCTACCCATGTAAGGTAATACCATCACTGCTGCCCATGTAAGGTAATACCATCACTGCTGCCCATGTAAGCTAATACCATCACTGCTACCCATGTAAGGTAATACCATCACTGCTGCCCATGTAAGGTAATACCATCACTGCTGCCCATGTAAGGTAATACCATCACTGCTGCCCATGTAAGGTAATACCATCACTGCTGCCCATGTAAGGTAATACCATCACTGCTGCCCATGTAAGGTAATACCATCACTGCTGCCATGTCTTCTATACTGTTCCCTCCCCCCCCCCCCCCCCCCCCCCCCATATTATCCCCATCCTTTCTCCTTCCTCTTTCCCCTATGTCCCTTTCACCTACCTCGCTTGCAGTTCCAAAGGGACCATCGATTTGAACACTTTGGACAGAGAGCATTGTAATGCACACCGGATGCCTTCCACATGTAACACTTACACAGGTAGTTCAAAGGACTGCTTGAAGCTATCACGACCTGATCCAAACTGATTGACAACTTCTTCAGTCCAGTCACCGACAACTCGAATGTGGACAGAGAAATAATCTTCTTCAGGTGCCTAGATCACCAATGATTTGATTTAGACATTTGATGAGCAAAAAGGCCAATGCACAGACTTACTGAGGTCAGTGTAAATGGATGCCACTCAAAGTAGGCCACAGAGGGGACATTGATGAACACGTACTGGCCAGCCTCAGCATGGAAACCTTTCTTCCTCATCTGGATTTCAATGGTTTTGGAAGGATGTTGAATTGCCTGTTATAACGGAGGACATGGGGAAGGGAATGCAAAAGTAATCGGAGGGGAGGTGGAGTGAGTGAGAGGTGGGTGGATCACCAAGTTGGGCAGTGGCCAACTCCAATAGCACACACCTTGATGACAACCACCCTCTGAAGACTTCTGATGAAGCGTATGACACGTTCAATGATGTAGATTGTCAGTCCAGCCAGCATGAACTTCCAGGACTGCATTTTTATTTTATTTACAGGAGTTAAATTGTGTCATAAATTGTAGCCTTGCAAGGGGAAGGGCTAAACCATGGGTGGGGCTAAACTATGGGTGGGGCTAAACTATGGGTGGGGTTAAACTATGGGTGGGGCTAAACTATGGGTGGGGTTAAACTATGGGTGGGGCTAAACAATGGGTGGGGCTGAACTATGGGTGGGGTTAAACTATGGGTGGGGCTAAACCATGGGTGGGGTTAAACTATGGGTGGGGCTAAACCATGGGTGGGGTTATTAATCTAAGGAGAGTTGCATCATGGGTGGACTGATGAAGAGAAGGGGCGGGGCTGATGAAGAGAAGGGGCGGGGCTGATGAAGAGAAGAGGTGGGACTGATGAAGAGAAGGGGCGGGGCTGATGAAGAGAAGGGGTGGGTTGATGAAGAGAAGGGGCGGGAGTGATGAAGAGAAGGGGTGGGAGTGATGAAGAGAAGGGGTGGGACTGATGAAGAGAAGGGGCGGGGCTGCATGTCAACTGTCTACTGGCTAGGAAAAGGGATTAGAACAGGTTGGGGCTACTCACTATGGGAGGGGTTCTTAGGGGAAGCATTCTTCACAGGGGGGCAACTGCTGGCTAGGGGAGGATACTTAACAGGGGGACTACTGATGGAGGGGGAGGAGCTTCATACAGTTTCTTAAATGGGGGAGGGCTTACTCACCAAGGGGGCAGCTGCCTTGAATTTTGCTGTAGCACATTTTTCAGTTGATACAAGACTACAGTAGGTGGGAGGGTGTGTTCCAGTCACATTGCCAGTTGGACCCACAGTGAAGGGATCCTCTGCATTGGACTGAACTGGCAACAGCTGCCTAGAATTGGAGGTAGCAAAGAATAAAGAGGAGGAGGTGAGTGGGAGGGTGTACATGATGGGGAGGAGGAGGTGAGTGGGGAGGGTGTACATGATGGGGAGGAGGAGGTGAGTGGGGAGGGTGTACATGATGGGGAGGAGGAGGTGAATGGGGAGGGTGCACATGATGGGGAGGAGGAGGTGAGTGGGGAGGGTGCACATGATGGGGAGGAGGTGAGTGGGGAGGGTGTACATAATGGGGAGGAGGAGGTGAGTGGGGAGGGTGTACATGATGGGGAGGAGGAGGTGAGTGGGGAGGGTGTACATGATGGGGAGGAGGTGAGTGGGGAGGGTGTACATGATGGGGAGGAGGAGGTTGGTGTGTGTGATATTGGAGGAGATTGTGAATTTGTGTGATGGGAGGAGGTAAAAGGAACTGTTGTGTCTAACTAAACTTACTGGAACTGGTGGAATGCGAGGCCCAGAAGGAACACCACAAACAGGTGGTGTGTGTACCAGAAGATTTCAAAGTATGAACGCCTGTTGTCATAGAACTCAACACAGTAATTAATTTTGTCATGCGCACATGTACAGGGTGTTTAGTAATTATAGAGCAACTGATAATATTTATGCATGTGTAATATAATGACATAATTGTATGCATCCTACTGAACTTCGGCAGTTCATAGCTATTTTCATGGATCTATCCACGTTTCAAAATACATCTAACCTGTAGCCTGTTTATGTTATTTGTGAAGTCAAACCACTGAACCAATATTATTGTTGGTACCAAGTACCAGCACCAATTAACAGTTTATAATCCACAGATGATGTATTTTATTACCATATAATATTTTGGATTTAGTGATAAGGGGTGTATGGAACATTTTCAATCAAATTATCATTCAAGATGGAAAAAATAATTAAGCATATATTTCATTATAAAAATGAGGGTATAAAATTTTGCACTATTCTATTAATTGCTTAACTAACCTAATTATAATGTTAGTTTTTAACTAGTTTTGGATTTTGAATATGTGGGTGTTCTTTTTCAAATTATTGTATAGATAAAAATTATGCACACTGCTAAAAATATTGCTACAAGCATGTGCTATGACTATAATTGTTAATGTAAAGTACATTTTAATTAAAAAATATATTAGTTGGTACCAACAATAATTAATTGACCTTTGATTTCACGTTATAGAAGATAGTGCTTGTCAATGAAAGAACACAGCACTTTTAAATAGGCATAACTCAAAATTAAACAGTCATTAGGCAAATACTTAATACTAGTAATCTTTTTATCTAAACCCTTATAAATGAACATCAACCTTTACTACCAAACTCTCAATGTTATTTGAGGTTAAGATTAGAGATAATTAATGTTAATAACTGCTCATCATAAGTAGCTAAAATGAATATTCATTGTTTTTAAGTACGAACTTCAATAGAGAGTTAATTAACATTGAATATGACGCATAAAAATAAATTTATTGTGTTTTATTAACCAATTTTCAAAACAACAAATCAAAGGCACTGTACTATTGAAAGACTTAATAACTCACTACTACTTCATTTAATAATGGACTAGCTAATTTCACTTAAATCACTTAATTGGACCTGTCTCACATGTCTCAAGTTATTAATTAAACACCTAACTTAATCATTGTATGCATACGCACAATCCTTTCCAGGAATAAAATGATGCTTTCTTTAGTTTACATCAGGTATATGCCTTCCTACAAGGACATATGAACCCCCCATGATGTAAGAATCTCATATTCCAGCCGCCTACAAGATTGTTATATGTCCTTCTACAAGGATACATGTGTCCTTCTACAAGGATACATATGTCCTTCTACAAGGATACATATGTCCTTCTACAAGGATACATATGTCCTTCTACAAGGATACATATGTCCTACAAGGATACATATGTCCTTCTACAAGGATACATATGTCCTACAAGGATACATATGTCCTTCTACAAGGATACATATGTCCTTCTACAAGGATACATATGTCCTTCTACAAGGATACATATGTCCTTCTACAAGGATACATATGTCCTTCTACAAGGATACATATGTCCTTCTACAAGGATACATATGTCCTTCTACAAGGATACATATGTCCTTCTACAAGGATACATATGTCCTTCTACAAGGATACATATGTCCTACAAGGATACATATGTCCTTCTACAAGGATACATATGTCCTACAAGGATACATATGTCCTTCTACAAGGATACATATGTCCTTCTACAAGGATACATATGTCCTTCTACAAGGATACATATGTCCTTCTACAAGGATACATATGTCCTTCTACAAGGATACATATGTCCTTCTACAAGGATACATATGTCTTTCTACAAGGATACATATGTCCTTCTACAAGGATACATATAAGGAATATGTATTGCAGTACCTCACACACACAAGCAGCCAAACACATACACACACACACATGCAAACACATACACCCACACCTACACACACATGTACACCCACATACACCCACATACACACACAACTCACCTAATGAACTCTAAAGAAGAGGTCACCATCAGGAAGAGGGCAAGGGTGATGACATGGCCGGTAAGCCCAGCAACTGTCACCAAACATATTGCAATTGGATTCTGATCATAGAAGAGAAAAAAGTGGGTAGGTGCATGCAGTCAGCTGATGTCACAGTTACCATACCAATGGTGTGTTTGGTGGCACCAGTCCAAGACGTACGGTCCCATCTGCTAATAGTCTAACACCTTCTGAATTGTTAAAGCGAAATTGATTGGTTTTATCATTACTGTTACTGAAATGAACTATTGCCGTAATCCTCTCGTAGTTGTAGTAATGCGCCATGATGTGCATGGTGCTGGCTGCTATGATCATCCAGGCCACAGCCTTGTGGAAGGTCAGGTTCTTGTCCATAATGCGCTTGACCGTCCTTGGGACACACTGTGCAATGATAGGATGAGGGTCATGTGATTATGATATGGAAAAGATCAGGTGATTATGAAGGGGTGAGGGTCAGGTGAGGTGGTCACAATGGGGTGAAGGTCAGATGAGGTGGTCATGAAGGGGTGAGGGTCAGATGAGGTGGTCATGAAGGGGTAAGGGCAAGGTGAGATGGTCATGATGGAGTGAGGGTCATGTGGTCATGGTTAGGTGTCATGGTGGGCTAAGGGTCAGATGGTCATGATGGAGTGTAGATGGTCATGATGGGATGAGGGTCAGGTGTTCATGAAGACAGCCAAGCTTATGGTGCTTTTGAGTACATATACACTTCAAAACATGTCACACTGCACATGTGACTGCACATGTGAGAGGGTGCCCAAACATGTGACTGCACATGTGAGAGGGTGCCCAAACATGACACTGCACATGTGAGAGGGTGCCCAAACACACACTCTTCTGCTTTCCCAACTTTTCCGTCTCTGTAAAAACACTCACTCTGCCTGTTCCTCTGATGAGAGAGATAAGGTTTCTGCAGACAGGCAGCAGGATAAGGATGACGTTGAAGTTGATAATGATGGCTGGTCCCCTGGCAAATGAAAGTGCTTCCTGGAGAAGGAAATAAGATAAACCTACCAACGGTGATGCACAAAGCACACCATTAAAATAAGACTTATATATGGAGATCAGTGTAAGTAAATGCAACCATATCATCAAGGTGCAAATCTAAAAATACATGTACAAGTGGAAAGGTTCATGTCAGCTCCTTGGGTAGCTTTGGATAGGATATACATGAAAGTGGTTACATAGAAGTAAAGTGTGGCATTACTGAGCGATAATGAGCTGCTCACAGACAGAAGCAACTAATAGACCATGTGCTATCTTCTGACCACAAAATCCCACACACAGTGGGGAAAAAAAAAAAAGACCTCAGGTAGTAGCTATCTACGGTAATAACTGTAATATCATGTCACAGTGAGAGATTTGCTGACAAGGCAACAGGAAGTCAACCATTTGTTGTATGCCATGAATTTGGTTAGCGCGGGTATTGTAGTTTCGTGCCCAGACTCAATTGCAAGCGTATGCATTGGGTCTGGGCACGAAACTCGTGTGTTAATCAAATTCATGGCTTCGATCGGTAAAATGTTAAATTTTAATTCAGTAAGTCTTACAGCTTAGAAAAAGGATGGTGGGGGATGTCCTAAGTCTATGCAGTTAACTTGTCAGACTGTTCACGCAAGTCGTACTTCCGAGGGCTTAGCCAATTTCCGTCAACGTGGGGAGGAACATGTCTTCGCGCTCTGGTGATGCCAGCGTAAACATAATTTATTTACATGTATGTATATAAATATTGGCATGCGGCAGAAGGTGCGTGACTCACCGTCCTTCATCTAAGGAAGTACCGTTGGCACACAGCTAAGCCAACTAGCATTTAGGAGAGTGCCGCGCATGCAGTAAAACAACAACAATAATAATAATAATAGCAAGGCTGTTGCAGTCAGTAGACTTGAGACATGTGGGTTAGGGTGGGTGTTCTTTGGGTGTTGTGGGTCTTTTTGGTGTGCTGTACACTACTTAGGGGTTTTGTTTCGTTGTACGTGTAATCTTTGTACACTATTATGATTATTATTATCATTAATAATAAATAATAATTAGTTTTTTGTACTTGTGAGTTGTGTACGTAATGGATATGGCTGATGGGATGGGACTTCCCTATATAGTAGAATAGTTGGTCCTTTTATAATATTTCACATGTGGAAAATTCATTTCTATCTCTTGAATTATGGATTCTATACTTATGCAAGAACCTGTATGTTATATTTCCTAATAATAATAATAATAATCCTTAAATAATAATAATCATAATAATAGGGAGGAGCAGAAGAACACAAAATATCTGGAGGCCCTTCACAGTCAGAACATTCTGTTCATACCCATGGCAGTAGAAACATTTGGTGCATGGGGGTTGGAGAGCAGACCAGTTTTTGCCACTCTTGCGGACAGAATTTCGGGTTGCACTGGCCAGGCAAAATCGTGTGTTATCAATCAGCTGTGATTGGCCATCACATTGCAGAGGCAACATGCGTGTGCAATGATTGCCAGGCAGCCATTGTAAATAAGAACTTGAACATGAGCTTTCCTTTTTAAAATGTATTACGTATTCTGCATGTACCTTGTTTTTTCATAATAATAATAATCTATGGCCACCTCAACATATCCCTGGTAAGGTCAGTGGCTAGGGCCATCATGGGGAGAGAAAATGTCCGGATAGGTTAGTAGAACTGTAGGTTTATTAGCGGCATCTAATGTAAGTTAGTTATTAATGTAATTGTGTTTGTCTATTTATCCTGCTGTAACTGCAATTATAATAATAATAAATAAAAAAATAATTGCAATACATGTTTGAGAAGTTTTGGCCGACATATAATGCACGGGTTTTAGATTTTACTAACATGGATCCGTATATCCACGCTTAATTGATTCGGATTGATATATACTGGTGCGGTATACATGTATTACTTTGCATGTGGTGAGGTATAGTAATATTACAGCATGCGAGCTTTAAAATTTAACTTTGTGCACTGCTTACCCTAAGCACAGCTCTTGAATAGAAGTATCTTGGTAGGACAGTAAAATTATAGAACTGGTAGATAAACAAAGCGATGTTCATACATATCCACGCTCCCTAATGTTGGCAAGGAAATAAATACGTAACACCGGCACACATTTATCAATCGGCCAGAGCAATGCCCTTACGAAAACTATCCATTTCGGTAGCTCATTGATCACCAAGCCGGAAACCATTCTGCGAGCAAAGATTCACAATTGTTTGGCACTTTCTGCTATACGAGAGTTTTTTTTTTTTTTTTTTTAAAGTGCTCGTGGGTGTGGCCAAGCTGCAGATGGAGATTCACATGCACAACAACATGCACGTACTTCCGCCGTGCTGCGCGGCTTCTCAGTACAGTAGTACTGAAAGATCATTCAAGTTCAGCACCAGTTCAGTAATAAAAAGCCGAGTGGATGATTTGAAGGCGCAATAAAAAATAAAAAATAAAAATAAAATAGCACAATACAAATGGGAAATCAATGCATTTGCGGTATTGACATTTTTGCATGGTTTTATGCTAAATAGGATTATTTCATGATTTCCCCCTTGTTTCTATAACAAATGTGATGCAAAACGATGAAAACCTGCACTTGAAACTGCATAGCCCGGGATCTTCTCCGGAGGTTTGACACCTGTTTGTTGCAATGAGATGAGAATTCATTCTGCTTTTCAAGTTGTTAATACATGCACATGAAATATATTGACAATGGGCAACTTAACGTTGATGAGGGGTTAAACGTTTATTGATTGTTTCCAAGAGGTTCATGGGCGTACGCAGGGGGGGGGGGGGGGGGGGGGGGGTCGATGGGTTCGAACGGCCCCCCCCTCCACAAAATGAGGTCACCTTTTTTAAAATGAGGTCACCAGTTTTAACGGACAGCACCCCCCCCCCCCCCCCCCACTCGTTGAATCGGCCGGAGGCGGACAGCATCCCCCCCCCCGCTCGTTGAATCGGCCGGAGGCGGACAGCATCCCCCCCCCCCCCCCCCTCCCCCCGCTCGTCGAATCGGCCGAAGGCGGACAACCCCCCCTCCCCCCCCCCCCGCTCGTTGAATCGGCTGAAGGCGGACAGCACCCCCCCCCCCCCCCCCCCCCCCCGCTCATTGAATCCATAATTTTGCGTGACGTAGGGTCACCTTGTATAAAATTTCGACCCCCCCTTTCCCGAAGGCTGCGTACGCCCATGAGGTTAGACGCCTACATGTATGGGATTCAGATTACATGTAGTTATACCGGCTTTAAACGGGTTCTCCATCCGCAGCTGCGAGCATGGGTCTGGATACGTGACTAAGCTGAACAGAACGCGGAGGACGCGTACGAGAGAGTGCGACCCGGAGGGGCGGCTGGAATGACAGAGCGAGGGATTGATGACGAGCACAAGCTGGAGATATAAAACGGCTCTAGTAGAGGTGAGAGCAAGCATAATGCAAGCAAGCATATCGAACCAAACCGATATCGTCATAGACAACTGGAGAAACCAGTAATGTATCCAGCAATGGCCACGCGCTGTTTGGGATGGCGTGTCTACCGAATGTTTTGAATCACAATTCTTACGTGTCCCAGTGATATCCAAGATTTCAATCCTGTTAGTTGCAACAGGTTAAAAATTACAATTCGGTCTAAATTAAATATTCCAGCTACTTTTTAGAACATAAATTTCCAGGAAATCAGTCACCTTGGTGATATAATGATTAGGCATTGAGTAAAAGGGGATTACATGTATATTTACCAAATTATGCAGTTATGAAAATCACAGACCTACATTTAGCAAATAACTGGTATACCGGTAGTTTTTCTTGAACTTGATAAATGTAAGTCTAAATTCATAACTGCACAGTTTCTGTAATCCCTAGTTTTTCCCCCCCTTTTACTCAATGGTTACAAATCCTACATCACCTATTATATCTTGCCTGCAATAGTACATGCCATGTTGCAGATCAACGATTTTTATGGGAATAAAGTTTGTGCCCCAGCAATGCAATTACATAGTTGGGCACATACACATACTATATAGTTGGGGAAGAGTAAATCTGGTTGTGCCACACAGCAACAGAGCCTCCCTCCCTCCCCTCCCTCCCCTCCCACCCACCTCAGTACCTGGAGCCCTCATGTTCACCCACCTACACATGTATGCACACAGAAACACAGCGAAATATTGTCCCAGACATGAGAAGAAAAAAAAAAAGTATTGCCATGGATGGTGTCCATATCATCATATATCATCATGGGGTCTTCAAACATAACATGCTGCTTCTCGTGTCTAGGATAGCAACAACAAAAATTCCTTTAAAATACATGTACATGTACTGTACAGGGCATTTGTACGTGAATAAAATATGCACATTTGCCCCTACACCTTAAATGATGCCCACCTCATCACTGGCCAGGTACACCACAAGGTAAGCCATCTTCTGCCATTCAACAAAAGCCTTCCAGGTCTTGAGAGGGAAGGAGTGATACCCAGATCCACACACACCACATGCAAATCCACGTGTCATAGTCACCCTGGGCCTTCATCCTGTCCTGAAGCAAATGGCAAGTCAGCAGTATTAAATAATATTACCGTTGTAGTGTGATTGAGTGCGGGCACCATGTGGGCATGGCATCTTCAGCCCTGCACACACACACACCTGGACATATGGCACTGCATCTGATGTCCACACCTATGCACACACCCACATTACACCTATGCACACCCACACTACATGATATATATACATCACATGCACACAAATACAATACCTGCACACATTGTACAAGAGTGTACACTCAAGCGCACAAAGTCAAAACACATGCACAACAAACGCAATGCATCCAAAGGAATGCAAACATCATAGTTGCAGTCCGAGCCTGACAAGTTCACAAGATGCAGTAAAATACTGACCACACTGCTGCCTTGGACACCTATAGCTTAGGCCTTGGACACATGTAGCTAGGCCTTGGACACATGTAGCTTAGGCCTTGGACACGTAGCTTAGGCCTTGGACACATGTAGCTTAGGCCTTGGACACATGTAGCTTAGGCCTTGGACACATGTAGCTTAGGCCTTGGACACATGTAGCTTAGGCCTTGGACACATGTAGCTTAGGCCTTGGACACATGTAGCTAAGGCCTTGGTCACATGTATAGCTTATAGGCTTACCAGTTCAACTATTGCTGTGCTTCATGTAAATGGAGACAGTCCTGTTCCAATGTGGGATCCATATGCTTGTGGTGAACCCAGCTATACAAAAGGAAGGCAACAGGGGTCATTTCTTGTAAGAGAACAAGTTTTTGCAATCACCCTGCACCCAGCACAATTAAATTTTATGACTTGGCCACGCTTTTGTACAACCAGCTCTCTTACCTTGTCTCCATTGATAACATCCAAGAGCTATACTTGTATATTAAAGAGCAATGACAGCTTGGATCACTATTGAACAGAGATGCCAATTCTAAATGTAATCGACACGAGACCAATGTAGCCCCACCCACCCCACACAGCATGTAATAGCTGACAGTGCATAAATATGTGGTATATGTTTGTGTGTCAGATATGTTCATGTGTGATGGATGATGTGTGCATGTGTGATGATGTGTAATGTGTGATGCTGTGTGATGATTTGTGCATGTGATGAGTGATAATGTGTGCATGTGTACTGCCAAAACTATTAAGAGACAGTGCTGAGGCAAAGGCAAGAAGGACCCTCCCTCTGCAAGTCATCGCTGGCACACAGGCCACTCTCACCCACCCTTGATGACTAAACCCCTGCTGATGGCACCTCCCCCTGCTGGTGGTGCATCTGCTCTATAACGAGATGTACAGTGGGTGTGGCTTGTGGTGGAATTCAGCACAGTGGGTGTTCAATTATAAGGCCACATGATAATAAGACCAAAGAGTGATGGTCTAAAATTGACTTTAAAGGCCAGCATACACAGATCAAATTGTTGCATGCAACTCATGGATAAATGTTGTTGTAAACCTAATGAATTATGGTGTTACACCATACAAGTTGGTTTTGGTTGTGTGAGCAAGAAGTATAATTTGATTTGCATGCAACAACTTGACTCATGTATGCTGGACTTGAGAACCGCAGTGTTACTTTGCATCTATGTAGGAGGGTACATACAGTAGAGTTCTTGCTCATGCAACTAAAACCAACTTGTAGGGTGTAACACCATGATTGTGGTTCTTAATCAATTTTAGACCTTAGTCTTATAATCAGGTAATCTTATAATCGAACACCCACTGTATTGCTACTACGTTATGTACATATTCAATTGTATGAAAGGTTCTGTTCATTAAAAAAATGATGTGTGCCTATGTCATGTAAAGATTGTGTTTGTGACGGTGTGTGCGGAGAGAAAGGCAGTGCTTTAACCAGCTAACTGAGGATATTGTTTCTGTTATGATGCACTGCCAGCGTGGTCGCTCTGATAGCAGTGATGTAATGGTTTATTCAAGGTTTTAATGTATAGTGTGTGCATGGGTTCAGGTGACACCAGACGTTTTCAGGCAAGCCTACATAGGTTGCTATCACTGCTGATATAGGGTATGTTAAAAGCAGTAGTTACTTTTGGGAAACTGTTTTGTTGTTAGACATTTGTTCGGATCATAGATTAAAGACTTTCAAATAGCCTTTGCTGGATGTGCGGTGAGCCAAGAAAAGATTGCAATGGTAGATTACTAACTTTACATTGATCCATTCATATTTGATGAGATGAAGAGAGATGAATTTGCAGGAATGATAAGTACCACTCGATGGAGATGTATGAATGTAGTTTCTATAATATATCAGATACTATTACATTACATATATGATATGTGCGGAATAATATTTTTATTGCACGTCGAGTTTCAAATTCTAAATTCACGCACTCACTTTAGGTACTAGATCTATGTCTGTGTGGATTACAGATTGGATATTGGGTTCATATCAACACCAAGACCTAGCTGGCTCCACCTCCTCATCTCCCAGATGTCCAAGTACTCCACTTGGAACAGAGGTGCGGCTGAACAAGCTATACCTCCCTCTGCCCCTGGAGGTCCCCAGCAGTGTCCTGACCTTGCACTGGTGGGAGCATGCTATGAAGAAGAATGGAACGTTCCTAATTTTAAGTTCACATCTGTGATCTGATCAGAACCATCTTGCATGCCAAGTAATGCCCTCCACTGTACAAAAACAGTACATATCTTAAATCTTGTTTACAGCACCTACCATAAGCCTGCACTTTCAAATCTACCACTGCTGCATCATCCAAATCATACCAATCTAGCTAGTTACATGTATCAATATGGAATGGCACAAGCGCTTCAATTCTGTTTACTGCATGAGTGCATGCATGTGATGGGGCTTTCCCTTCGTTCATCAGTCCCAGGATTCTCAGATCCAATCCCAAAGTATACCAAAACATCATCTAAACAAAAACAAAAAACATGAGTAATAATTCTGATTACATGTGACATGACTTAAGATGATAATACAAACTTTTCTTGTACAGGTAAGATTTGGTACATCCAATATTGCTGCACCTCAACCTCTCACCAGTATGAATCCTGCAGTGGGCCTTAAATACATGCGAGTTTGAAAATGACTTTTGACAGAAACATTTGTAAGTCTTCTCTCCAGTATGAGTGAGCATGTGTCTTGTAAGATTTGACCTTCGTGAAAATGCCTTTCCACATTGTTCACATCGATGTGGCCTCTCTCCAGTATGAGTGTGCATATGTTTTTTAAGATATGACTGTTGTGTAAATGCCTTCCCACATTGTTCACACTGATGTGGCCTCTCTCCAGTATGAGTGAGCATGTGTTTGTTCAGATTTGACTGTAGTGAAAATGCCTTTCCACATTGTTCACACTGATGTGGCCTCTCTCCAGTATGAGTGAGCATGTGTTTGTTCAGATTTGACTGTAGTGAAAATGCCTTTCCACATTGTTCACACTGATGTGGCCTCTCTCCAGTATGAGTGAGCATGTGTTTGTTCAGAGTTGACTGTAGTGAAAATGTCTTTCCACATTGTTCACACTGATGTGGCCTCTCTCCAGTATGAGTGAGCATGTGTGTTTTCAGAGTTGACTGTTGTGAAAATGTCTTTCCACATTGTTCACACTGATGTGGCCTCTCTCCAGTATGAGTGAGCATGTGTTTGTTCAGAGTTGACTGTAGTGAAAATGCCTTTCCACATTGTTCACACTGATGTGGCCTCTCTCCAGTATGAGTGAGCATGTGTTTGTTCAGAGTTGACTGTAGTGAAAATGCCTTTCCACAATGTTCACACTGATGAGGTCGCCTTCCTGAAGCCACTTTTACCTGCAGACTGAAGGATACCTGGCATGGTAGCAATACACTTCATGAATACATCTGATGTACACCCACTCTATTAGGTCTGTATATGGCCTTCTAGGTTTAGGAAAGGCCAGTGTAGGGCAGTGCCACTGTGGCTACCAGATTTTTACCAAAACGAGTTGCAGTAACAATTTGCTTTAAACCATAATTTTTGGTAATTCTGGGACTAAAAGGAGGTCAAAATAAAATGTTCTCCCATACCCCCTCGCTGGGAGTAGGCGTGCCCCGGCCCACCCTTGCCTATCACTATTGTACCCCCATCAAACCCATCCGCCCCTGCTATTTCACGGCATTTCATCACCAGCTAACAATTGTACATCTCATTTGTATCAAAAGACAAGTTTGGAATTTAAAATGCTGCAATTTGAAGCTAATTTCGCCTTCGCAACACATTCCTGACGTGTTACACTGACGTGATGAAAGTGTAACATTTCTGTGCTGTATCATGTATGCGCATGTGTATGATTTTAAAAAGATAAGATTGTTCACTTTTCTTCTGCGGGAGTGTTGCATTGCACTGCTCGGGCGACTTTTGACGTAGACGTGATTTCAACCACAGCATTACATGTAAGTCCAAACCGAGACTCGAAAAGAGATCAGAGGCTCTACACTGGTCACAAGCGTTGCAGACCTGGCAGAAAGCATGGGCAGTCTGGCTTTATGGCAGGAGTCTGGCAGGGGCGGCGGAGGGTGTCTATATTTGGGGGAGCAGTGGTGGTCAAAAAGATAATCATATTCATACAATACAGTCATACACGCAACATTGTATGCAATTAAGATGATGGAAGTAGCGAACTCACTGCATGATCATTTCGTGATATAAATTCCTTGGCTACATCCTCCAGATTAATGCATTCTGCTAGCTCTTTATGCATATGCAATTCAAGATGAAGCAGTTATTCAATCTTCTTTCTGTCATGGATGATCTCAAATAGCCTTAGGTCAGTATCTCATCGTCGAAATTATGTCTACTTGGCCGTTGTCAACTCTCTCTTGTAGTTTTCAAGGGTGCTGCCTCGACAACTCACAGAACTACTCTCTTCGAATTCGTTCCCCCAATTTAAAACCGCACTTACACTACAACACAGCTCTTCAGTACTTTCTTCGGAACGGACCATGATTCATGCAATAGAACCTGCCTTCTTCTTTTCATCCGTATACGCGCACCCAAACAAAACACTGATAAATAAGTCACTCACAGTTAGTCTTGCAAGCCAGACCTACATGTACTTCGTTACATGTATCAATGATCGATACACAATGGACTGGGGACCAGGACACGTAGTAGGAACTGCTTATCCTGGTCCCCAGTCCATGGCAATCGATTGTCAATAACGAAGTAGGTCTGGCTTGCGAGATTAACCCTATTAAAAGTCACAGCCACTGACAGTACAGCAATTTCGAAGAACACGCCTTGCAGTAGGATATAGCAGGGTTAAATTTATTCGTAACCTTATGGTAGCGCCAGGGGGGGCTGAGCCCTCCCACATCGATATTTTGGGGGGGGGGGGGGGGGGAGGGGGGGGCAATAGCCCCCCAGCCTCCCCTGCTCCGCCGCCCCTGTCTGGAGAGGAGGAATGGCCTCAGCAAGGGCAGGTATTCCCACTGAACTCTAGGCGTCTAACCTCCCTATGTCTCAAAATAATCAGGAGTGTCCACGGAAGCCTTGGTATTGGAGATCCGACAGATGATTGAAGGCTTCAGGAAATGGGGCATGAACCGTGCAACATGCAATCATAGTACAAAGCGAAGGTGAGCATGCAATACTGCACCCTGTGGACGATAGTGGTATGATATGCAAGATTAATGATAGCAACCACGAAGGCGCATCACGCGATCATAGAAATGAGTTAGAAGCAGAAGTAGAAAGGCCTCTAGCGGTCGGCGAAGGACAGGAGGAAATAATTGGAAGCCAAAGAGGGGCTGTTCCCAACGCTGAGGTTGAATCGCACGATGGTAGATCTAGAGATGAGCTGGAACCAGAGTTAGAAAGGCTGAGAGGGGTCATTGAAGAGCAGAAAGACATCCTTGAAGGACAAAACAAAATTATCCGCGACTTTGAGGACAGTGTGATTGAAGCAAAGTTGGTATCACTACCCTAACTGAGTCACATGAAAAGAAAGTAGAAGACTTATTGCTAGGGAAAAGCTGCAGTGTGAAATGATGTCTGCACATGAGGAGTTGCTTGAAGAGAAAGATGACAAGATAACACTTCTAAAGGCAGAATTGAATGCTGAACACTCTAAGAACACCACAAAGACATCAATATCTGCATCTTTGTCAGTGAGAAGCTCTAGGTGTAGTAACAGGAGCACGAGCTAAGAAGTAAAGGACAACAGACAAGAGACAAGTCATGTGGACCATGGTCGGCAGGTGGGAGGTAGGGGAAAGGCACCACCTGTTGATCGTTTTACAGGTGAGCAACCAGATGTTCTTTGAGAAGGCTGGCTACCTAAGTTCGAGAGACCATCCACATGGAATGATTGGACCGAGTCAGAAAAACTATTACAACTAGCAGGACACTTGAGAGGGAAAGCCCTTCAGGAATGGAGTCTTCTTGGTGTGGATGTTAGAGTGCAGAAAGGCATAAACTTTCAAAACAATTTCTCCTAATGACATAGAAAATGCATAGCAACCACATATGAGTTGATCATTATTTTATAATGAGCTGTGTGAAAAATAATTTATTTATTTTTTATCATGCTAGGCAATTGTAACTAAGTAATACCCAATCATAAACTGATTATTAGCGCTATAGATTATATTAAATAATTTTATTCATATTGATGCTGCGTCCCACAAGTGTTCAGTTTGTGTTCTTCGACAAAGGAGCCGCTTTTTTATTTTAGGAACAAAACTTACGGGACATAGCGCTGAACTATTCAAACAAACCATGCACATTTGTCAACTTGCGTGTGAGCTCCAGGAATTGTCATTGTTCATTCAATGCCAAACCAATCTAAGCGACAGAGTCAGTTACGTGAAGCGTGCAAGGCTAAACGAGTCAAGCTGAGTTCTGATGATGCTGCAACATTGGAAGATGATGGAATAAATGAGCATGTTCGTGAATGGGTTTCTACCTTGCATAGAGATGACAAGATGTCTCTTATGCTTCTCCTGCACGTAATTCTTGTGTCTAAACTCAATTTGAAGTAAGTTGAACCATCAGAGCTCATTGGGTCCATGGTTGGTGTTAGTGAACGAACAGCCAGAGGGTGGAGAGCTACATTTTAAACTAATGGTAATACTTTTCCAGACTCGCAGCAAGGAAAGTACCATAGAGCAGGGGTGCTGTGGAAGGATGAAGAGTTAAACTGCAATACCAGAGCTTATGTGACAGATGCGTTCAGACTAGCACTGAATCATATCCGCTTCCTCGAGTAGAGGACCTGTTAGCCTCCATTGGCAATGGAAAAGTGTTTTCAAAGTTGGATCTGGCCAATGCATACCTTCAGCTCGAGCTCAATGATGCCTCAAAGCAGTTAGTGACCATCAACACCCACAAAGGTTTATTCAGATACAACCGGCTACCATTTGGAGTCTCGTCAGCTCCGGCGATTTTCAGAGGACGATGGAAGCCATGTTACAAGACATCCCTCACGTGTGCGTGTACATGGACGACATTTTGGTGTCTGGGTAGTCACAGGGCGAACATTTAACAACCTTGGATGCAGTAATGACTCGACTACTTCAGGCGGGTTCAGACTTAAGCTTTCAAAGTGCGCTTTCATGTTACCATCACTTGAATTCTTGAGTCATGTAATTTCAGCTGAGGGCATACATCCAGCAGAAGAAAAACGCTGAGCCATCCTTGATGCCCCTCCACCAAAGGACATGACCCAGCTGCGTGCCTTTCTGGGCATGCTCACTACGGGATGTTCTTGCCCAACTTAGCCAGTACATTGGCACCCTTATACAGCCTACTTCAGAAACGTAGACCGTGGCGTTGGGAAAAATCACAGGATTCAGCATTCAAGAAAGCAAAACTGCTATGATGTCAGCAGAGGTCCTCATACACTTTGATCTTCAGAAGAAAATTCTGCTAGCCTGTGATGCCTCACCATATGGGGTAGCAGTAGTGCTGTCACATGAATTGGAAGATGGTTCAGATCGTCCCATTGCTTATGCGTCTTGCACACTAACACCAGCTGAGAGAAACTATGCGCAGCTAAGAAAGGAGGGTCTGGCAGTGGTGTTTGGCGTCACTAGGTTCCACATGTACCTGTACTGTAAAGAGTTCTCAATCCTTTCGAACCACAAGCCATTGTAGTATCTTTTTAGTGAGGACAGAGCTGATCCAGTATGGCTTCGTCCAGGATACAACGTTGGGCACTGACACTCAGCGCTTACCAGTATCATATTCAATTCTAGGCGGGCAAACTCCAAGCCAATGCAGATGCCCTGAGCAGGGTACCATTGCCAGATGAACCAACCATTAGTGACAGTTCGGATTCTGAAGAGGTTGTACTTATGATGGAAGCCTTGGACTGCACCGGTGCGCACTTAACAGTTGCGACAATAAAAAGGTGGACAGCCAAGGACACGGTGTTGTCTCGCATGAGAACGATGGTCACCCATGGTGATTGGCACTCTGCTGGCAACAAGCCCGAGTTCCGCCCTTCATGCAGAGGAAGCTGGAAATGTGCGTACAAGATGGATGCGTGCTGTGGTGAAGTCGCTTGGTTGGTCATGACAGTGTTACAAATTACGCCGTCACATCGACCATGTCAGAGCCCACACTGATGCGCAGCCAGCACAAGATGGGTTTAGGAAATTCGAGTTTTGTCTGGCTTTACTTTACAAGACCTACCTTCAAAAGTTGGAAAGGAAAGGATGATTCAAAGGTGATAAATTGCACTATTGAGCAAAATGGTAAACAGTGCATCACTGCATATAAGTATCTAGGTTCTCCACAACCTATGAAAACCCACATACTGTCGAAGCATCCCTCAGTATCAAAGGCACAACCCAGCTGGCAACACAAATGTAACCAACCCATTTGACATGGCAAAGGAAATAGCCCTTTAAAATGCACAAAAAACTGCTCCATATTCTAAAAATACCTTGACACCTTGGACAAGGTGGCGATGTGGATAGCGGTGTGTTGCATGCCTATCCAAGTTGCATGCAACGAGCAGTTTGATGCCATTTTAAAGGGAGCTTGACCCAAAGTTTCCACGCATGTCTGACAAGGAGATACGGGGCACTATTCTCCAGAAGCACCTACGAGCCATTGACCAGCTTAAGTCAATCTGTCCTCCTAGGGTAGCAACAACCATAGATTTCTGGTCACGCCTGGATAGAAAGGGGTTTGGAACCATAACAGTCCATTTTATTTCACAGTCCTGGCAACTGAAGGAGTGCGTATTAGGGGCACAGTGCTTGGATGTTACTGTTGGGATCGACGATGAAGACCATAATGGGGAAATTTTAAGAGAGAATTCTGATAACAGCACAGTTCTACTGTGGTTTGCTGGAAAAGTTTAACCTTACTCCTCATACTAATACAACAGATGCACCAACTGTAATGGAAGCATTTAGGGCAATGATGGAAAGAGGTATGTGAAATAATATTTTGTGAATTTTATTTACAATGCTATTTTTAAAATCAAAACATAAGTAGTGGTCTTGAAGGCCTTCGTTGTGCATCACATGTACTCCACAATGCCATCAGAAAGGCTTGTGAGACACATGGAATTAAACCAGATATCGACAAGTTGTGAAACTTGAGTAAGGAGATAAAATCATCAAGTCCGTTGTCAGGGCAGCTTTCCAATTTGGCAAAGATGAATGGGAAGAATACTACCAAGGTGGTGTTAGACTGCAAATGGAGATGGGGGTACTGCTTAAAGATGATCAGAAGATACATGTCCCTGAAAGACGAAATTAATGAACTCCAGTGCGAAAATGATGTAAACCTTACTACACAGGCTAGGTTAACGGAGTTGGGTGACATGCTGCAAGAGGCAGTAGATGATTTTCTTTATGGAAGGCAGTAGATATGTGACATGGCATGTATTCCTTTTGCACTGCATAATATTCATCTAGAGGACAAAGCTGGTGAGGACTTCGGTGTTGCTCAAGCATGAAGGGCACTGCGTGAGTACTTTAAGAGGCATTATCCACTGCTACCGATACATTTCCTTGCTGCAATTCTGGATGATCCCAGGTTTTTCACGTTTGAACCATTTGTTTCTCATGCAGACCTTCCAAAGAAGTTGCAGCAGGTCAAAGAAACGATTTCTGCACGTGCAGAAACCATTTTGCAACATGCACCTATAGCAGCAGACATTGTTCCACAAAGGGAGGAAGGCAACCAGGAACCACCAAGGAAAAAGCAGAAGAGCAGCATTTTGGACCACATGCGTGATGAGCACAGAAGAGTGACTTCTAGTGTACCAATTCCATCATCCATGGAAAATCTTGACAAAGAACTGCAAAGGTATGGAGCAGAAACACAGGTCGACTTAGACACATGCCCATTGCAGTGGTGGAAGGTGCATGCTTCTAAGTTTCCAATCCTGAGCCAGGTGGCAATGGAGATTTCGGCAATACCTGCCAGCTCTGCTCCAAGTGAGAGTGTATTCTCAAAGTTGGCACGTATATATATATATATACAAAGGAGAGATTTTCTCTAAATGGGGATTTAGCTAATGCCTGCCTCTTTTTGAGCTTCAACAGCTGAGACAGTTTGAGAGCTCCATTAACCAGTGTCTTCTCGCTCCTTCATTCAATCACTAGTATCGCCGCCTATGATGTGTGTGATTATGTACTTCTGAGGTTGAAATATAATTTCGAATCGATATTAATCAATTTATTGATATAACGGTGGGCAATTATTTATTATCCATTATCCATTATCCCCTTGCGGGTCTCGATAAACAATATTTATTGGATAGGCCTACAGTGAGTATTAATATGCATGAATATACGTTCATTTTAAATATGATTAGCCTCCACCGCCCCTGAAAGGGGAGAGTGATGTAACATATAGATCTGTAAACTCTTATATAGGATGTATACGCATGCATATGATTTTAAAAAGAAGATTGTTCACTTTTCTTCTGCGTGAGTGTTGCATTGGGCTGCTCGGGCGACTTTTGGCGTAGACCAGGGTTCGTGCAGGTCAGGGAAAGTCATGGAAAACTGGAATATCAGGGAAAACATTATTGGTCACTGGGAAGTCAGGGATAGTCAGGAAAATCGATAAATTGCGTGAAAATTAGCTATCGTAAAACTAGATGGCACGTTTAACACACTGCACTTGCTTGCTCTATGCAGTACCTGTACGCACGTTGTGACTACCGGTAATACACTGACAACATGGCATTAATTAGATAACGCATACGATTATATCTATTTTAATTTTACCGGTTTAATCACAAGCGCAACTACGCGATGACTGACACGCTTGAGAGGAATATGACGCATATTTCGAAGGTCATCTCACATGCACATATATACGCATACATAGAATAGGCCGGCTGACACTGAGGTCAGGCCGACGTAACAATGGGAGCCGCACGGCCCGCGTACAATGATTGAGTCCCCGGTCCATCACACGTAGTAACGTGAGCATTTAATAGCACTGCAGTCGATTCGGATAGCCATGCCCAAAACGTCGATGAATACCTACTTTGATGAGTTATGGCTCAAAGATGAAAGAGTTCGACGGTGGTTACAACAGGTTCCGAAAGACCTTACATGTTTCAGGGGCAGCATTGAGCCATCAAAAGACACGAATCAAAGCATCGTGGTTTAGCGGCGGCCGCTACACCAATTGAAAGTTTCCTTCAGCCCTTGACATTGTCATCAGCATCAGGTGAGTCATAATCACACGCTTTAAGTTCCAGTGCGGAGTTGTCAATTACTGCAGCGTCCTCAGCTAGCAACCACCTTGGCGTTTTTAACGATGATGCGCGCACACGTGCAGAGATTTTATGGGTGCTTAAAATTATTGATTCAAAATCTATGGCCACTTTCGGGTTGGCACCTTACCTGTTGGAATCACTCGTGGAAAAGGTTAAAGATGACTGTTTTGTTTTACTTTTTGACGAATCTTTGAATAAGAAAGAAGAAACTAGAATGATGAAAAGTCTAGTGGATGCTAAAAGACTACAAGGAAGTATATGCGACAAAATTTTGCAACAGTTTGAACACTTCATGCGGTCAGTTTTGAGTAGTGAATTGCTTCAATCCAAGCCTGGACAAGATAGGCTAGATATTTTCCTTCATGATAAAATGTGTACTCCTTATCCAAGGCTGTGGATGGCTGTTAGAATGGCTCTACTGCTTTCGCATGGGCAAGCCACAGGTTTTCTGTTAACAAAGAGGTTGTGATTGAAAACCAACAAACCAAGAGTCTTGTAGCTAGACACTTAATCAAGGACCATATCATATACTGGCTGCATGGTGGAATTTTACAGGTGATCATCACTAAACAGATGATGATTTTGGTTAGGAGTGCAAGGTCCAGATATTCCCAGTATTTGGCTGACAAAAAGGAAGATGAAGAAAAAGAACGAGCACAGATGAAATGTAAAGCTGAACTTGATGCCATTGAAGAACTGAGGATGAGATTGAAATCAGACATCAATGCTCTCCATATAGGTGTTAAGAAATATGGGACAGTGTCCAGCAAAATCGGGCTTGTGAGGTTATAATTTTATCACTATAAAAATTGCATGTTGCACTAAACAACACATCTTTGCAACGGTACAACCTTTTGGTTTAAAAGTTCGTACACTTGTTCTCACATCATCTCTCTATGTGGAAATAGATTTTGGTGCTCTAATTATTTTCCATGCCGCGAGTACAAAGATCGCTAACCCAACGGGTTAGAATTCAGCATTTCGCATCAAATTTGGGTTGTACATAGAGGAGTCCTGTAGCTATTGATTTGTACTGTTTGTTAATTTCTGTATCATCCGTTATGGAGATACAGTTGAACAAACTACGTGCACGTTTTCCCGCTTGATTCGCGCCAATGATTTTGGCAAATCGCGTCCCGCTCAATGTATGGGGAGGCGGTGATTATATCTTTGGCGCGAATCAAGCAGGAAAACATGCATGTAGTTTGCTCAACTGTATCTCTGCAACGGATGATACAGGAATTAACGAACAGGACAAATCAATAGCTACAGGACTCCTCTATGTACACTCCGAATTTGACGCGTTTTCAACACTCGTACGTGGAGAAATGAGGATTTCTAACCCACGGGGTTAACGATTGTTGTATCCACGGCACGGAAAATGTGTAAATCACAAAAATCGATTTTCACACAGAGAAATGGTGTGGGAACAAGTGTACGAAATTTGAAAGGAAAACGTAGTACCGTCGTGAAGATGTGTGGGTTAGTGTACCGTTCAATTTTTATAGTGATAAAATTATAACCCCACAAGCCCGATTTTGCTGGACACTGTCCCATATTGAGACAACTGGTGATCTCACTTACATTGCTAAGTCAAACAGCTTAAGAAAAACAGCCTGGTGAAAAGGAAGAAGAGCTGAAGAAGGTGAATGAAGAGCTAGATGCAAAGATTGAGAAATACAAACAAACTACCTCTATGACACTTCTTGTCTTTACTGATTCTGTGCATGCAGCGTAATATGGTAGAAGCGGAATTTTTGCTTCAGTTCGTAATGTATTTTGAAGTACTAGGTAGGCTAGTCAGGGAAAGTAGATTATGGATGACATGGAAAGTCAGGGGAATAGCTAAAATGAAACCTGTATGAACCATGGTAGACGTGGTTTCAACCATAGCGTTACAAAAGCAAGGAGAACAAAAATTAAATGGTGGAATTATGGTGCCGACTTCTTGATTTACGTAACCGGCACTGTTTCACAGAGTGCACGTTGTATGTGCGGATCAATCCCCATTTACGGCCCCCTGGATCCAGTAACTAGGCTGGCAAATTAAATTCAATTAACAAGTTGTTAACAGGCGTTTCGCGGGACACTCAAAACGTGCCAATCTCTCAATTCTGGTCAATGTTAGCTATAAAACCCATGCTTTAACGCACCATGAGACAAGAATGGCTTTGTCCTATCATGTTTGGAGACACACCCGATGTTATTCGGTTTTTAAGAAGCAAGAATTTGCTACCAGGCTATGCAGTGTGCAAGGTTATACTGAAGAGGAAGCTTCTTTGCTAAGTCCCACCTGACATTGCAGAAATGGGTGATGATTATTCATTTCTGGGTCTAAACAAAACCTGTTGGTGACACTGCAGAGAGCGCTGAAATAGGGAGAAACACTGCTGTAGATGTCTACCAGTGGCTGCGAGAAGTTTGTTCAACAAGGCTGATATGAGATGGCCCTGTTACTAAGACTAATAGTAATCATGAAACTCTTCTCGGGCAAGTCCAACCCACACCCCGGACAGGAATCCGGTGTACGGAATAGCCCAATACAGCCGCTACGGTTCGGTCACCACTAACATAGGCCTACTGATCGTATTAGTACATCTATAGAGTAAATATAAATTTATTTGGTATATCACACGCACGTACCATCAGGATGTGTTCTCAAGTATTGTTAATAACAGAACTATAGTGTCGGTGATTCTGATACGTGCAAATTAACACAGATCTATATGTGTGGACGTACCTTATGAGTGATCGTGTGAGTACGCACGCGCTCTGTAATATTTCATTGGATTATTAATAATTGGATTAGAAAGCAAATACGGTCAGTACTATGAAATAGGGGCATAACCAAACAGTGTCACTCTATTTCCAGTTACAACTTGCTTTGTATAAGCATGCCTTTTTTGTGATGAGATAGAAATGTAGTGTAGCTGGGCAATAATTCTTGATTTTTTATAGCTAGTTGTTATAATTATGTCTCTTGATTACAGCTGCAATCATAAGTTTTTCTTTTAGATATTTGTATCTCTTCATATAGCTATTCTTGATTTGCAGTCAAATTCTAACATTTCCCACCTTGATGAAGGTACCTGTGTTGGTATGCCATTTAGCCACTGGGGCCTTGTGCTTAGGTTGACTATTGATGTGGCATGTTGTATTGTATCAATCAGGTGTATAAATGTGTGTTGTGTGTTATGCATATTCTATTTCATTACTGTTATCGAATAAATTGAATCTCTTCATATGGCATGGTAGACCAACAATCAGTAGGTAAAAGGATTGAAATTGATGCCACTTCTTGCTTAGATCGTTACAACTGGTGTCATCTGAGAATGCACATGTATGTGTAAGTGGCAATATCACATCTCATCAGCCATTAATGGGTACCAAAGTATTGAAGCCACACCTTTTTATAGAAAGATATATGTATGTGCATGGCAGTTGGCACCTTCCACTTAATGATATGTAACTTGGTTGGACAGTGCAGCAACAAATGGAAAAACTGGACAGCTGAATGGCAATTAAAAATTTTTGCTGTTCACTGCCAAGAAATGGTTGGGGACAGCACCATGGATGCACAACTGAAATCTGTGACATTGACAGAATCACCTTAATTGTCAGGAGTGTGATACCCTGAGCTGCATTACTGAGGACCTCCTGTATAGTGATACCCTGCGCTGCATTAGTGATGGACCTCCTGTAGTGATACCCTTAGCTGAGTTAGTGGTGGACCTCCTGTAGTGATACCCTGTGGCTGTGTTAGTGGTGGACCTCCTGTAGTGATACCCTGTGGCTGTGTTAGTGGTGGACTTCCTGTAGTGATACCCTGTGGCTGTGTTAGTGGTGGACCTCCTGTAGTGATACCCTGTGGCTGTGTTAGTGGTGGACCTCCTGTAGTGGCACCCTGTGGCTGTGCTAGTGGTGGACCTCCTGTAGTGACACCCTGTGGCTGTGTTAGTGGTGGACCTCCTGTAGTGATACCCTGTGGCTGTGTTAGTGGTGGACCTCCTGTAGTGATACTCTGTGGCTGTGTTAGTGGTGGACCTCCTGTAGTGATACCCTGTGGCTGTGTTAGTGGTGGACCTCCTGTAGTGATACCCTGTGGCTGTGCTAGTGGTGGACCTCCTGTAGTGATACCCTGTGGCTGTGCTAGTGGTGGACCTCCTGTAGTGACACCCTGTGGCTGTGTTAGTGGTGGACCTCCTGTAGTGACACCCTGTGGCTGTGCTAGTGGTGGACCTCCTGTAGTGACACCCTGTGGCTGTGCTAGTGGTGGACCTCCTGTAGTGACACCCTGTGGCTGTGCTAGTGGTGGACCTCCTGTAGTGACACCCTGTGGCTGTGCTAGTGGTGGACCTCCTGTAGTGACACCCTGTGGCTGTGCTAGTGGTGGACCTCCTGTAGTGACACCCTGTGGCTGTGTTAGTGGTGGACCTCCTGTAGTGACACCCTGTGGCTGTGCTAGTGGTGGACCTCCTGTAGTGACACCCTGTGGCTGTGTTAGTGGTGGACCTTCTGTAGTGACACCCTGTGGCTGTGCTAGTGGTGGACCTCCTGTAGTGACACCCTGTGGCTGTGTTAGTGGTGGACCTCCTGTAGTGACACCCTGTGGCTGTGCTAGTGGTGGACCTCCTGTAGTGACACCCTGTGGCTGTGCTAGTGGTGGACCTCCTGAGCATCTTTTTGTTTTTGTGTCATATTGAACACACAAAAAAAAAAAAAACAGTGCTTAGCTATGTGGGTATTGGCAGAAACAATTGCTGCATGCCATGATTTGATAGGTGTTGCAGGATGATTTTTGCAGACACAAAGGGTTCAAAATCCTGATCAAGGTTAAGAAAACACTTCTGATATGATAAGTACATGCACATTGTGATGATAACTGATCTGTGTTTTAGACAGTGTGTAGGTCTTCCCTGGACCCACATGGACTCTGAGACTCTGGCATCTGTATAATACTTGATGAAGTGGGGTGCCCCATGTGCATGCATACATGATCAGGGAGCTAATCTGTATAACCAATTAATTACTGCTTTGTATAAAAATTGTGGGATCAACAAGGATCTCCACTTACCATGCACAAGGAAACAGCCAGGTGGAATGTTTCAATGGCAGCCTGGAGGTTATTCTATCCAAATTAAGTTATTGTGATTGGGATATTCAACATACCAAAGGCATTTTGTGTCTATATAGATTGCATTTCATGAGTCCAATTGGTATTCTCCTTTTCGTTTGTTATAATCTTACCAGTTGGTGCTGCTATTCTTTTTATCTGTAAAGGGGGGGGGGGGGGGGGGGAGGGGGGGGGGAGGGGTAGAAGCAAGTGTTCCGTGCATTGAAGCTTTGAGCAGATCTATCCAAACGAATGTACAATGAAGCAAATATTTGGCCAGCTTGCAAGGTCTGAATCTAGAGGTTTGAAACCTGATTTTTGCACTGGGATGGCCAAAAGATGATATGAAATCACTTAGGGTAAAAAAGCTTGGTACTGATTCCAGAAATTTGTCATTCAAACCTACTCCTTTTCGTTGCAAGACTTAGTATGTACAACTGGATTTCTAGTTTAATTGCATCATATAGGGAGGGCTTCTAAGCATTCTAATTATGTCATTAGTGAGATCGTATGCCATAAACTATTAATAATATAACAATAATAATAATATTATTATAATAGTTATAATTATTTAAATACAAATAATACCACTCCTCAGCTGCCTATATTCCTTTTGTGCTTCCGGCTTTGGTGATGCCCAGAATCCACACCTATCTCACGCGGTTGATTTCTTCAACACTTTAGTCTCCCCGTCTGAAGTAGTCCCTGTGGAAGCTATCACAGCCTCACCCATCCACCAAAGAGTACTGTCAAAGAAACTAGAGGACCACCAGTTCTCAATGTTGTTGGAAACATCATCACCTGCTGACAAGGAAGCACCTCATGCAGCATCCTGGCTACTAGTCACACCTTCTCCTGGTCTAGACTTGCACCTTGACCCTAATGAGCTGCAAATCTCGATCCAATGGTGGCTAGGGATGGACACGGCTAGAGGTTCTTCATGTTCCCTGTGCCCTGGCATAGCTCTTGACCACCTAGGCAACCACGCTTCTACCTGTAAACAGGGTGGTGATGTCATAACCCGCCACAACCATCTGCGTAATGTGCTTGTAGAATTCTGCCATCGCGCCCATCTAGGAGTGAGAGTTGAGTCGGGCAGTGGCCTTACACCAGACCTAAGCCATACCCGACCAGCAGATGTACTTGTCCTCAATTGGGAGAGAGGCCGGGAAACATGCTGCCCTTGACATCACTGTGACCTCTCCCTTAATCCCTTCCATCCTAACAGCAGCAAGCTTGTCTGAAGGCACTGCAGCAGAGGAGGCAGAGACCAGGAAGCACAGAGCAAATGACCCCATGCAAGTGTTCAGAGCTGGGTTGGGTGTGTATCTCTCTTGCGGTGGAGACGTATGGAAACTGGGGAAGGGAAGCCCAAACCACCTTCTCCCACCTGGCCTCTCACCTGGCCATCACCACTTCCTCCTGCAAAGGTAAGGTGCTCACGGAAATGTACAGCAGGCTGAACTTCACCCTGGTCAGGGCGGTGGCTAGGGCCTTACTGGCAAGGTGTGCACCCTCCCTTGGCCTCATGGACATCCTTTGAACATTCCTATGTATTGTATATGTACTGTAATACTACCAATACAATCATAATGAATAATACACTGAAATAACTAATACATTGTGTGTATAAGAATTATACGCCTACAGTTAAAGTAGTGATTATAATTATAATTATAATTATTGTAATGTATGGTCATAACTACACGTACGTAAGTACACATTAATAGGGATATAGTACCAGAGGCTATGGATATGTCATATGTGGCATTCACCAATAGATTGTATTTTTCGATTGTTATATAAAACTTTTTTATAAAATTTGTGAGAAGTTTTACGCATTCATTTCCATTAGTATAGTGCAGTATACTTGCGCTGACCATGAGGTTTTTAAAGACTTTATAATCGGTGAACGATAATTTAATACATATATAAATTATTAGCTACATAAAGTCACGAAAATGATGCCGATCGAGCCAGGAAGGCTCGGGCATTTTGCCGCATCAAAACAGTGCCAAGGCGTCAATATTTAAATTGCATCAGTTTAGCGTTTCAGAATTGGATGAGTGGGAGTGGATGGCCAAGCGCCTAGCCATAGCAATTCTTGATAATGTTTCCTTTGCAGTGATTCCCCAGCCTCCATATCACTTGCCATATGCAGAGATAATAGATCGAGTTTAGCTCTATTATCTCTGCCATATGCCTCGCTGGGCGTGATCTGTCTTTGGCTGGACCAATACCACAACCTTGCTCCAAAAGAGGGGAAAGGTGGGCACGATGGCAAAGTCAGCAATACAATCACGTATGCAGTTGTGTCGTGTCACCACATCCCCGGCATAGCGACAAGTTACTAGAGTAAAGCATTTCCTTTTTTGTGTATTTTTTTAAATTAAAGCAGCCTCATTGCGGCGCAAACTGCCAGCTTTCACACAAGATGCATAGTGTGATAAACGTGTGTAGATTTGAGACAACCAAGCACTTTTTTTCTCCAACATACTTATGTTCGACGTTCGTTTTGTACAATATCATTCAATGTATGTGGGTGCGGCTACATCAACAATTGCATCACGCATGCGTAAAGTGCCATATAGACATGGCGGATGACAAAGCGTTGGTGGACCTGTTGGAAAACCGAATACCACAGGCGAGGCAGTCGTTGAGAGACAGCCACAAAAACTTGGATCAACTGGCAGCATACTGTGAGCACAAGTACACTAATACGGACCCGTCTAAAGCCACCTTAGAAGAAACCAAGCAATATGCGGCGCAGTCACTTTCCAGCGTGGCCTATCAAGTCCAAGTTCTGGCCAATGGTATGCTTGAACTGTTAGACAAACAGATGAAATATCTGGGACAGATGGAATCAAACATTCATCGTATATCACAGGTAAAAGGGGCTTCCCTGTGCACCGCTGTTAACGGCTATGGGGGACACGTAGCCCTAATACTACTGGTTGCTCCCACACTTGTTTACAGTATTGGAGCGCGGTCGCCAAACGTAAACAATGCCATGTTTTGATTGCGCATCAGTTCCAGCCACTTACGTAGTCCCCACCTCCCCTCTTGGCATCAGCTGTACCCGTTCGCACTTCCAATTTTGTCGGTTTGGCACGTGCGAATTAATACCTTTCATAGAGTGTATTGGTGTTGTGTGCTGCCAGTAGCAGTGGAATTGAGAGGGAGGGCAAAGAAGACAGAAAGTATGGGGAGGATAGTGGATGGAGGTGATGGAAAGTGAAGGGATGGGGCATACCATGCATAAACCCACTGCTCTTCTCCCTCATCTTTCCCCTCCCTCCTCTTCTCCTCCCTCATTTTCCTTCCCCTCTCCCCTCCCTCCTCTCCTCCCCTCCCTCCTCTCCTCCCCTCCCTCCTCTCCTCCCCTCCCTCCTCTCCTCCCCTCCCCTCCCCTCCCTCCTCTCCTCCCCTCCCTCCTCTCCTCCCCTCCCCTCCCTTCTCTCCTCCCCTCCCTCTCTCTTCCTCTCCTCCCCTACTACTTCTGAAACATCACTATACTTCCTTTCTTTATACCACTACTCCCCCCCCCCCCCCCCTGTTCTGTAGACTGTTGATATCCACCAGGAGAAGGTTGCTCGCAGGGAGATAGGGCAGCTGGCCAGCAGCAAGAGCATCACACGTACACAGAAGATTGTTGCCCCTGCGCAGAAGGAAAAGGCACAGAAATTCACGAAGACGCGAATTGACTTCAACTGCCTGGACCAAGTTGGTCATGGCACCAGGTCTGAACACCCAAGAACGCCCTCAGACTCCTACAGTGTAAGTGTACGTGTTTCTGTACCAGTGGGCGTGGTAGTACTCATTATGTAGCATTCAAAAGGCAGGTGCACATTGACAAAAAAATGTGTGAATGTGTCACTCCAAAGTTGAGTGCAAATTGAATTTGTAGATGTACCAAACGTACTGATAGGAACAGCCAGAGGTCTGGTCTCTACACTTCCTCCATTTGTAGAGATCGTTGGGGCATGGATTTGTACATTACCTACCAGCTTGACCTGGGTTGTGTAAATGGTTGAATCACTTGAACGGTTGTGTTCGACTTAGCCTTCCAAATTGCCAAAATGTTAGGAGGTTACTGAAGAATTGCAGAGCATATCAGCACACACAGTCGGTGATTTGAGCAGATATGTAGTTGTAAGGTAGTGCAGTGAAGTGTACGTCCTTCAAACTGCACCCACTGTGATCATTTATGTGGAGTTCTAAAGGCCGGCATACATGGGGTGCCGACTTGGCATGCAACTCAAATGAATGTGGGTAAAAGTTTCATAATTCTTTAGCTTATTGATGGTTTGGGGCCCATATTCATTTGACTTGCATGCAACAAGTCGTCAGGAAGTCACCCCGTGTATGCCGCCGGCCTTTATGCAGCATGGTGTTTAGGCATGAGCTGGAGGTGGTGGTAGTGACGATTAATGGGATGGGAGGGTATATATGAACCTTCTCATACATTTGTATAATGCTTGCAGTTCTTCTTGTGTATGCATTGCCGGGGAATGGGTCGTGTCATTGCCGGGGAATGGATCATGTCACTGCCGGGGAATGGGTCATGTCATTGCCGGGGAATGGGTCATGTCATTGCCGGGTAATGGGTCATGTCATTGCCGGGGAATGGATCATGTCATTGCCGGGGAATGGATCATGTCATTGCCGGGGAATGGGTCATGTCACTGTTGTCTTGTGCTCAACCAAATTGGGATTAAAGTGTATGTAAACAAAAGAAGTAATGATATATTTTAATCTTCTCCATTTATTGTTGGTACCAAGTATTAATTAACTTTAATTTTTTAAAGTATTTATAGTCCACAGATGATGTACTTTAACACCGTATAACATTTTAGATTTAGAGATAAGGGGTGTATGGAAAATTTTCAATCTAATTATTCAAGATGGAAAAAAAAAACTAATAATTAAGCATATATTTCGTTGTAAAACTTACTAGAAGTTAGAGGTATAAAATTTTGCACTATTCTCGTAATTATTTACCTATCCTAATCGTAATGATGTTTATTAACAGGATCTTGAATATGTGGGTGTTGGTTTTCAAATCAGAGGTTACCTGTGCATCATTAGTATTGGTTATGAGAGAGGTAAAATAATTATTATCATCAGCACACTGTAGCTCATTTCCTGCCTGTGTCATTTGATCATGTTGACCTGCATGCACATCTCATGAGTTGTGTGCAGTAACACACAACTCATGAGTTGAATAGTGTGTCTGTTACTGCACACAACTCATGAATTGAATAGTATCTGTTACTGCACACAACTCATGTGTTGAATAGTGTCTGTTACTGCACACAACTCATGAGTTGAATAGTGTGTCTGTTACTGCACACGACTCAGTGGCACATGCTGTAGTGTGCAGGTGAATAATTAATTATTGTACCTTGTGTGCAGCAGTACTTTGCACTGATGAAGGGTGTGGGTGTGATTATCACTGTGGGTGTTATGCAGTGATTATCACTGATGAAGGGTGTGGGTGTTATGCGGTGATTATCACTGATGAAGGGTGTGGGTGTTATGCGGTGATTATCACTGATGAAGGGTGTGGGTGTTATGCAGGGATTATCACTGATGAAGGGTGTGGGTGTTATGCAGTGATTATCACTGATGAAGGGTGTGGGTGTTATGCGGTGATTATCACTGATGAAGGGTGTGGGTGTTATGCGGTGATTATCACTGATGAAGGGTGTGGGTGTTATGCGGTGATTATCACAAGGAGAGTAGAAAGTGAAAAGAAAAATCAGTTTCTCATGTGTAACTTTAAAAATAAAAAAACAGAGACAAAGTTCTATTGGATCTGTTCATGTTTCAGAAATACCATAAGTAACATAAGGTTAAATGAAAGCCGTGAACAGAATGGAGATAAGGTATCACATTTTAAAAATACCACCACACTAATATGGGGAGTTTTCATTCCTATGATTGCAAAGTCCCCTGCAGTTAATTATACACCAGGTTTTTTTTTCTTCTTATCCTTCATTGTTGTGGTTGTGGTTGACGATTCCATGTTAGGTCCAACTGATGCATACGTACAGAGCATGATGGAGCACATTTGCAGTGGGTGTGGCAAAATAATGCGCCAATTGTGGTAATGACATAATAGTTAGAATGTTACCAACGATCAGAATTTCTGTCCGATAGATCAATCTAATGTTTTCTCTGTAATCACTACGCCATGTTCAATATTTTACTATTGCAGACCGATGTACCAAAGTGTCCAATGGCCAGATTGTTGATGGACATGCAGACAAAAAACCCCTTTAAAACCTTAACCTCCATTCCAGTCGTCGTGTACACAAGAAAGATGTCACGTTAACCTTGTGGTACTTGTAAAATGACAAAATTCCACAGCAAGACGTAGAAATGCTTGTTGACAATCCAAATATTGCTTCTTGCAATAGCAAGTAGCATAAAGGATTTGTACCATATCATGAATGTCATTAAAAACCATGACCCACATTTAACAGGAGTATAGAGAAGGGGATAGTTTAGCTCTTTGTTGCCATCAAACTAGAAGGTAAATGCACGCCAGGTTGTGTGTTTTAAGAGAACAAGAACGCCCATAGTGTTCTCCATACCCTTCTTCTCAGGATAGGATAAGAACAGTTTCAAAGAGCACCACACATAGCATTAGCTTTAGAATTTCTTGGAAGGGATACTGGATACATGTGTATAAATAGGGCATAATACTGGTATATGTAATAATTATGTAATGTTTAGTTTCAATTACATTCCCATGGAGATAGCATCCCCAGACCATGTGTCAAACTCAAGCCGTGGCTAGCCAATTGTGACGAAGAGTGCGATAACTGCAGTGCATATACAGAATAGAAAATGAGATGCTAGTAAGGATTTTGGTGCGAAATGAACTAGAGCTAGTAGGAGAATTAAGGAACAGGTATAGGCACTACTGCACACATCCAGAGCCAGGTGCATAGCCTTTCATTGTACATAGAATACTGTAAACTTTGGTCCTTTACCTGTAATATTGTCTGCTGTGATGTTGTGCCCTGTATATTAAGCAGCTGCAAAGTGTCATTCGTAAGGTCAGACATATATGTTGCTAGGCAGTGATGTGGTGGTGCTGCTAGTTGTGTAACAGCTGGAGCTAAACCTCGAGTTTAGTCCCCAGCCCTAAACTCAGTGTCTACATTACATTTTATTGCTTAATCCATATCAGTCTGGGGACTATTACAGCAATGTAATGTAGTCAGTTATTAAAAAGTGACTTCAGGAAACAAATTATAAAAAACATTCTCTCTGAGATACATAGGATTTGGAGCCAACAGGTGGTGTGAATTTAAGGAAGGGAACAAGCGATTAAAGATGTGGAAATTTTTTTTAGCAATATAAAATGACTACTACTATTTTTCCATATCATTACCTTCCTTTTTACACCACCCATTGCCTTCAAATCATATATACCACTAACTAGAAAATGTTTTTTATATCTTGTTTCCTTGCATAATTGGGGCAGTGTCCAGCAAAATTACCCTTGTGGGGTTATAATTTTATCACTATAAAAATTGCACGTTGCACGAAAGAACATATCTTCACAACCATACAAAATGTTCTTTTCAACCATTCCAAGTGTTTCTACATCAATTCTTACTGTGCAAATCAATTTTGGTGCCTACGTATATTTGCTATTGTGAGTACAAGACGTTCTAACCCACAAGTTAGAACATATCTGCAGATATGTCATGTTGAAAGCACTTAGAGTCCCGTGTAGCTATTGACTTGCTAATTTCTGTGTGTATCTGTCATGGAGATAGTTTAAAACAATCAGTTTGCACCGATGATATTGGGGGACATGTTTGCCTAAATCACCAGCGCGAATCGAGTGGGACAGAGTGCAAGTGCTATATATTCCATGTAACAGATGATATTTAAATGTGAACAGATCGGCAGGACTCCTCTACATACGTACTGAATTTGAAGCGCTTTTGACACTCGTACTTGGAGATTCGTGGAGTATCATTTTTATACATTGTGTGTGCATACAAATATATCATTTTGTGCTTACAGAGTGCATACGTGTAGTATATCTTCTGTTTCTTTTCAGGCTGGCGTGTCGGATATGAAGGTCCCTCCCACACCCCTGGCACCCGTTGCTCCTCCTATGGCACCCTTTGCCCCACCTACTGCACCTTTTGCCCCCACACCACCCATGGCCCCCGCCATGCCCCCCGCCCCGCCGATGGCCCCTGTGGCTCCAGTGCCACCACCGCTGATGCCTTCCTATTCGTCCACGTCACTCAACACTTTTGCTGCCCCTCCCCCTTTTCCTCCCCCATCTTATCCAGTGGTTACAGCCTCGGCACCACCACCTCCACCACCACCACCTCCTCCACCATGTAACTGCACCAAGCTGATGCTTTTAAATTTTTTAAATACTTTTTCCTTTTGTGCTCAGCAGCAGCTGTATCTCCTCCTGCTCCTCCTCCTCCCCCCACCCCTCCAATGTTTCCAGCAGCTGCTATGCCACCACCTCTTCCTCCTTCCTCCCAACCAAAGCCTTCTACACCCCAGACACCCCAGACACCCCAGATGCCCCAGGCACCCCAGTTCAGACTCCCAATTTCCAAGCAAGAGTCTGTCCCTTCTCCTCCTCCTCCTCCTCCTCCTGCCCCTCCATCAGGTGGTGTGTGTGTGTAAGCCTGGTGTGTTACAGGTAGTCACCTTCTAATCCACTAGGTGCCCCGCCTCCTCCAGTTCCACCCACAATGGCACGCCCCCCAACAGCACCAGGTATGCCACGTTTGTCTGTGTGTCCTTCGTGTTTATTTTAAAAATAGGTGTCTTGCCTCCAACAGCTCCACCCACGATGACACGCCCTCCAACAGGTATGTAGTATTGTGAATGTAGTGTCAAGTTATAGCAGGTTATAGTCAAGTCATAATTAAGGTATAGTTATAGTGAAGTTATAGTATGGTCAAGTCATAATCAAGGTATAGTCAAGGTATAGTCAGTTATATGTGCACTCAAGTTATAGCACACCCTGACTTGCTACTTAGATAATGTGTAACTGCAAGCACACCCTGACTTGCTACTTAGATAATGTGTAACTGCAAGCACACCCTGACTTGCTACTTAGATAATGTGTAACTGCAAGCACACCCTGACTTGCTACTTAGATAATGTGTAACTGCAAGCACACCCTGACTTGCTACTTAGATAATGTGTAACTGCAAGCACACCCTGACTTGCTACTTAGATAATGTGTAACTGCAAGCACACCCTGACTTGCTACTTAGATAATGTGTAACTGCAAGCACACCCTGACTTGCTACTTAGATAATGTGTAACTGCAAGCACACCCTGACTTGCTACTTAGATAATGTGTAACTGCATGTGTTTATAATTTATTCTGATACTGTAAGTGATTTCAACTAGTTGTAATGCTCTGCACATGGCATTGGTTTTGGGGTTGCCACATTCCACAGGCTTTTGTTGGAGGGTACATGTGTATATTTCTGCAGGCAGAGGGTACATATGTATCTATGTCTGTAGGCAGAGGGTACATATGTATCTATGTCTGTAGGCAGAGGGTGCATATGTATCTATGTCTGTAGGCAGAGGGTGCATATGTATCTATGTCTGTAGGCAGAGGGTGCATATGTATCTATGTCTGTAGGCAGAGGGTACATATGTATCTATGTCTGTAGGCAGAGGGTACATATGTATCTATGTCTGCAGGCAGAGGGTGCATATGTATCTATGTCTGTAGGCAGAGGGTGCATATGTATCTATGTCTGTAGGCAGAGGGTACATATGTATCTATGTGTGTGTATGCAGAGGTGTCACAAATCAAATCTGTGCTTAAGTCCAAATGGGAGAATTGGTCCCATCCCATGTCTGTGGAAGTTGTGGAGGTTAACCTTAGAGCAGTGCACCTCATATCTGAGCCCATCTTTTGTGTAACCTCTTTATAGCACTACACAGTCTGATCTGCAGTACCTCTCCCCACTACATGTACCCCACAGTTTGATCTGCAGTACATGACACACACACACACCAAGCACACCAAGCACAGTGGTTTGGTTTTGCATTCCCCTAAAAGGACAATATACCCATATATTGATTGTGTACCCAGTATCGAATTTATGATTTAACGAGCATCATACATTGCATTTAATCTCCAGCTTGCAGTTCTTGTTTGAGCAAGCTTACTGTCCTTAGACGCACTTCTTTTTATGAAGAAAATGTACTTAAGAGCAGTTTGTTTCATTTTCCTGTTGTACCTGAATGGTTATACTTTACTTTACTTGTTACACATTGGAAATCAGACATGGTTTATAAATTATTGCTTTGAAAGAACCATGAATATTTAATTGATCCTTTAGTCATCTCAGGGAGCACAGGTTGTACCATTGCCGTTGCAGCTGTCTAGCAAGAAGTGTGCAATTCCATGGTACTACCTTGCCTTTCAAATGTTGCAAATTCCTTGAAGCCATTGGTTTCCCCATAAGGATTTGACAGATCTCGCTGTGGTAAAAATCAATTTGACATGTGACCAGTTCTACCTTTGATCAATGATAGCTGATCTCATTGTATTTATACTTCAACACCATCCTTGTTTAAGAACCACCACCCATATTTCATCGTTATTTAAGGACCATTGTCCTTAAATAAGGACAATTTGGTTTAAAACACAATTGCTACATAGAGAACAAAGTACTTCTGCCATTGGTCAGGACTATTACTCTTGGTGTTGAGATGCAGCAAGCTAAGGGTGGCCTAATTCCATCACATTAACATCAAATACTTTACCCACTTGTGGCTGTGGTCTAATAGCTGATATTTGCAGGTGGCTGGGCTGCCTGTGTGTGGGGGTGTGCATGTGTGTGTGCATGTGTGTGTGTGTGTGTGCATGTGTGTGTGTGTGTGTGTGTGTGTGTGTGTGTGTGCATGTGGGTGTGTGGTAGAATTTGTTCTGAGGGTGCAGGGTAGTACTGCTAATCACAAAAAAGGGGGGGGCATGGTTGCTGATAGAATTAGGTGGGTGTACACTCCATCATCACCTTGATAATGTTTGGTTGACACGTGGCTATGGGATGGCAAAGTATCACACAAGAGGAGATGTGTTGTTGGATGGCTGCATTCTCAGACAAGATGTCAAGGACATAATGGCCATGAATAGTCATCAACATGGTGTTGATGACAGTCCTGCCCATTATATGCTAGGGGGGAGTACCTGTTCAGTGATAATGGAGGGGAGATGGATGTGCCTGTTCAGTGATAACTGGAGGGGAGATGGATGTGCCTGTTCAGTGATAACTGGAGGGGAGATGGATGTGCCTGTTCAGTGATAACTGGAGGGGAGATGGATGTGCCTGTTCAGTGATAGTACAGCTATTGTTATCAGAGTGTTTTCCCAAGGTGTTTTTTTTTTCAATTGGGAGAGGATTCTTATGGCTCAGTATTTAGAACGCTAATCATGCAATCACAATGTATTAACTACCGTACATTTAAATGATGCCTTGTCATGGAAAGTTGTATTGACTTTCATTGTGGTATATGTATAGCTAAGTGCACTCCATGGTGGGTGGGCAGTCCAATTTTTAATGTATTACGTGAAGCAGCTTGCAGGCTGTCAGAAATTATATCTGAACGTTGAAAATACTTGTTGAAGAAATACTACAATAGGACTGTCCCATTTTGTAACAAAGGTTTTATGCATGTGAACTGTGCATAGAGTGGGGACATGCTTATGGATATGCTTATGTGGTACAGTGGGCTGTGCATAGAGTGGGGGACATGCTTATGTGGTACAGTGGGCTGTGCATAGAGGGGGGACATGCTTATGTGGTACAGTGGGCTGTGCATAGAGGTGGGACATGCTTATGTGGTACAGTGGGCTGTGCATAGAGTGGGGGGGGGCATGCTTATGTGGTACAGTGGGCTGTGCATAGAGTGGGGACATGCTTATGTGGTACAGTGGGCTGTGCATAGAGGGGGGATATGCTTATGTGGTACAGTGGGCTGTGCATGCTTATGTGGTACAGTGGGCTGTGCATAGAGGGGGGACATGCTTATGTGGTACAGTGGGCTGTGCATAGAGGGGGGACATGCTTATGTGGTACAGTGGGCTGTGCATAGAGGGGGGACATGCTTATGTGGTACAGTGGGCTGTGCATAGAGGGGGGACATGCTTATGTGGTACAGTGGGCTGTGCATAGAGGGGGGACATGCTTATGTGGTACAGTGGGCTGTGCATAGAGGGGGGACATGCTTATGTGGTACAGTGGGCTGTGCATAGAGGGGGGACATGCTTATGTGGTACAGTGGGCTGTGCATAGAGGGGGGACATGCTTATGTGGTACAGTGGGCTGTGCATAGAGGGGGGACATGCTTATGTGGTACAGTGGGCTGTGCATAGAGTGGGGACATGCTTATGTGGTACAGTGGGCTGTGCATAGAGGGGGGACATGCTTATGTGGTACAGTGGGCTGTGCATAGAGGTGGGACATCCTTATGTGGTACAGTGGGCTGTGCATAGAGTGGGGACATGCTTATGTGGTACAGTGGGCTGTGCATAGAGGTGGGACATCCTTATGTGGTTATTTGTTTAACAGTCTACATTACCTAACATGTTATCTAGCAGGTTGTGTGGCTACTTTTGCCAGCACAAACACAACTGCTCTGCTCTGCTCCTATCAATGTGGAAAAACAGTTCAATTTTGTGTTGACGTTGCATTTTTGTGGGTTGTCAGAACTGCAAAGTTTAAGTGTCATGTTAATGGCGCTGTAATTTTATTGTTGTTGTGGCGGCATTAGAAGGCACTTGCCAGCTGATTGATGTGAGCAGAGAAGTTCATTGCTCTGTTATGTTTCCTTCAGCTGTGCAGCCCCCACCTCCACCCCCACCTCCTGCGGCTACTGTCCCTGCTGCTTCGCGATCTGCTGCTCTGCCAATAGGTGTGCCACCACCACCACCACCCCCGGCCGTTGGAGGGCCCCCTCCCCCTCCACCTCCACCACCACCTCCTGTGGCATTGTCAGCAGCTCCTCCTCCTCCCCCGAGCAGTGGGCCACCTCCTCCACCTCTACTAGGAGGTTAGTACAGCTAGTGGGGAGGCTGCTTATAACAGTAGGTGTGGGAGTGAGGATGTGATGTGATGAGGCTGCTTATGGGTGTGGGTGTGAGGGTGTGAAGTGGTGAGGCTACTTATAACAGTGGGTGTGGGAGTGAGGGTGTGAAGTGGTGAGGCTACTTATGGGCGTGGGGTGAAGTGGTGAGGCTACTTGTGGGTGTGAGGTTTGATGAGGCTGCTTATGGGTGTGGGTGTGAGGGTGTGAAGTGGTGAGGCTGCTTGTATTGTTATACTACATTCACACAACATACGTTTTTCATGCCAGCACGGCACGGTTCGGTTAAAATTTGACATGTGAACACTATCAAAACCATACCATGTCATGCCATGCCATGCCGGGTAGCATGGTTGCAACAACAACTGTGCTACCCAGAACGGCACGGCTCGATTGTGGTAGATGGTGATACGATAGCAATTGAGCATGCGCAGGAACTTGTTTCCATGGTATTAAAATGGCGGGGTGGAAGAAGCTAACAGCTGATAAAGATTTGGGGAGAGGAATCAATACAAGTGCAGCTGGAAGGCTGTAAACGAAGTCAATTGGTGTACAGCAAGATCAGTAATGAGACCATTTGAGGTGAATTGGATGGCCATTGCCATAATATTGTGTGTGTTACGAGAAAAACGAGAAACTATAATTGCTCTTCTTCTGTGCCTCTGATGCCTCCTTTTCTCGATTGCACGGAACGTTGTAAACAAGTCATCCATCTTGATTTCAGGTAATTATTGTAGCTAGTTGGAGTTGCTTTTTAAAACCAATCGAAACCACATAGCCTCAAACAGGTATGAATGGTACTCGATAGTCATGCCGTTCTGTACCATGCCAAGCTGTTCCATACAGTGCCATTGTAGTGTGAATGTGGTATTAGGGTGATGCTCATCTCTCCAAAAATAACATTTGGACATGCATTTCATTACATAATCATTTTTGTTCAGTCAGTATGTCTGTCTTGTATTTCTATTTCATTAGTTGAAGTTGCTCTGTGTATGACAATCATATTTTATGTCTTCAATGCAGGTGGAGCGCCCCCACCCCCGCCACCTCCTCCCCCTCCAATGGGTGGTGTGAAGAAAGCGCCCCAAGCTGTACAGGAGCCAGTGAAGAAGCCTCCTCCACCAGCACAGGCACAAGCACCATCATCTACACCTGGTCCGTTTGGTCTGGACCTTTCCAAGGTTGCTCTCAAGAAGACAGGACTCGGGGGAGCCTCCACACTCAGCAAGCCAAAGACAGAGGACAAGGCCGCTACCAGTCCTGCTGCCCCACCCCCACCTTCCCCCGCCACACCGTCTCAGTCAAATGCTTCCCTTAGCAGGATGGACTCAAAGGTTGGAACTATGAATAGCCTAGGCAGGGCTGAGTCAAAGAAAGAGTCTCCTGGTGTTGCTAAGAGACCTGTCGCTGGACGAGCTCCATCCATTGATACGGGTGTCCCAGCCCCTCCCCCTCCTCCATCTCCAGCGGCAGCACCTCCACCCCCACCTCCACCTCCAAGTGGGCCACCTCCCCCTGGTCCTCCGCCTCCTTACGCCGGACCACCTCCCCCTGGTCCTCCGCCTCCTTACGCCGGACCACCACCGCCACCTGGTAAGATACCTTCTTTGCTCAATCGTATGGTTTATTTATAAATAAAAATGTTCCACTTTGTTGTGTTCCAGGATTGGGTGGAGCTCCACCTCCACCTCCACCTCCACCCCCACTTGGTTTTGCAAGTGAGTGCAAGAGATCAGGTGTAGCAATTGTGCTCTGGTTACTCTCTTCTCCTCCCCCCAAGGCAAACCAAAACCAGTGGAGAAGCCCCCTCCTCCTGTAGAGATAAAGAAACCTCCCCCACCATCCTCTTCAAGCGGAGGTTTCAACATTAGTGACATTAAGAGTGTGAAGTTGCGCCCCAAGGGAGGCAAGACACCTTCAGTGGAGCTACCCCCGCCCCCACCACCTCCTCCTGCAGCTGCCCCTGCGGCCCCCAAGGAGCCACCCTGGGCACCAGCAAAGTACATTGAGAAAGGTTGGTTAAAGAGAAATGGAGCATGTATGTTTTTGTATCATTTTATTTGACCCGGGGGGGGGGGGGGGGGGGGGGGGGCATCAACTGGTACTAATCATTGCTATTGTCATTTCTACAGTGGAGGCTCTCTATGACTATACTAAGGATAAAGATGATGAACTGTCATTCATGGCTGGAGCCCTCATTTATGTCACAAAGAAGAACGATGATGGGTGGTATGAAGGTGTCACAGAGCCTGGACATACCGGTCTATTTCCGGGCAACTATGTTGAGAGTAAAAGTGACGAGTCTTCTGCGTAATAGCTCTGTCAACGCTTTGTAAATATAATGTTGTCGTGTGTGTGTGTGTGTGTGTGTGTTGTCTGTACAGTAGGCCTGCAACTGGACAAGAAAGGCAATAGTTTCATTGTTCATTTTTAGTTATAGTACATTTTTTATAGACAGTATGTGCAGCAGGGTTATACATATGAATGAATTTTCCTCAACTGTGTTTGTGTGTGTGTGCTAAGTTTAAATTAATTTTAACTATAATAATCAAAGGCTACAGCCTTGTGTTGCGCTCGAAACACATGTGATATGTAAGTTTTGGGATCCCCTACATTTACCAAATTTATATCCGCACTGGTAGTCTATCTGTAAGAACGTCTTCAAGAGTGTTTCAACACACTTCCTGTGCAAGATGGTATTACTGTATGTTGGTGCACTAAAAGAACACACTGTCTTTTGAAATCATGTTCTGAAAATAAAAGATGGGCACCACAACAGTGTGTGCAGATATTGTGCGTATGTGTTGGAGCCAGGCAGTGCTACCACATGGCACCATCTTTTTTGTTTGCTCTGGCCATTTCCAGAAGTGCCTGTTGTGGAGAGGATACGCAGTAGCTGTAATTACAGTAGAGGCAAGCCTTTATAACACACCTCCATTCGAGCCTTTTCTTTGGCTTGGTAGTCCGAAATCTTCTGCACTGCGACACTTGCTTTCTTTTCTCTGCACGTGTGGATGGTAAAGTGAGAAAATGAACCAGTCCATATAAATCCAATCAGCATGTAAGTGTGCAGACAAATGGAATATCGGTACCCACTGTATAGAATTCAGAGCTTTTGCACCACAGAGAAAGAGAATACCCAAATAGTGTTTAACACTAAATACACCTGTTCCATGCTAGTTAAGTGTATACAAGGTATGCATGCTGACTTCATCGCCACTCAATCTACCTTGCATCATGACGAGCCTGTATTCTCCGTTGAATGTCGCCTCTGCACATGGGCATACAAAGCAGTAAGGCCTTCTCCTACACCAAATCCTACTCACCCTCCTCCCATCAAGACCGACTCTTTGACTTCAGGGCTTAGCTCCCTGTCTCTCTTCTTCTCAGCTCGAGCCCTCCTTTTTTCAACCATTGCTTCCCGGCCTGTTGCCTTTGGCAACAGCTCGTCAAGTACCTAAGGGCAGGGTCTGTCTCTTACAAAGGCACAAAGCTTCACTTCTTGTATTGACCAGGACACGTACCATTTCCTGGTGTTTTCTGTGGTCCTTTCTCTTCTTACGCAGACCTTCTGTCTCCATTTCTATTTCTTCCTCTTCAGGACCAATGTCTGGCCTGAATGCCTAGATGAGAAAGACATAAAAAGATGTTTTGGTCCAGGGGAGGAAGGGATGGGGGAAGTATCCATGCTGCCTATCTGCACACAAAGCTAAAGAAAAGCTCTAGGGCCTATCTATGGGACTCCAGCTAATGCTTCATACAAACAACAGACCTATCTGTTGTTACGAGTTCATTTTGCCACTACGAATGAGCACATAAGACACATCTTTAATTAAATAAGCCTACATGTGAGGCTGGTCCAACTATTCCTCCAGGTGGCTCCCTGACTGGCCCAATGAGGGTCGCCTTCTTTGCATTAGCATGGGTGTGTGGTACTGCAGAGGTGTGCGGTACTGCAGAGGCGTGCGGTACTGCAGAGGTTTGCGGTAGCCCCTCCTCCTTCTCTAGAGTAGATGTCCAAGATGACACGTTGCTGCGCAGTGCACTCATCTGATCTTTGTCAAGTTTTGCTGCAAACTGGATTGGAGACATTTGTGGAGAATGGTATCAGGAGTTCACTGAAGCAAGTGCACATACGTTCCATTTATACGCAGTCTGTCCTGAATGGTTCAGTGTTGTACTCAGCATCCCCCGGTAGAATTTCTGTGGTAGAAGGAATATAAGTCATGCGTGTGTGTGTGTGTGTGTGTGTGTGTGTGTGTGTGTGTGTGTGTGTGTGTGTGTGTGTATGCTTGTGTGTGTGCGTGCGTGCGCAGTGGTGCCTCTATCTGGAAAACCAACAAAATAGCCACATTCAGTGTCCTCGTACAGATTCATTTTGGAATTGAGGGTGGGGGTGAGGGTGGACTTTTAGGTTCAGCAGATTGCTACCATTGAGGGTACATTCTTACATGAGATCTGGTAGTTATAGAAGAATTGACAGTAGCATGCGACCAAAATGGGTAAACAGATGAGGGTGAAATGTGCTGGGTACTTCAATGTGGTGAATGGATTGCACCACAGTGTTGCATGACCAGATGGTTGATTACAGTTTCGGGGTACCTTGTTCAGCAGGCCATCGTTCCACTTCTGTACAAATGTCTTAAACAGCTTCCTGGACTCGTCTGAGCTCAAGTCATTGAAGAAAATACCTGACTGAGAAACAAATGGCACTTCATGACTTGTAACACACAATCCCCCTTACATCCTCTGACAGCCAAGTCCTAAATTCAACACTTTTAACAAAATAGTCATCAGATGATATATGGTCTTCAATGGAAACACGGTCTACAGTAGCGAGGGAGGGAGGGAGAGAGGGAGGGAGATCAAAGAACTATAAATGAAGGTAATCAGAAATGAGGCAGAACCTTTCTTCTTTGCTCGCCTCTTGCCATGCTCCCTACTCTTGCTCTTCTTCGATTTTTCCTTTTCTTTCTTCCGACTGTGTGACCGCTTCTTTGTAGTCTTGTGGTCAGTGTCTTTGGAGAGGGAGTGGGGAGGATTCCAAGGTAAGTGACACAACATTAAAATAGCATTCCACAACTTTTAAAAATCACATAACAAAAGTATGACAACAGAAATGATTCCATTGCTGATGTCAGCACACTTTGAGTGGGGCCGCCTCTCATGTAAAGACATTCATGAAGTGGCACACTTGGAAATTCAAAGTTGTCAGCAGCAAAGAGTTGGCATGGTAATCATGCTTTTCTAAAACTCCATGTCTATGAATATATAAATTTAGTAATTTTAGTTTTAAATGTGCACCTACATACAATGAAGCCAGTGTAATCACCACATACCCAAGCCAGTGTAATCACCACATACCCAAGCCAGTGTAATCACCACATACCCAAGCCAGTGTAATAACCACATACCCAAGCCAGTGTAATCACCACATACCCAAGCCAGTGTAATCACCACATACCCAAGCCAGTGTAATAACCACATACCCAAGCCAGTGTAATCACCACATACCCAAGCCTGTCAGTGTTTTCTGAATAATTTGAGCTCCTAACAGAGAGGGCTACACTCAACGACAAGCATTTAAATAAAAAAACAATGAAAATGATTGACTTTTGGAAGAACGTAAAGATATTGGCAGAAATTTAAAAGCTTGTTAATTTCATAAAGGTAGATTGTTTTATATAATAATTTCGTTATTGACGTTACAGACAGGTATGAATCAGCTCTTTACGTAGCACCTTCACTTGTTGATTCAGAGTCCGTTGAGGCCTCAGAGGCAGTAGCGCTCTCTGATTTGGTGTCACTGGCATGACGAGAATGCTTCCTTTTTCGCTTGCTTGATTTTTCTCTGCAGGACAATGAAATTTAAGTCACTCCTTCCCTGCACCGTGCTTGTCGATTACTTCTCCATAGCTGCGCACCAAATAGAATTACAAAACAACGCTGCGCTCTAAATTAAATTATTGATGCTTGTCTCTTTAACACGTGAAAGGGATGGAGAGAGGGGGATATTCTCGCATGTCTGACGATTCGGCTAAAGAGAAAGCAATGAGATCCATTTTTGGTACTTTCGCATTATAACACCGCTTTTTTTTAACATCGTTAGACTACTGTACCTTGTTCTGCAGTGGCAAATATTGCATTTGAAACAACTGAAGACCAGTTGAAGTGTGTACTCTCAGAAGTTGGACCAGTTGTGAACCTGAAGTAGGTAAATTTTTGTTTGATGTAGTTCCTTCTTTTGTTTACTTAAGAGATGAATCTGTTGGCTTTGTGTGTACAAAGACTGAAAATAAAACACCATTTCTACCTGGTATAGGCTCATATACGACCCTGCCACAGGGAAGCCAAGAGGATTTGGGTTCTGTGAGTACCAGGATGCAGAGACAGCCATGAGTGCAGTGAGGAATTTGTCAGGAAGGGAAGTGAGTGGGCGACCACTTAGAATTGATAGTGCTACCAATGCACCGGGAGAAAACTTTCGAGGTAGCCAGTGGGGTTATTCAGGGGCACTAGTGTATCCAAATGGTTGTCGGTTAATACAGGTGGTGGCGGTGCAGCACCAGCTCAGCCCGGGCCCATGGAGGTAAACCATCTGCATGGCATATCATGTAATTCTTATTTAATTTAATTAATTTTTTAAAAATACCAGCCCCCCATTTATGGAGCTCAGGTTCCTCCGGAGGCAGCGCCAGAGGCCATCACCAAGGCGGTGGCTAGCCTTCCCCCTGAGCAGATGTTTGAGCTAATGAAGCAGATGAAGTGGTGCATCCAGCACAACCCTGAAGAGACCAAGCAGCTGCTACTGCACAACCCCCAGCTGGCCTATGCCCTCCTGCAGGCGCAGGTCGTCATGAGGATTGTGGACCTGGAGACAGCCCAGAACATGCTCCACCGGGTCCCCAGGGGGCCAGCGCTGCAGCAGCAGTCGCAGGTGCAGCCGCTACTGCAGGAACCCCCACCACCACCACCACCTCATAGGGGACTACCCCCACCACCTGTCCAGCGTGAGCGAGAACCGCCAGGTCGAGAGCCACTGGGTCGAGAGCCACTGGGCAGAGAGCCTCTGGGCAGAGAGCCTATGGGCAGAGAGCCACTGGGCAGAGAGCCTCTGGGCAGAGAGCCTCTGGGCAGAGAGCCTCTGGGCAGAGAGCCACTGGGTAGGGAGCCACTGGGCAGAGAGCCTCTGGGCAGAGAGCCACTGGGCAGAGAGCCTCTGGGCAGAGAACCACTGGGCAGAGAACCACTGGGCAGAGAGCCACTGGGTAGGGAGCCACTGGGTCGAGAGCCACTGGGCAGAGAGCCACTGGGTAGGGAGCCACTGGTTCCCCTTCATGGCCGGGAGCCATTGTACCCTGCCAGGGAACAGCTGCTTGAGCGGGAGAGGTACACGCCCCCCCAGCAGCAGCCTCCCGTGAGGGTAAGTGGGGCCATGGGTGAGTGTGGTATACATAACTGTCTAGGCAGCTGGTATTGAGTGTCATTCCGGTCCATTGCTCAAAATGGAGGTACTTGTAAGGTCTGCCCACCATGTCTATGACCTCAGAGATGTTACAATGCTAATTATTTTCCTGTGCTATAGGGGGAAATACCATGTACTGTATGTGTGAGAGTGGGTGTGGGTGGGCTCATGGCAACTGTTCAGACTACCTCTGCCCCCTCAGGTCCCTCCTCACCGCCAAGGTCCTCCGCTTGCATCGGCTGGGCCTGGTAGCTACGGGTCCCGTGGCCCCCCGGAGTCGGGACAGAGTATGAGACCTGGCTTCACCCCACCTCAGCCTTCCCAGAGCCCTGCCAGCCAACCCACAATGTCTCCACAGGATCAAGAAAAGGTGCACATGTTTGTTTTATTTTTGGGTGGAAAATGTCACTTTACTACACTTATTTGTTTTCATCACTGGTTAGTGTACTAATGGTGCTGTATAGGGGGCTTGAGCACACTGGTTAGTATACTAATGGTGCTGTATAGGGGGCTTGAGCACACTGGTTAGTATACTAATGGTGCTGTATAGGAGGCTTGAGCACACTGGTTAGTATACTAATGGTGCTGTATAGGGGGCTTGAGCACACTGGTTAGTATACTAATGGTGCTGTATAGGGGGCTTGAGCACACTGGTTAGTATACTAATGGTGCTGTATAGGAGGCTTGAGCACACTGGTTAGTATACTAATGGTGCTGTATAGGAGGCTTGAGCACACTGGTTAGTATACTAATGGTGCTGTATAGGAGGCTTGAGCACACTGGTTAGTATACTAATGGTGCTGTATAGGAGGCTTGAGCACACTGGTTAGTATACTAATGGTGCTGTATAGGGGGCTTGAGCACACTGGTTAGTATACTTTGGTTATTATATGTTAAGGTGCTGTATCCTCCCCGATGTCACCGCATTTGGGCTGTGCTGTCTCCCTTGCAGGCAGCGCTGATAATGCAGGTACTGAGCCTCACAGAGGATCAGATTAGGATGCTGCCTCCTGACCAGCGCAACAGCATCCTCAAGCTGAAGGAGCAAATAGCCCGCACATCAGGAGGGACACGCTGATCGTCTGAACTGCCCTCTATTGACCCCATGTTTTTCCCACCACATCCTCCCTCCCCTTTCATCGTTGTTTACAGTTGCATGCACAGCGGCACTGCGTTGTCTTGTACTATGTTTACTACCATGGCTACCAATAGGTTTGGGGCAACCCTTTAAAAGAACAACAGAATTGATAGGTGGTGTGATTCATACCACATGTATCCAGAGGCTGCACCAAAACAATGTCGTCTGTTTACTTGGCATTGCATGAATGCATCACCATAAAGCACACGGGGCAACCGTCCAGTGGCATGGAAACTGTGCACAAAAACTATAAATAGCATGTGTTAAAAGTCACACTTGGTGCAAGTCTCTATTTCATCAGTTGCTGCTTCTTTCTCTTCTTGGCTGAAGACATCTTGTCCTTCCTGGGTAGTTTCTCTTCGAGGCTCAGAGTAGAACATTGGGACTGGGAATCACTCAGGTCTTCGGTCGAGTCCCTCAGGGAGGACTCCTCCAGTCCGCCATCTGCTTCAGTCAGGTGGGGTGTAGTTGCCAAAGCATGACTGTTGGCCTGCAAGGGGGGGGGGGGGGGTCAAGCAGCCACAGTGCAAAGAGGTCAGCAATCCATATTGGACAGCCAAACTATTGGTATGCATATGATGTAATCTAATGAGAATTTGTTTTAACAGGTGAGAATGTTACTGTACTGGGAAAGTGCCACAGCAACAGAACACATTGAGTGGGAGGCACAGGATGGCCTTTGTGTCTGTCCCAAAAGGCACAAACTAGGTGGGCGTTTCCTTTGTGTTATGTGGCCAAGTGCAACAAAAAAAAGAAATGCATCAAAGGTTCTGGTTTCCTTATTTACTGGCAAAGAATACTCTACTTCCTTAGCAACATTCCTCACTTAACGCAAGAGGATACAACAGTTGGGGATGAGGCACAATTGACCTAGTTGATTTGTTGCTGGACATCAGCAGTCCACTGCAATGACCTATCAGTACCACCCCAATGGCCGGCCAATCAGAACACTGCTAGTACCACTGCAATGGCATATCAGAACACTGCTAGTACCACTGCAATGACCAATCAGAACACTGCTAGTACTACTGCAATGACCAATCAGAACACTGCTAGTATTACTGCAATGGCCAGCCAATCAGAACACTGCTAGTACTACTGCAATGGCATATCAGAACACTGCTAGTACCACTGCAATGACCAATCAGAACACTGCTAGTACCACTGCAATGACCAATCAGAACACTGCTAGTACCATGCAATGACCAATCAGAACACTGCTAGTACCATGCAATGACCAATCAGAACACTGCTAGTACCACTGCAATGACCAATCAGAACACTGCTAGTACCACTGCAATGGCCAATCAGAACACTGCTAGTACCACTGCAATGGCCAATCAGAACACTGCTAGTACCACTGCAATGGCCAATCAGAACACTGCTAGTACCACTGCAATTGCCAATCAGAACACTGCTAGTACCACTGCAATGACCAATCACAATGCCACACATTTTTCACATACTGAAGACAATATCAAGTTTCCCGTTTTGCAGTAAGGACCTAATGAGTTCATATACTTTCAATCCTAACTCACAGAATGAGATGTGATAGAAGAACGAGAGAACAGACGTTCTGCGTCAGAAAACTTCTTCCTCTTCCTTTCACTCTTGCTGCTTTGCTGCCTTAAAGCGCGAGCATAAACCAATCAATCACTGGAATATACGTATTAAAAATAAAAAATAAATCAACACTCACTTGTTTTGCGATAGGTAACCATCCCACCCTCTTATGATATTTCCATAGGCTAAGGTATCTTCCAAGTAGCTTCCTTCGAATGCATAGATCTGCCTTTCTAAGTTCGCCAAGCTTTCCTTTTTGAGTGCGTATGCAAGAGTGATGCCAAACTTTAATTAGCGCACCATGCTGAAACGCACGCAGTTTAACATACAGATTACACTCTTACAGCTAATTCGCTTCTTCTCTTCAAGAGTTCCGCTAGCTCAGTTCTGGTGTCTGGTTGATTTGCCGCTGCCATTTAAAATGCAGCGTCGCATGGGTTAAACATAATACGCGCGGCGTCTAATAATTATAATAAATCAGTCGAATGTATTGAAATGGGGGCAGTGAAGTCACTGTTGAGATACTCAGCTGTCCGGAGCAAAGGATTGGAGTATAAACAATCGAACACATCACAACAACCAAGTAAGGGATAGAACAGTAGTGAGACGAAAGTTGATGTTGAGACGCTACATTGTACTAGTAATTGTAGTAACCACGTGATAGCTATGTGACGTCATACAATATACTTCCCTTGACGATATTGTAGGTTGTCATTCTGTGGTCAGAATTTTCCCCCCTATGTAACACAAACATATGATGGCTTCATTGCACATACATGTATATGTATGCTGTGTGTGTGTGTATGTGTGTGTGTGTGTGGGGGGCTAATATTATAGATAAACCATTCACACGCACACATGTCTGAGCGTGTGTCAGTACAACAGTAGTCTCAAGGAGGGGGGCTGGCTCTGGGGAGCTGGCTCTCAAGGGGGAGGGGGTCTAGCGGGTTTAGTTGTCTGCAGTTCAGGTAACTGGTAAAATTTGCACCCACACCAGTAGTGGAAATAATACAGTGAGTGGACAGGTTAAGAGTACTGTTTGTCACTTTTGATCCAGAATGTAAGGCTACAATATTATAGCAAAGCTGCTTGATGTGAGCTTTCGTCCAGTTGCATTGGTGATAGTCTCTTTGATCTGGAGTTTACATGTGCATTCAGCTGAGAAGTGCACACCTCACACCTTCTCAAGAGGTGCAAACCCTCTCAAGAGGTGCACACCTTCTCAAGAGGTGCACACCTTCTCAAGAGGTGCACACCTCAAGAGGTGCAAACCCTCTCAAGAGGTACCTACCTCAAGATGTGCACACCTTCTCAAGAGGTGCACACCTCAAGAGGTGCACACCTTTTCAAGAGGTGCACACCTTCTCAAGAGGTGCACACCTCAAGAGGTGCACACCTTCACAAGAGGTGCACACCTTTCAAGAGGTGCACACCTTCTCAAGAGGTGCACACCTTCTCAAGAGGTGCACACCTTCTCAAGAGGTGCACACCTTCTCAAGAGGTGCACACCTCAAGAGGTGCACACCTTTTCAAGAGGTGCACACCTTCTCAAGAGGTGCACACCTTCTCAAGAGGTGCACACCTTCTCAAGAGGTGCAAACCCTCTCAAGAGGTACCTACCTCAAGATGTGCACACCTTCTCAAGAGGTGCACACCTCAAGAGGTGCACACCTTTTCAAGAGGTGCACACCTTTTCAAGAGGTGCACACCTTCTCAAGAGGTGCACACCTCAAGAGGTGCACACCTTTTCAAGAGGTGCACACCTTCTCAAGAGGTGCACACCTTCTCAAGAGGTCATGTGATGCTCAGGTCCAGCAGCTGTAGCTCAGCACTATCCACTTCTGATTACATTTTATATCTAGTTTGACCTGTCAATAAAACATTCCATACAGGTGCTATTCTGCCAGCTGTCAGCCCCTGTGCAATGCTAGTCACTTCAAAGGACAGTGGATGTATCCAACATCCTTCACGAGTCTAGCCCCTCTTTCCCCTTCCTGATTCTAGCCCCATTCTCATTCCAGAGTGTAGCCTCATTCCAGAGTGTAGCCCCATTCCAGAGTGTAGTCCCATTCCAGAGTGTAGTCCCATTCCAGAGTGTAGTCCCATTCCAGAGTGTAGTCCCATTCCAGAGTGTTGTCCCTTTCCTGTCTCCAAGTATCATTTTGTATGTGTATCTATGTGTAAAGGCATCTTTCATAGTACTTCTTTTCAAGGGTGTCCACCTTCCAGGCCTGTAGTGTCCACCTTCCAGGCCTGTAGTGTCCACCTTCCAGGCCTGTAGTGTCCACCTTCCAGGCCTATAGTGTCCACCTTCCAGGCCTGTAGTGTCCACCTTCCAGGCCTGTAGTGTCCACCTTCCAGGCCTGTAATGTCCACCTTCCAGGCCTGTAATGGTTCCATTGCTCCACTTTTGGGGCTTGCGTTGGTTCTTATTTCTGGAGTTAGTAGTTTCCATTCTTAGACTAATTTTTTAAACCTTTTTTGAAATGTGTACATACAAAACACTCACATGTCCATGTGCACATGAATGATGATGGACTTCTCTTTTTAAAACAGACACAGCTCCATCAAACACACCTGCATCTGATGCTGGAAAGCCAACTGAGGAGTTTCTGGAGCGCCTAAGAGTGGTTTATGTGGAATCCAAGCCCGGTACTACCACTGTGGTAGGTATTACAAAAGGAAGTTGCTAAGGAAACAGCCTAACACAGAAACCCGATAGCACCTGTCCTGAATGAACACACTAGCAGCAGACCTCCTTAATCTGCCGTGTTGGCCAGCTGTTTTTGATGGTGGCCAAATGCTGGATGGCAGGGGACATTCCTGTCTGAGACCTATGATTCCTGTTGTAGTTTGGGCCAAGTGCCCTCAAGTGTTTCCCCTTGACCGTTTCTGTCATTTTGTTTAAATCAGGGCGTGGTAGCTCAATTTAGATCACTTTTAGAATGCTAGGAACCTTGGGCTGTTGTGTGCCCAGTTTTTTTTTTTGGGGGGGGGGGGGGGGGGAGGAGGGGAGAGACACCGTGTTTAAAATTCCCACTCTTCCATGACCATCTTTGTCACCTGATGCAATTACCACTTCTCACTCTTTGGGGTCTGTAATGACAGGAATGTCAGCCACGCTTTGAATATGCTCTTGAGAAGCAGTTGTGAATAACTGCAGAACCAAAATGGGCTTTTAGCAGCTTAATCATTTGTGATAGGTTATGGTGATTGAGATGCCTCTCATTCTATTGTGTCTTTGTGTATACATTACACAGCCCTTGTTGCCAATGGCTGCGTGCAGTTGTATGAAAATGGTGACACACCTGCACACCTGCACACACACCTGCACACATAC
>OX442421.1:5715712-5718212 GCA_949361645.1 Spongilla lacustris | reverse complement strand
CTGTGTTTGCGTGCGCTTTTATGTACGTTTTGTTTACTGATAGTGAAACTATCGGAGATACCAGTGTTACATGTCCGCCCATCATAAGTTCTGTTTTCATATATTTTTGTTATGAGTATCTAATTGGTGGTAGTGGAGGGAGCTTTTGGGGAAGGTTATCTTATAGTAGAAGCCTTGGGTTTCTGTTTATGACACTTTAAAAGGGGCTTTCTGTTATCATCCATACAGAGGGCTTTTTGTACTGGGGCAGGGGGTATACCGTCTGTAGCATATAACAGAAAGGGGGGGCCCCTCTGTAGCATATAACAGAAGGGGGGCCCCTCTGTAGCATATAGCAGAAAGGGGGGGCCCCTCTGTAGCATATAACAGAAGGGGGGGGCCCCTCTGTAGCATATAACAGAAAGGGGGTATACCCTCTGTAGCATATAACAGAAGGGGGCCCCTCTGTAGCATATAACAGAAGGGGGGCCCCTCTGTAGCATATAGCAGAAAGGGGGGGCCCCTCTGTAGCATATAACAGAAAGGGGGGGCCCCTCTGTAGCATGTAACAGAAGGGGGGCCCCTCTGTAGCATATAACAGAAGGGGGGCCCCTCTGTAGCATGTAACAGAAAGGGGGGCCCCTCTGTAGCATGTAACAGAAAGGGGGGGCCCCTCTGTAGCATGTAACAGAAAGGGGGGGCTCTCTGTAGCATATAACAGAAAGGGGGGGGGAGGGCCCTCTGTAGCATATAACAGAATGGGGGGCCCCTCTGTAGCATATAACAGAAGGGGGCCCCTCTGTAGCATATAACAGAAAGGGGGGGCCCTCTGTAGCATATAACAGAAGGGGGGCCCCTCTGTAGCATATAACAGAAGGGGGCCCCTCTGTAGCATATAACAGAAGGGGGGCCCCTCTGTAGCATATAGCAGAAAGGGGGGGCCCCTCTGTAGCATGTAACAGAAGGGGGAGCCCCTCTGTAGCATATAACAGAAAGGGGGGGCCCTCTGTAGCATATAACAGAAGGGGGGCCCCTCTGTAGCATATAACAGAAGGGGGGCCCCTCTGTAGCATGTAACAGAAAGGGGGGCCCCTCTGTAGCATGTAACAGAAAGGGGGGGCCCCTCTGTAGCATGTAACAGAAAGGGGGGGGCTCTCTGTAGCATATAACAGAAAGGGGGGGGGGGGGGGGCCCTCTGTAGCATATAACAGGATGGGGGGCCCCTCTGTAGCATATAACAGAAGGGGGCCCCTCTGTAGCATATAACAGAAAGGGGGGGCCCTCTGTAGCATATAACAGAAGGGGGGCCCCTCTGTAGCATATAACAGAAGGGGGCCCCTCTGTAGCATATAACAGAAGGGGGGCCCCTCTGTAGCATATAGCAGAAAGGGGTGGCCCTTTGTAGCATATAACAGAAGGGGGGGGGGGGGGGGGGTACAGCGTCCATCATCCATCATTATCCCCCCCCCCCCCCCCCCCCCTTCATCTTATCCAGCTCTGACTTGAACCAACAAGAGCTGTATGGCCTCTCTTGCATCTTGAGACGTCTTGCCACCACACACCCAGCCCGGCACTTCTCCCCCCTCCCTGACACCCAGCTGGAGATGCTTGTGCGGTCTCTCACCCACCTCACCTGCCTCTGTGCTCAAGCGCCTCTCAACGAACGACTGGTAATTATGGAGGCCTAAAGGGTTATTAGCTTGGGAATATGTAGGTGCATCCTGTGACCAGTACGACCTGTTTGGTTAACCTGTGACCCCCTGTGTTGTAGCTTGTGGTGCAACATTTGAACTTTACAGGTGTGTGGGTGGGTGGGTGCATGTTGTGGGTGTAGGTATGGGTGTGGGTGTAGGTATGGGTGTAGGTGTGGGTGTAGGTATGGGTGTGGGTGTAGGTGTAGGTATTGGTACGGTTGATTGTCTAGCGTGGGAATGTTTTTAGCTGGACAAGAATACTTTTGTCGATCACTGCATCTCTGTGCTTTAGAGCCTGGTGCTTGACCTGTTACTACACAAAGTGGGCAACGCCCCATGGGTGTGGGTACTAATGGTTTAAAGTTGTAATTGACGATGAAGTAATCTGTGGACAAACTATTGCGATGACATTTGGTGTCGTGGGGGTTAATGCATTAAGGAAAGACACAGCCCTCAGTACTGCCTTAGCACACAGCCCTCAGTACTGCCTTAGCACAGAGGTGCACACAACCCTCATTACTGCCTTAGCACAGAGGTGCACAAAGCCCTCAGTATTGCCTTGGCACAGAGGTGCACAAAGCCCTCAGTACTGCCTTAGCACAGAGGTGCACAAAGCCCTCAGTACTGCCTTAGCACAGAGGTGCACACAGCCCTCAGTATTGCCTTAGCAGAGTATTGCCTTAGCACAGAGGTGCACACAGCCCTCAGTATTGCCTTAGCAGAGTATTGCCTTAGCACAGAGGTGCACACAGCCCTCAGTATTGCCTTAGCAGAGTATTGCCTTAGCACAGAGGTGCACACAGCCCTCAGTATTGCCTTAGCAGAGT
>OX442421.1:5660712-5713212 GCA_949361645.1 Spongilla lacustris | reverse complement strand
TGTACATGTAGTGCACAAGCATGTACATGTAGTGCACAAGCATGTACGTGTAGTGTGCAAGCATGTACATGTAGTGCACAAGCATGTACGTGTAGTGCATAAGCATGTACGTGTAGTGCACAAGCATGTACGTGTAGTGCACAAGCATGTACGTGTAGTGCACAAGCATGTACGTGTAGTGCACAAGCATGTACATGTAGTGCACAAGCATGTACGTGTAGTGCACAAGCATGTACGTGTAGTGCACAAGCATGTACGTGTAGTGCACAAGCATGTACGTGTAGTGCGCAAGCATGTACACGTAGTGCACAAGCATGTACACGTAGTGCACAAGCATGTACATGTAGTGTGCAAGCATGTACATGTAGTGCACAAGCATGTACATGTAGTGTGTAAGCATGTACGTGTAGTGTGCAAGCATGTACATGTAGTGCACAACCATGTACGTGTAGTACACAAGCATGTACGTGTAGTGCACAAGCATGTACATGTAGTGCACAAGCATATACGTGTAGTGCACAAGCATGTACATGTACATGTAGTGCACAAGCATGTACATGTAGTGCACAAGCATGTACATGTAGTGCACAAGCATGTACATGTAGTGCACAAGCATGTACATGTACGTGTAGTGCACAAGCATGTACATGTACGTGTAGTGCACAAGCATGTACATGTAGTGCACAAAGGTCTAGCTGCACATGCAGGTATGATTATCTAACTACACCATGGAGGTTGTACACATAAGCATATATGTAGGTAGGTAGGGCTATCTAGTTATACACGTAAGTGAAACTTATAATCAAAGGCTTTCCTTACTCTGCCTTCTCCTTCAAAATAGTCGAAGGAAGACTTGATGACCCACCAAGAGAGCCTTGAGCACTTCCTGGAGGTATGGGTCAACCTTCTGGAAGGAGATGAGGGGATCTACCCTGCAGAACTACTCTCCCAGGCGCTGGTGGGGGTTTTCCAGACGTACGTCCAGAGCAAACTGTCCGCCCCCCGGGGGTGGTCCAGGAGCGTCCTTTGCGAGGACGAAGAGGAGGAGTTGATCGTGGAGGACAGCGACGACCAGTTGGTGTTTTCAGACCAGCTCTCCAGCGTGGGCCACATAGCCAGGGTGGTGGCGGGGACCAGCGTGCCCCTGCTCACCACCCTGCTGGAGCAGTGCTCTGCGGAGTGCCTGCACCTCTTCGCTGCTCTGAGGCAGGAGGACAGACGGTCCTCCCTCGGCTCGCAACAGCAGCGCAGGCTAGACAGCCTCTACGAGGACATCCACTGGCTCACCCTCATCGCGGGGTACACACTTTGTGATATTGTCCAGGGGGAGGACGTCCGGATTCCAGCCCAGCTGATGTGGCATTCCATTCTGCACCAGGGCGAAGCGCAGCTCGATTTCAATATAAGTGCGTTGCTGTGGCAGCAGGATGGTGTGGCGGAGTGCCCGCCATTTTCTGAACTCAAGTTGGATCCCATAGTAGCTCTAGTGGTGGGGATATGTCGCCTGTGTGTGCTTGAGAGGCTCTTCATTACGAACGGCCTGCAGGACCTGTTGAGTCCCCAGGTGTGCAAGACCACCTCTTGGTGCCTGTCGAGGATAACGGAACCATACCTCATGCTGAGTGAGGAGAACTATGAGCAGGTACATGGGGGGAATGGGCACCCGTGTTGTGAGGATGGGCACCCGTGTTGTGAGGATGGGCACCTGTGTTGTGAGGTTGGGTACCCGTGTTGTGAGGTTGGGTACCGGTGCTGTGAGGATGGGCACCCATGTTGTGAGGATGGGCACCCGTGTTGTGAGGATGGGCACCCGTGTTGTGAGGATGGGCAGGTCTTTTGTATGTGCTAGGAGGACCTACATGTATGGCTTGGTCCAAAGCTCAGTTTGGGGACCTGTAGCTCAGTCTGGGGACCTGTGGCTCAGTTTGGGGACCTGTGGCTCAGTCTGGGGACCTGTAGCTTAGTCTGGGGACCTGTTGCTGATGTATTTATGAGGCAACTGTCAGCCAACTATTGCCACGGCTTTCAATCAAAATGTCAGTAAAACTTTAGTTTACTGAAAGTCGCAGTAATTGTCAATAGACAAATTGCCTTGTCTAATTTGTTGCATTTTGTCTTAGGGAGCTATGCCTTAGAGCTGTGGCCTGGTGCTTTGTGCTGTGCCTTTGGTCTAAAGGATCTTAGACCTGTGGCCTGGTGCTTTGTGCTGTGGGATCTTAGACCTGTGGCCTGGTGCTTTGTGCTGTGGGATCTTAGAGCTGTGGCCTGGTGCTTTGTGCTGTGGGATCTTAGAGCTGTGGCCTGGTGCTTTGTGCTGTGGGATCTTAGACCTGTGGCCTGGTGCTTTGTGCTGTGGGATCTTAGAGCTGTGGCCTGGTGCTTTGTGCTATGCCTTTGGTCTAAAGGATCTTAGACCTGTGGCCTGGTGCTTTGTGCTATGCCTTTGGTCTAAAGGATCTTAGACCTGTGGCCTGGTGCTTTGTGCTGTGGGATCTTAGACCTGTGGCCTGGTGCTTTGTGCTGTGCCTTTGGTCTAAAGGATCTTAGACCTGTGGCCTGGTGCTTTGTGCTGTGGGATCTTAGACCTATGGCCTGGTGCTTTGTGCTATGCCTTTGGTCTAAAGGATTTATGGCTTAGTACAGTCACTTGCACACAAAAGGCTAAAACACTGTTGTTCCTTGTTTTTCTGAAGAATTCTCAAGCAAAACCACTTTCTATTCTACACCTCATAACAGACCACAAGAATCCACTGCCAATGTAGCTGTAGGTGGCTCACTCAATAACACAAACCACACAGCACAAAGCACCAGACCATAGGTGTGCATGCTGTGAGTGTGCATTATGCATGTGATTGTTATGTGCAATGTGCTTGTGACATTTGTGCATGTGATGTGATGTGCATGTGATGTGCAATGTGCATGTGATGTGCATGATCCCACAGCACAAAGCACCAGGCCACAGCTCTAAGATCCCACAGCACAAAGCACCAGGCCATAGGTCTAAGATGTGCATGCAATGTGCAATGTGATGTGCATGTGATGTGCAATGTGCATGTGATGTGCAATGTGCATGTGATGTGCAATGTGCATGTGATGTGCATGTGATGTGCATGTACTTTGCCTTTGGAAGGTCTTATACTTTCTTTTGTTCTCCAGATTAGTTTGCCTCTTTTGGCGGCATTTGGTGCCTGCTCTGGTACGAGCTCCTGGCTCACTGTGTTCATGATGGAGGAGGTGGTCTTCAACCTGTCTGTGTGGTCATCTGAGGAGCAGCTGGCCATGACCACCATCCAGCTGCTCAAAAGCCTGGTCAAGTCACCCCAAAGGTATGTAGTATGCTGCAAAGCCATCTGACTTCATAAGTAATGGATACACCTCCTTCCATGGGGCACCTCCCTCCACCTTCCATGGACACTTCCTCCTCCCTCCACCCTCCATGGGATACCTCCCTCTATGAGGATTAGAATTGCAATATGATAGATAGATTGCAAAATAAATGGCATGTGTACATGTACATTGTATGTGTGTGTGTTGTATGTGTGTACGTGTGTATGTGTGTACATACATGTATGTGTGTGTATGTGTGTGTATGTATGCATGTGTATGTGTGTACATGTATGTATGTACATGTATGTGCGTGTATGTATGTGTATGTACACGTGTATGTATGTGTGTATGTGTGTGTATTTGTATGTGTGTGTTCATTGTGTGTTTGCAGATTTTTTTCATTGCAATGTGTTCAGAAAAGAGATGTATGTGGTTCAAATCATTTTTTAAATCTATTAATACAATCCACAAAGCTACAACAATGTCTTTTAAGAATAGTTTCAGCACTGGTTTAAATGTACATGTATATGAGCACATTTTTCCTTGGTATTGGAACTCACACATTTTCAAGTCTTTTGATACACTTAAACCACTCGTACTAACAAGGAATTATTGACGTTAAAACGATACCACTCAAATGATTAAATCCCTCACGCTGTTGACTATCAAGCCAAGTGCCCTGTCGTGAAATTGCTTCTGAGTAACATTGCTGATAGCGTGAGGTACTTATGGACTATTGCCTGATATGTTATCTGCGTGGGAGTATGTAATCCTTTGATTGACCGGAGCCATCTTGACAATTACAGGCCCGATCTTGACAATAAAAGGCCCGATCTTAACAATTAAAGGCCCGATCTTAACAATTAAAGGCCCGATCTTGACAATAAAAGGCCCAATCGTAACAATTAAAGGCCCATAGCTGTGGTGCAACATCGTAACTATGTGCCGATTTGTGCTATTCAAATTGCAGTCAGCACCATACACTACTCTCGTTTTAGTCCTACTGAGTCCATCTGTTTCAAATCAAAATGTCTATAGTAGCTACAGAAGCCATGTCTTTTAATGAGATTAACTCATCCCAAGTATTCAGATTAAGTTGGTTACATGGTAGGTTGCAAGGTTTAACCAAAAATATTCAATTTCTGACCAGTACATGCAGCAGATTGGCTTCTGCCTATTGTGTTGTGGTTGAAAGTGGTCTTAGTAGTAGGAAAAACTATTTTTCTACTTGTGAATGGGTCCATCCGTTTTGTGTTATCAATTGGCAATATTTATAATGTGGATGAAACTGATGGTGCACATTAAAAAGAGTTTGGTTTGCTTGGGGTGGCAGGAATGGTGTGCGGATATCATTACTGATCAATGACCTAGAGTTTGGTGCAATGTTGCATAGCATTCTTCGAAGCAGACATAAAGGAGCAGGGGTCAATGTAAAGGCTGGCATACACGGGGCGACTTCCGATCGACTTATCAGCAAATCTCTTTGATCTTTCTGTCAACTGGTCACTCCGAATTAGAAAGGCTTTCTGTTTTCTGGCGACAAATCGCTCGACCGCAAGCGACTGATCGTTATCTAAGCTATTTAATCATTCTCGAAGCTATTTGACTATAAAATCCAACAATTGCGACAAGTCGCCAGAAAAAAGTCGCCTGGAAGTCACCCCGTGTATGCTGGCCTTAAGGGTTACCATAAATCATATTTGTTTAGGTGGTATGACTATCATAACGTTTCCTATAGTAACCCCTGGAGAGCAGGGTGTTTCCATAGTAACCCCTGGGGGGTGTTTCCATAGTAATCTCTGGGGAGTAGGGTGTTTCCATAGTAACCCCTGGGGAGTAGGGTGTTTCCATAGTCTGTCAGCCTTGGCACACTACCCTGATATCATCACATCATCATGTCACCTTCTTAGCTCATCTCATCACTCCATCACCTTCCCACACATCACCACATCACACCTCATTACCCATCACTCCTTAGCCCACTCATCACCTCATTGACACCTCACCTCCTTAGCTCACCTCATCATCCATCACCTCCTTAGCCCACCTCATCACCTCATTGACACCTCACTTCATTGACACCTCACCTCTTAGCCCACCTCATCACCTCATCACCCCATCACCTCCTTAGCCCACCTATCACCTCCTTAGCCCACCCCATCACCTCCTTAGCCCACCTATCACCTCCTTAGCCCACCCCATCACCTCCTTAGCCCACCTCATCACCTCATTGACCTCATTGACACCTCACCTCCTTAGCCCACCTATCACCTCCTTAGCCCACCCCATCTCCTCCTTAGCCCACCCCATCACCTCCTTAGCCCACCTCATCACCTCCTTAGCCCACCTATCACCTCCTTAGCCCATCCCATCACCTCCTTAGCCCACCTCATCACCCCATCACCTCCTTAGCCCACCTCATCACCTCCTTAGCCCACCTATCACCTCCTTAGCCCACCTATCACCTCCTTAGCCCACCTCACCATCTCATTGCCACCTCACCATCTCATTGCCACCTCACCATCTCATTGCCATCTCACTCCTGTATCACTGTACCTTGATCTTTTCATACCACTGTCCACTCCCCACACCATCCATCTTTGCCTCTGGTCAAGGTATACCACTGTCCACTCCCCACACCACCCCTCTGGTCAAGGTATACCACTGTCCACTCCCCACACCACCCCTCTGGTCAAGGTATACCACTGTCCACTCCCCACACCATCCATCTTTGCCTCTGGTCAAGGTATCACTGTCCACTCCCCACACCAGTTGTGCATTCCATCATCTATAGCCTCCCAGGTGTGTGCAAGCTTTAGAAATGCAAATTTCATTTACATAATGGAACATGATGACATGGCTCAAATAACCTGGGCATTGGAGGGCACTAGATCAGTGCATTCCCCAGATTTCATGGAACTGTGTGTGCATATGTGTGTGTGTGTAAGGGGAGCATATTGTATGTGTAGAGTTGAGAAAGCAGGGCCTTGTGGGGATGATATCATGTGATTAGTGTTTCATGCGGCATGCTTCATGTGGGCGTTGGCCATACGTATCCTTGCATCACCTTCCATTAGTTGTATTGCCATTTAATTAATTGCTCAGCGTGGTTGTATGTGCAAGTCCACTTCTCTCCTACCTCTTCTCTCCTCTACCTCTTCTCTCCTCTACCTCTTCTCTCCTCTACCTCTTCTCTCCTCTACCTCTTCTCTCCTCTACCTCTTCTCTCCTCTACCTCTTCTCTCCTCTACCTCTTCTCTCCTCTACCTCTTCTCTCCTCTACCTCTTCTCTCCTCTACCTCTTCTCTCCTCTACCTCTTCTCTCCTCTACCTCTTCTCTCCTCTACCTCTTCTCTCCTCTACCTCTTCTCTCCTCTACCTCTTCTCTCCTCTACCTCTTCTCTCCTCTACCTCTTCCCTTTCCTCTTGGCCCTCTCACTTTCCTCACTTTCTTTAGTTCTTTGTTTTCCTCTCCAACCCTCCAAACCAGTAATGCCACTTTCCCACTTAGGGTAGCTGTGGCCATCCAGTGTGAGTCTCTGTGGACCCTGGTAAGGGAGTTCTCTCTTGGCTGTGGGCCTGTGAGCACGTTCCCCCCAAGTGTGCAGAGAGAGCTGATGGGTGGCCTGGTGATGTGTGGCGTTGGACAAAGGAAAGACGAGTTCCTCACCGAGGTTGGTGAGTGTTTGTGTGTGTGTGTGTGTGTGTGTGTGTGTGTGTGTGTGTGTGTGTGTGTGTGTGTGTGTGTGTGTGTGTGTGTGTGTTGCATGTGTGGGGGTGTCTTGGTTCACATGATGTGATGTGCAATGTTCTGTGCAAGGGGAAGTATACAGCCATACACAACCCCTTCCTAAGTAAGCTGCAAAATTCTTCAACATACATGTATACATGTATGTACTATGTTTGTGTAGATGTGGGTTTGTATATTAGGAGATACCCACATGTGCACACATACAACACAGCTCTGCACATGTGCACACATACAACACAGCTCTGCACATGTGCACACATACAACACAGCTCTGCACATGTGCACACATACAACACAGCTCTGCACATGTGCACACATACAACACAGCTCTCCACATGTGCACAAATACAACACAGCTCTGCACAAACATATTATATCACAGTCAGGGACTGCCTTGTTACGTAGGCCAGAAAGGATTTTTGTTATGCATAGTTGTTGCTTTTGGTGTGTGTCTTGATCATATGTGTGGAATCATAGTTGTGGGTGTGGAATAAAGGAGTCATCATGGCTGTAGTGGAGTCATCATGGCTCTAGTGGAGTCATCATGGCTGTAGTGTAGTCAACACATTTGGAGACACCTTGGCTGTGTCATGAGGAGAGTTATGACAGTAGTGATAATTATTCAGATTGTGGGTGACACAGGGCATGGACACTTGCTTCTTTCTTGATGATGTAATACCTCAGCATGGGTATCATTCATACATGTATCTTGTGAGTGTACCTAAGTGTCATGGCATGGTAGTACCATGTGTAGCCAATGGCATGGTAGTACCATGTGTAGCCAATGGCATGGTAGTACCATGTGTAGCCATGGTGTGGTAGTACCATGTGTAGCCATGGTGTGGTAGTACCATGTGTAGCCATGGTGTGGTAGTACCATGTGTAGCGAATGGCATGGTAGTACCATGTGTAGCTATGGTGTGGTAGTACCATGTGTAGCCATGGCGTGGTAGTACCATGTGTAGCCATGGTGTGGTAGTACCATGTGTAGCCATGGTGTGGTAGTACCATGTGTAGCCATGGTGTGGTAGTACCATGTGTAGCCATGCATGGTAGTACCATGTGTAGCCATGGTGTGGTAGTACCATGTGTAGCCATGGTGTGGTAGTACCATGTGTAGCCATGGCGTGGTAGTACCATGTATAGCCAATGGTGTGGTAGTACCATGTGTAGCCATGGCGTGGTAGTACCATGTGTAGCCATGGTGTGGTAGTACCATGTGTAGCCATGGTGTGGTAGTACCATGTGTAGCCATGGTGTGGTAGTACCATGTATAGCCATGGCATGGTAGTACCATGTGTAGCCATGGTGTGGTAGTACCATGTGTAGCCAATGGTGTGGTAGTACCATGTGTAGCCATGGTGTGGTAGTACCATGTATAGCCATGGCATGGTAGTACCATGTATAGCCAATGGTGTGGTAGTACCATGTGTAGCCATGGTGTGGTAGTACCATGTGTAGCCATGGTGTGGTAGTACCATGTGTAGCCATGGCGTGGTAGTACCATGTGTAGCCATGGTGTGGTAGTCATGGTGTGGTAGTACCATGTGTAGCCATGGTATGGATGTGGTAGTCGTACTGATACAGTATAAATACCAATTGTTACACTGGTTAAAAGAAAGCTGTAGTCTGGAATGTCTCCAGTAAATTCTGTAGCTTCCAGTAAATTCTGTAGCCTGGAATGTCTCCAGTATTCTGTCCAGTATTCTTTAACCTGGGGTGTGTCCAGTGTTCAGTGTCTCCAATATTCTGTAGCCTGTGGGGTGTCTCCAGTATAAATTTAGATTTAGCAAGTTTAAGATTTACATATCTACACTTAGCTAGACTTCCTCCTTATAAGGATACTCTTCCCTATAAGGAGTCTCTCTCTCCTCCATATAATATACACCTTCCCTTGTCCCCTGGTCCCCTGTTACACCTCCCCTGGTCTCCTGATACACCTCCCCTGGTCCCTTGGTCCCCTGATACACCTCCCGTGGTCCCCTGGTCCCCTGGTACGCCTCCCCTTGTCCCCTGGTCCCCTGGTACACCTCCCCTTGTCCCCTTGTCCCCTGTTACACCTCCCCTGGTCCCCTGGTCTCCTGATACACCTCCCCTGGTCCCCTGGTCCCCTGGTCCCCTGGTACACCTCCCCTGGTTCCCTGGTACACCTCCCCTTGTCCCCTGGTCCCCTGGTACACCTCCCCTGGTTCCCTGGTACACCTTCCCTTGTCCCCTGGTCCCCTGGTACACCTCCCCTGGTTCCCTGGTACACCTCCCCTTGTCCCCTGGTCCCCTGGTACACCTCCCCTGGTCCCCTGGTCCCCTGGTACACCTCCCCTGGTCCCCTGGTACACCTCCCCTGGTCCCCTGGTACACCTCCCCTGGTCCCCTGGTACACCTCCCTTTGTCCCCTGGTACACCTCCCCTTGTCCCCTGGTCCCCTGGTACACCTCCCCTGGTCCCCTGGTACACCTCCCCTGGTCCCCTGGTACACCTCCCCTGGTCCCCTGGTACACCTCCCCTTGTCCCCTGGTACACCTCCCCTGGCACAGAGATGTAGCATTTGCATTACATTACATATCTCTGGTAAGTAAGGGTTTGCTGAGTCATGGCAGTGGTAAGTAAGGGTTTGCTGAGTCATGGCAGTGGTAAGTAAGGGTTTGCTGAGTCATGGCAGCACATATCATGGGCGGGTTTAAGCCAACCTAATTGTACTTTGTCCATCAACCCCTTCCCACCTCTCACACACAACACATGCACACATCAACTCCTTTGCCCTTGGGCAGCTGCTTCAGCCATTACGGAAGCGTTTTACAGAGCTGGTACAGAGGCCGGACCTGAGGTCACGTTGCCATGACCGCGAGGTGCAGCAGAACCTGCTGGGCATCATGGAAGCCATGTGTGGTGTGGCGCAGAGTGCCAGGCCAGATGCCGTCCAAGAGTTCTATGAGTTCCTGCTGCCACTACTTCGAGTGTCTGTCCCCCTGATGGAGCTGTACTTGGGAACGCCTGATGTCGTAACTGTGATACTGGAGCTGTTCTCATTGGTTGCCGAGAATTACTCAGCGTTTTTGGATGAGGTGGGTACATGTGGTGTTCAACCCACTCCCCAATATAGTTCAAGGGATTGTATATGTACATGTACTTGTGGGGATGTGTGTGTACATGTATGTGTTATCTGCTTAGGTGCAAATGTCGCGGCTTTACGAGGTCTGTCTTGTGCTCATACAAACATATGCCAAGAGCAATACAGGTAGGTGGTGAGTATGTGGTGTGCTTGTGTATGTGTGATGTTTGTGTAATGGTGTGTGGATGTGTATATATTAATGGTGTTTGTGTGCGTATGTGTACATATATATACATGTATGGTGGTGTTGGTATATGTGAGTGCGTACATGTAAATATGTAGTGGTGTGTGTTGTATGTGTGCTGGTGTGTGTGCTGGTATACGTAGCTTTGATGTATGGGGGCATGTAGCTTGATGTATGGGGGCACGTAGCTTGATGTATGGGGGCACGTAGCTTGATGTATGGGGGCACGTAGCTTGATGTATGGGGGCACGTAGCTTGATGTATGGGGGCACGTAGCTTGATGTATGGGGGCACGTAGCTTGATGTATGGGGGCACGTAGCTTGATGTATGGGGGCACGTAGCTTAATGTATGGGGGCACGTAGCTTGATGTATGGGGGCATGTAGCTTGATGTATGGGGGCATGTAGCTTGATGTATGGGGGCACGTAGCTTGTTGTATGGGGGCATGTAGCTTGATGTATGGGGGCATGTAGCTTGATGTATGGGGGCACGTAGCTTGATGTATGGGGGCACGTAGCTTGATGTATGGGGGCATGTAGCTTTGATGTATCGGGGCACGTAGCTTGATGTATGGGGGCATGTAGCTTGATGTATGGGGGCTGGCGCTGGGTCTTTTGGGCTGCATGCTCATATTTTTGTGGCTCCACCTTTCACCGCCTTTATCAGTGAGCAGGTTCACAAGAAGGGTCTTGAGTGAGGAGGAACAGTGTGAGGACCTACTTCTGTTCATGAAGCTGCTGTCCCACCTCACAACGAAAGACTACATCAACTTTGCTGAATCAGGTTCTGTTGGACTTGACCAACTTTTAAGAGCGTCATCATGTGCTTGTGTGCGTGTGTGTGTGTGTGTGTGTATGTGTGTGTGTGTGTGTGTGTGTGTGTGTGTGTGTGTGTGTGTGTGTGTGTTCACAGATAGCAGCAGTGTCCAACCTATAGATGTCGTACTTGCAGGACTATCCATTATTCTACCACTTATGAAGGAGGATGTTCTTCAGGTATGTATATTGAACAAGGGCACAGGGGATGACAGCTCCTAGAGGCATATCTGTTATAACGACAGCTTCTAGAGGCATATCTGTTATAATGACAGCTTCTAGAAGAGTATCTGTTATAATGACAGCTTCTAGAAGAGTATCTGTTATAATGACAGCTTCTAGAAGAGTATCTGTTATAATGGCAGCTTCTAGAGGCATATCTGTTATAATGACAACTTCTAGAGGAATATCTGTTATAATGACAGCTTCTAGAGGAGTATCTGTTATAATGACAGCTTCTAGAGGCATATCTGTTATAATGACAACTTCTAGAAGAGTATCTGTTATAATGACAGCTTCTAGAAGAGTATCTGTTATAATGACAGCTTCTAGAAGAGTATCTGTTATAATGACAGCTTCTAGAGGCATATCTGTTATAATGACAGCTTCTAGAGGAATATCTGTTATAATGACAGCTTCTAGAAGAGTATCTGTTATAATGACAGCTTCTAGAGGCATATCTGTTATAATGACAGCTTCTAGAGGCATATCTGTTATAATGACAGCTTCTAGAGGCATATCTGTTATAATGACAGCTTCTAGAAGAGTATCTGTTATAATGACAGCTTCTAGAGGCATATCTGTTATAATGATAGCTTCTAGAAGAGTATCTGTTATAATGACAGCTTCTAGAAGAGTATCTGTTATAATGACAGCTTCTAGAGGAATATCTGTTATAATGACAGCTTCTAGAGGCATATCTGTTATAATGACAGCTTCTAGAAGAGTATCTGTTATAATGACAGCTTCTAGAGGAATATCTGTTATAATGGCAGCTTCTAGAGGAATATCTGTTATAATGACAGCTTCTAGAAGAGTATCTGTTATAATGACAGCTTCTAGAAGAGTATCTGTTATAATGACAGTCTGAATTTGTACAATTTATAGGGCAATAAAAGCATAACAGTCTGTAGATGTTTTAAGCAGTCTAAAGTACAGTCTATGACAAGACATGAGGTATTGTATATTTGTGATATGTGACAGTCCAGAAAGTTATGGAAAGTATTTCCTTTGCTGTGGGAAGAGAACATACTGTACAATGGTTGAAATTAGTGTATTGCTAATTTCTACATTGTTTCCATTACATTGTGGGTATCGGTAATTAGCTCATGCAGCATATGGTAACTGGATTGTAGGATCGTAATGATATTTTTGGATTATTGGATTATTATTATTGGATTGTAGGATATTATTGGTTAATTATAGGAATGTAATGATATTATTGGATTATTGGATAATTATATTGGATTGTAGGATTGTTTTTTTTTTTTTTTAAAGAATGGTTCATGACATAAGTACACATATCATAATCAGACCAATTTATTGTACATAGAAATCTGTATGATAAGCTATACATAGAATACATACATAGAATAATTAATTAATTAATATGCGTCACTGTCCTCAAAAACAAGGCAATCTTCGCTAGCAAAGGTGCCCAGGACTGAGACAGCATTACCTCGCTGTACAGCTACAGGAAGTAGATATGGAAAGGACTTCACTTCCCCTGACACCTTACGAACACTACAAGCAAGATCCTTTAGGAATGAAAGAGTCTGTTTCCAAAACACACCCGATGTTTCTATGACAACTGGAGCAAACAGATATATATTGGGGTGCATATTTGAGTATTTGTCGGATTTCCTTCTCTCGGCTTGGTTAGCCATTGCCCCTGCCTCCTGTGATGTAACTCCGCTATATGAAGGTGCATAGGTGTCCACACATGTTGCATCCCATACAAGAAGTTTTCCACATTTCCATGGAACCAAGGTGGCACCATCTGGCCTCTTACCATCAGAATGAGAGATTCCACTGGGTTCAAGTCATGATGGAATTCAAGATGCCCCTAAAGCCCTGTGAATGATATCATCCAAAGAACTACATGTATGACGGTGGTAACGACCTTGGCTTTGGACACAACTAAGGCCATGGGTGGCAAAGGCAGTGACCTCACAACCACAGTGATGGCAACAATGTGGTTTACAAAATGCCAAGCCAAGACGGAGGCTGATAGCAATCTGAAAGGTGCATGGAGTCATCCATTTGGAGACCCAATGAAGACAACAGCAGTGCATTAAGCCAAATGCCTGATTCTTCTGCAAAAGCGGCTAGAAGGCGACTTTTGTATGTCTCATTCGTTGCTGAGTTCAATAAATCCTCCTTGATGGCTAGGATTGTTGGTTGTCCCATGACGTTTGGTGGTAGGAAGTAATACCTTCTGGAGGAGATTGGTTACAGCTGTTGGTCCATAAGGCAAGAGCCTCCTGAAAACTGGGTAAATCAATATTAGATTATTGGATAATCATTATTGGATTATTGGATAATCATTATTGTTGGATAGTACCTAACAGCTCTAGATCGTGTAACAGCCATGGTTAGTAGTGAAATTACTTGAGACATGGACACTGTGCCTTAGATTTTGGTGTAGTTCCATTGATCTTCCTGTACTAAACGTGTGTATTTGTGGTGGCGTTCTGTTGGTCTTCCTGTACTAAACGTGTGTATTTGTGGTGGCATTCTGTTGGTCTTCCTGTACTAAACGTGTGTATTTGTGGTGGCATTCTGTTGGTCTTCCTGAACTAAACATGTGTATTTGTAGTGGCATTTTTTATGCCACTGGTTTGCTAGGTAATCCACATTATAAATTAGTCAACTTCTATCTCACTCTGTCTTGGGCGTGAAGGAGGACATAGTTCCCCACCAAACTATGTAGAGCAATTAATTTTGCCAGGGTGCAGGGCAACTTGATTCGTTCCTTGGTTGTTGATTAATTACATTATCTTTTGTGAACACTGTTTACTTTCAAACGGGAGGAAATAAATATATCAATAGATTGATAAACCACTCAATAGTTGTGCACATCTGTGTAAACATGTACAGTGCAGAATGAATCAAGCTGCTGGTTACCTCCTTGCCAAACCCTGGGACCGTGGCGGTTAGGTCCCTATCTGCCCAAAGACATATATAAGATATCTTGAAGTCAATTGTGTAAGAACAGCACACAAGGGTAATATGTTTTTTAGTTCAGTTCCTTCCTTCTTCTTCTTGACCCACATAGCTCGGGATAGGAACACTTTTAAAGATAGATCGAACAGACGCCTGCATGTAGGCGTTCTATTGCAACCTATGGTCCTCGCATTCAATGGCGTTAGAACTTTGAACTCGAATAATGTAACACTTAAGCATAGGGTTTTGTTTTTAATTTGCTTTGGAGCTCATTCAACCATCTGCTCTTTAGCAAGCCTACTTGTAGGTTAACACGCCTACGCATAGGCGATGATCTATCGTTAAAGAATGACACCAATATCTTCAGGTGATCATATAGTGAGCATTTTTCTTGAGGCTATAAGCAGTGATGCAATCCAGTGTGTTAGGGTCTGGGCACTAGTATATTAGCCAACACGTATATTTAGATGCATCCCATAAACAACTAATGAAACAGGTAAATAAAAACATTCTCTATGAGAAAGTTGGTGTTATGTAGGTATAGGATTTGAACCAAATTTATGTTGTTTTCTTTCCTCTCCTTCCTGTCACACCCCAAATACAACACTGTTGCTAGAGACTTCTAGGAGAATGTGCATAAAGCAGTTGTAATCCTACTTTGAATTCCTCACCCCCTAATCTAACCACTTGAATGAAGCTAACACAATTAACCTTGCAATGCTCACAGTTCTTTTGCAGCTACTCCGCTGACTTGAATTATCTCTGGGTGCTATTGTGTTGCTGTATTTATACTGTCATTTGTGCAAATTTGTTTTCTGCATCTTTGTTAGAAAACCCGTTGTACTAAAGTGCTGGGCAAGTGGACACCTGTTGTATGAGGGTTGGTTCTAATGACTTCCTACCCCCTCCAATCTCAAGATGGATCCTACCCCCCCTCTAATCCCCAGTTGGATCCTACCCTGTCCAATCCCAAGTTCTTGTTCGACTTCTCCAATAATAACAAATCTATAAAAGGAGACGTGCTATTCCTTGAAGCAGGGGTGTCTCACTATTGCAGTTATTTTAAAAAGAAAGAATACTATCGTACCTCATTTGAGAAATGATTGTGAAAGCTCACGTTAACTACAGCTATTTTGTTACAACACCAGGAATTGGACCAATGTTTTCAAATCAGCTGCTGGACCACTGAAAATCCCCTACACCCCACACCCCACTTCTGCACTTTTCATGTCAGACCATTTCACTACTCATGGCTGTGTGCTATAGCTGACCATTTCACTACTCATGGCTGTGTGCTATAGCTGACCATTTCACTACTCATGGCTGTGTGCTATAGCTGACCATTTCACTACTCATGGCTGTGTGCTATAGCTGACATGCATGTAGCATTCAGGAAAACTTCACAATAGGAAGTCCTGGATTTTTTAATTTAGGAAACAGAGATATCCAAATCTGTTTTAGCATCGTATGAAGTAGGTGGAAATTTTCAAGCATCACTACATCACCAGTTGAGTCACAACAAATTGCCCATTGTGAAAAATTTGAAAACTTGAAATTTGTGGTCACATGGCATTTTCCTGTAGCAGTTAGCTGTCTTTGTGGGCAGCAGTCTTGCAGTGTCTTGAAAGGTTATGTCCTGATTATCTAGGGAGAGTATATAACCAACAAGAGGCTATGTTCCATTCAGCTTGCTGCTTTCATTCATTCCCATTGTGCCCCAGATTATGTAACCCTTGCTTTCTTCTTCAGTCCCATTGTGCCCCAGATTATGTAACCCTTGCTTTCTTCTTCAGTCCCATTGTGCCCCAGATTATGTAACCCTTGCTTTCTTCTTCAGTACCATTGTGCCCCAGATTATGTAACCCTTGCTTTCTTCTTCAGTACCATTGTGCCCCAGATTATGTAACCCTTGCTTTCTTCTTCAGTACCATGCAATTGCTGTTGTAATAGATTTTGTAGTCGAAGTGCACAAAGGTGCAGAGCAGGTGTGTCTGGGAAAGAAACACACAATGCAGTTGGTTGGTTCTTGTGAATGGATCAAATTTTTGGGTTTGTTAGTTGAAAAGAGTTCCAGTTGCCAGGTCATTAGCGTCTTTGTGGTAATACATATATATGGCCCTCATGGTATCATTGTGGTAGTATCATGGGTATGGGGTATGGTAGTATGGGTATGAAGTATGGTAGTATGGGTATGGGGTATGGTAGTATGGGTATGAAGTATGGTAGTATGGGTATGGGGTATGGGGTATGGTAGTATGGGTATGAAGTATGGTAGTATGGGTATGGGGTATGGTAGTATGGGTATGAAGTATGGTAGTATGGGTATGGAGTATGGTAGTATGGGTATGGAGTATGGTAGTATGGGTATGGGTATGGAGTATGGGTATGGAAGTATGGATATGGTAGTATGGTAGCATGGTACAGGTATCAAGTGCATTTTTGCTGTCATGACAAAAACAAATTCCTTTTTGATCAATTCTAGTTTCCACCACTGTGTGTTCAGTTCTACACTCTGGTGGGCTACATTTGTGAGGTGTGCCCTGAGAAGATTGTGGTCCTACCAGAAGACATGCTTAGTGTGTGCATGCATGCCATGGAGATTGGGCTCAACTGGTAAGGTGGGGCCTGCAGTATTTATTGGGGGGGAGGGGGGGGGGGGGGGGCCTTTTCCCTCTGGAGTATGGAGCTGTTGCTTACTATTTAAGCCCTGGTTGTGTTGGGTTGTGTTGCTTTGTGTTGAAGTGTTATATTTGACCTTGCCAAGCATCTGTACTTTGGTATAATTAATAACCTTATTCATAATCTTATTGGCATTTGACCTTTGGCATCTTAAAAAGCTATAGAATAAAGATTTTGGTTGATGTGAACACGACTGTCACTTGCCGAGGCATGATCTGGACTTACAGAATGGTAATGGAGTTTAATACTGAAGTTATGGGTGAGGAGGTTAGGTGAGGTTATGGGTGAGGAGGTTAGGTGAGGTTATGGGTGAGGAGGTTAGGTGAGGTTATGGGTGAGGAGGTTAGGTGAGGTTATGGGTGAGGAGGTTAGGTGAGGTTATGGGTGAGGAGGTTAGGTGAGGTTATGGGTGAGGAGGTTAGGTGAGGTTATGGGTGAGGAGGTTATGGTGAGGAGGTTAGGTGAGGTTATGGGTGAGGAGGTTAGGTGAGGTTATGGGTGAGGAGGTTAGGTGAGGTTATGGGTGAGGAGGTTATGGGTGAGGAGGTTATGGTGAGGAGGTTAGGTGAGGTTATGGGTGAGGAGGTTATGGTGAGGTTATGGGTGAGGAGGTTAGGTGAGGTTATGGGTGAGGAGGTTAGGTGAGGTTATGGGTGAGGAGGTTAGGTGAGGTTATGGGTGAGGAGGTTAGGTGAGGTTATGGGTGAGGAGGTTATGGGTGAGGTTATGGTGAGGAGGTGAGGTTATGGTGAGGAGGTGAGGTTATGGTGAGGAGGTGAGGTTATGGGTGAGGAGGTTATGGGTGTGGAGGTTAGGGTAGATGAGGCTGAGGTGGTTATGGGTGTGGAGGTTAGGGTAGATGGGTGGTTATGGGTGGGATTTTAGGTGAGGAGGTTGGGGGTGAGGACATTAGAGATCAGGACATTAAGGGCAAGCATTGCCATTTGGGTCCATAGTAAGTATTGCCCATTTGGGTCCATAGGAAGTATTGCCCATTTGGGTCCATAGAGTATTGCCCATTTGTGCCCATAGGAAGTATTGCATTGCCCTTTTGGAAATGTTTTAGGTAGCTTACGCTACAACCAAGATAACTACTTCTTGCAAAAACACTTTTTTTTTTCCAAAGGTGATTAGATTGGAATTTCATGACATCACAATTGGGCTAGCGTTAGCAGTTGAGGTCAGACCTATGTTGCACCTCATGATGACATCATGATAACATCATGATGACAAAAGGATGCCTTTGTGTCCTGTGATCAAGGTTTTGTGTATTGACCCTTTTATTACAACAGCACTTTAGAGGCTGTTTCTATTAGCTTGTGAACAACCTGTGGCACTTAGAGGTTTGTACATCAATAACAAGCCTTAATATATGCACCCCTCACTCAATAGATGCACCCCCCACTCAATAGATGCACCCCTCACTCAATAGATGCACCCTCACTCAATAGATGCACCCCTCACTCAATAGATGCACCCCCACTCAATAGATGCACCCCTCACTCAATAGATGCACCCCTCACTCAATAGATGCACCCCCACTCAATAGATGCACCCCCACTCAATAGATGCACCCCCACTCAATAGATGCACCCCTCACTCAATAGATGCACCCCCACTCAATAGATGCACCCCTCACTCAATAGATGCACCCCCACTCAATAGATGCACCCCCACTCAATAGATGCACCCCTCACTCAATAGATGCACCCTCACTCAATAGATGCACCCCTCACTCAATAGATGCACCCCTCACTCAATAGATGCACCCCTTACTCAATAGATGCACCCTCAATCAATAGATGCACCCCCACTCAATAGATGCACCCCTCACTCAATAGATGCACCCCCCACTCAATAGATGCACCCCTCACTCAATAGATGCACCCTCACTCAATAGATGCACCCCCCACTCAATAGATGCACCCCTCACTCAATAGATGCACCCCTCACTCAATAGATGCACCCCCCACTCAATAGATGCACCCCTCACTCAATAGATGCACCCCTCACTCAATAGATGCACCCTCACTCAATAGATGCACCCCTCACTCAATAGATGCACCCCCACTCAATAGATGCACCCCTTACTCAATAGATGCACCCTCACTCAATAGATGCACCCCCCACTCAATAGATGCACCCCCACTCAATAGATGCACCCCTCACTCAATAGATGCACCCCTCACTCAATAGATGCACCCCCCACTCAATAGATGCACCCCTCACTCAATAGATGCACCCCCACTCAATAGATGCACCCCTCACTCAATAGATGCACCCCTCACTCAATAGATGCACCCCCACTCAATAGATGCACCCCCACTCAATAGATGCACCCCCACTCAATAGATGCACCCCTCACTCAATAGATGCACCCCCACTCAATAGATGCACCCCTCACTCAATAGATGCACCCCCACTCAATAGATGCACCCCCACTCAATAGATGCACCCCTCACTCAATAGATGCACCCCTCACTCAATAGATGCACCCCTCACTCAATAGATGCACCCCTCACTCAATAGATGCACCCCTTACTCAATAGATGCACCCTCAATCAATAGATGCACCCCCACTCAATAGATGCACCCCTCACTCAATAGATGCACCCCCACTCAATAGATGCACCCCTCACTCAATAGATGCACCCTCACTCAATAGATGCACCCCCCACTCAATAGATGCACCCCTCACTCAATAGATGCACCCCTCACTCAATAGATGCACCCCCCACTCAATAGATGCACCCCTCACTCAATAGATGCACCCCTCACTCAATAGATGCACCCTCACTCAATAGATGCACCCCTCACTCAATAGATGCACCCCCACTCAATAGATGCACCCCTTACTCAATAGATGCACCCTCACTCAATAGATGCACCCCCCACTCAATAGATGCACCCCCCACTCAATAGATGCACCCCTCACTCAATAGATGCACCCCTCACTCAATAGATGCACCCCCCACTCAATAGATGCACCCCTCACTCAATAGATGCACCCCTCACTCAATAGATGCACCCTCACTCAATAGATGCACCCCTCACTCAATAGATGCACCCCCCACTCAATAGATGCACCCCTCACTCAATAGATGCACCCCTCACTCAATAGATGCACCCCCACTCAATAGATGCACCCCTCACTCAATAGATGCACCCTCACTCAATAGATGCACCCCCCACTCAATAGATGCACCCCTCACTCAATAGATGCACCCCTCACTCAATAGATGCACCCTCACTCAATAGATGCACCCCTCACTCAATAGATGCACCCCCCCACTCAATAGATGCACCCCTCACTCAATAGATGCACCCCTCACTCAATAGATGCACCCCTCACTCAATAGATGCACCCCCCACTCAATAGATGCACCCCTCACTCAATAGATGCACCCCCCACTCAATAGATGCACCCCCCACTCAATAGATGCACCCCCCACTCAATAGATGCACCCCTCACTCAATAGATGCACCCCTCACTCAATAGATGCACCCCCCACTCAATAGATGCACCCCCCACTCAATAGATGCACCCCCCACTCAATAGATGCACCCCTCACTCAATAGATGCACCCCCCACTCAATAGATGCACCCCTCACTCAATAGATGCACCCCCCACTCAATAGATGCACCCCTCACTCAATAGATGCACCCCCACTCAATAGATGCACCCCCACTCAATAGATGCACCCCCCACTCAATAGATGCACCCCCCACTCAATAGATGCACCCCTCACTCAATAGATGCACCCCTCACTCAATAGATGCACCCCCCACTCAATAGATGCACCCCCCACTCAATAGATGCACCCCTCACTCAATAGATGCACCCCCCACTCAATAGATGCACCCCCCACTCAATAGATGCACCCCCCACTCAATAGATGCACCCCTCACTCAATAGATGCACCCCTCACTCAATAGATACACCCCCCACTCAATAGATGCACCCCCCACTCAATAGATGCACCCCTCACTCAATAGATGCACCCCCCACTCAATAGATGCACCCCCCACTCAATAGATGCACCCCCCACTCAATAGATGCACCCCCCACTCAATAGATGCACCCCTCACTCAATAGATGCACCCCCACTCAATAGATGCACCCCCACTCAATAGATGCACCCCCCACTCAATAGATGCACCCCCCACTCAATAGATGCACCCCTCACTCAATAGATGCACCCCCCACTCAATAGATGCACCCCCCACTCAATAGATGCACCCCTCACTCAATAGATGCACCCCTCACTCAATAGATGCACCCCCCACTCAATAGATGCACCCCTCACTCAATAGATGCACCCCTCACTCAATAGATGCACCCTCACTCAATAGATGCACCCCCCACTCAATAGATGCACCCCTCACTCAATAGATGCACCCCTCACTCAATAGATGCACCCCCCACTCAATAGATGCACCCCCCACTCAATAGATGCACCCCCCACTCAATAGATGCACCCCTCACTCAATAGATGCACCCCCCACTCAATAGATGCACCCCCCACTCAATAGATGCACCCCTCACTCAATAGATGCACCCCTCACTCAATAGATGCACCCCCCACTCAATAGATGCACCCCTCACTCAATAGATGCACCCCCCACTCAATAGATGCACCCCCCACTATAATGGAGCCACTACTTGAGTCTCGTAAGGGATTTTGACCTGACTACACTAGCACTGTATATCATTTAAATGCGTTCATCATTAGTATTTATTGCTGGTTGCCATCAGACCAGAGTGCTTTTCAAGAGCTGTGTAATTTCCCCCTCGTGCAGCTACGGACCAGATGTAAGCAGGCTGTCCATGGATTGTGTGAAAGCCTTGGCCGCGCATTACACCAAGCTGAAGCCTCCGCCATGTCACCTGACACACGCCATGCAACACTTCTTGAAGGTAGACCTACATATTATACCATGGCTGCCCGCGTCCACAAACAGAACTGGGTTGTCCCTGTCATCAGGTTATTCTGGATATGGTACTGTCCAGCACCTTTGATATGGACCTGCTGCCCCCAGCCGCTGCAGCCCTGTATGCGTTGGTCTGTGCGCAGAAGGTGAGCTTGTGATTGTCACGTGACTTGAGTGTGCCCGTATGTTCAATTGTGTGACTTAATGTGCCCATCTGGTTATCACGTGACTGGAGTGCTTGCTGATGTGATCGTCATGTGACCCAAGCTTCTCCAAATTCATTGGGGGGGAGGGAGACATCCTGATGGTACTTGACCCTCTTACCCCTCCCTCACAAACAGGAGTACTATTCCAGTTTGGTGGAAACGCTCGTGACCACTCACTGCACCCAGCACTACTACAAGCGGCTGGTGGAAGCCCTTGGCAACCTCACTCCCCCTTCACTGTCCTTGGACCTGTCTAGAACTTCAACTCTGCAATTTAGAGAAAATCTAGAGAAATGTCTTCCCATTGTGAAAGGATTTCTGTGTTACAGATAATAACATCATCTATACCTTTCGTCTGATGGGGACAACACTGCACGCACGCACACACAGGGACGCACACAAAAAACAAGGGGCTTCCCCTGCATCATTTGGAGGTAACCACAGGGGAGGCTTCTTGAGGGGTTGCCCCCTTGGCAGAGGGGGCTCTGGCAGCTACTGCCCGGGTGGTGGGGGTAGGGGCAATATTCATTTTAATGTTTGGAGCAGCTGTCTGCATGGCTTTGCTGATGTCGTCCAGGGCAGAATTCAGTTCGGTAAGGTTGGTGCAGCTGTTCTTCATGTGCGCTGTGACTTTCTGTGTGTGTGTGTATGTATGCATGTATATGTATTGAATGTGTTGGGGAGGGAAAGTGAGATTCTATTTTATGAAATGCTGTCCCCACCTCAACAATTGCCTGGGACTTGCTCAGGTTATCGTTGACTATGGTCAAGTTTCTGCACAGAATCTGGTACATCTGGAGAATACGGTCGGCTATGTTCCGACGGAGCGATACATTGCTTTCTCCTAAGTAAATAACGATTATCAGGTTTGGTGTACACATCCTTCAAAGCACGTGATCGACAACTACTTACTAAGTCGCTTGTGAAGCAATCTGCGTGGGGGTAAAAAGGACATACAATGATACGCTTATAGCCCTGCAGGAACGATGGCTACTCACGATGATGGTGGGGCAGGTGCACCTTGACCAGAGTCGAGAGAACCTTTGCTGACAGCGGGAGAGATGGGTTTCTCTGCTTCGCTTGCAGAAGCAACGCGGTCGTCCGTCTCCTCTTCCTCGTCAGTTTCTGAGCCCTCTCCCGTGACGTAAGCAGGCTTTTTATCGCCCTGGACTCCCGCTGGAGGGACGTAGGCCTCCTCGGTGTTGATTTCTTCGTCACTCTCGGTATCTTCTCCTGCTACCCTGGACATAATAATATATATTTGTGACGTAATGTGGATAGAAGGGTTAATGCAATAAAGAGGGCCGCAGTACGGAACTGGGTATTTACATTGAACAGATCAGCCACGAGGATTGCATCACTGTTGCGCAATATTTTGGTGTGTCTGAAATCTGAAGATGCCGAAGAATAAGGGTACGTAAGACGATTAGCGAGAGTTTTATAGACCCTAATCCTTTTACCCAGGAAAGGGAGGTAAAAACCGCAGGCGTGGTAAGAACGAGAATGAAAATGACAAACGAGAACTGTCGTTCAAAGAAGAGGGGCAAGGTCTGTTCTGCTGGGGGTGTGGGGCAAGAGCGGTCGGGTGTACTGTGTATGTGTGTGTGGTTTGCGTGTTTGTAAAGGGGCACTGACACACACGCGCAGTGGTCACTATTTTTCTGCATACAGAGTACGCACAAGTGATAAGAATGCTGGGGAATGGCAGGGTTGAGGCTTACTGTTTCGACGGAATAAACAGGCTGTGCCACATCAGAGGAAAACTAAGAAAAAAGGTAAAGTTGGAGTGGTGGAAGTGAAGTGGGAAATCTGGGGTATTTCACAGTGTGGTGAATAATGGCTGCTTGCTTTGTGGGCATTTTACTGCTGGGATTGAATACTGCTTGTCAGCTGGATGTGCAAGCTGCCAGAGTATTGACCACGATACAGAGTGGTCCCATAATGTTTGACTACAGAGAGGTGTGGTGTGGACTACAGAGAGGTGGTGTGGACTTCTCTTTTTTTTTTTTTTACCTTCTTAGAACCATTTTTGCTTCAGGAGGGGGGGGGGGGGGGGGGGGGGGTAGTTGTCCTGGGATATAGCCAGATTACTAGTCTAGCCTTTCAATATTACTATTGTTGTTGTTTGGAAGGGTTGTAAAGGTCATTATTTGAAAAGTGTATATTCTTCCTTTGGTGGTTGGGCAAGATATCTAAGAATTATTTTCAGTTGAGCTGGTCACTAATGAGAGCTCTTTTCCTTTCCATCTCACAATCCTAGCATTTCACATTGTGAGTAGGGCAGTGTGCGGCTGTAGTTGTGGAGGAAGTGCCTGGTATTCTGCCCTTAAGGTGGTTGGATGTCCTGCTTGGAGTAGCTATGATCTATGATCTTGTCCACCCCTTGGCTTATATCCGTTTAATAGATCTTACATTGTTTGAAGTGAGATGCAGTTTTGGTTGAAAGGGAAAGTTTGAGTTTTTTATGGATATTTTGATTTGAGAAGCTTTATAGAAAAACAAAAACAAATCAAATTACTGTATATAAAATAAGATGTTATCCAAAGGTAGCAGTTGCCAAATTCATGGCAGCTTTAAAAAGATAAAACTATTCTAAACACTGTCAGCTTACTAGCAGAGCAATCAAATTCTTCATGCCAGTTGTGATCAAAATACTGCTTCTACTCTGCCTTTACATTCAAAGGTTGGGGCATAGAAATGACATACTGGTAGTTAACATACTTGCTCTTTTCTGTCAAGGTTTTGCCCATAATTGCAATATGAACCAGGTTATCAGTTTGACACACTTATTCCACAATTGTAGTGAAATTTCTACATGTAGTAGAACTGTTTCTATGGTGCCTAATGTATTTCCTTTTACATATGTTCACCATAGAGGTTCCATATTCATTATGTACTCAGAAGGTCATCGCCTTGGTTATGCAGCAAAATTGTCATGTAATCGGATCAAATCACTTCTCCATGCTAAGGCATTCTTTAGTATGCTTGTAGTGATTTCTTATGTCCATTTAACTAATGTATGTCCAAGCCAATAATTTATGTTGAAGAAGGAAATATGTGTGTGTGTGTGGGGGGGGGGGGGGGTTCAGATGTTGTGTTGGTGAATAAGGGGAGAGCAGATTCTTCGTGTGAATTGTAACAACCTTGTTGTTGACATAGTCATCTCAAGAAGTATATTATTCTGCTATCTAACCCCACCCCTGCTGTGGGTTGGGTCTCCTATCTAACCCCACCCCTGCTGTGGGTTGGGTCTCCTATCTAACCCCACCCCTGCTGTGGGTTGGGTCTCCTATCTAACCCAACCCCTGCTGTGGGTTGGGACTACTATCTAACCCCACCCCTGCTGTGGGTTGGGACTCCTATCTAACCCCACCCCTGCTGTGGGTTGGGACTCCTATCTAACCCCACCCCTGCTGTGGGTTGGGTCTCCTATCTAACCCCACCCCTGCTGTGGGTTGGGTCTCCTATCTAACCCCACCCCTGCTGTGGGTTGGGTCTCCTATCTAACCCCACCCCTGCTGTGGGTTGGGTCTCCTATCTAACCCCACCCCTGCTGTGGGCTGGGTCTCCTATCTAACCCCACCCCTGCTGTGGGTTGGGTCTCCTATCTAACCCCACCCCTGCTGTGGGTTGGGTCTCCTCCCGCTCGGGGGGGCTTCCCCTATGATTTGTCATGCCCTGTTCCCAATGATTTGCACAGCTCACCATGGATGTAATGTGTATATGGTCTGACCTGTGCAAGTTACTGTAGACTGGCTGCAATAACGTCATTGCAATTGCAAATTACATGATTTGCTGCCATCTTGGGCCCATTGAACAATGGAACATTATGGGACAAGGTCACCTAACTACCAAAATCTGCCTACGGATGGAAGGATAGCTAGTTACAACAACTAGAAATTCATGATCCATATAATGAGTTGAAATTCTTCCACCAGTAGGCAGATTTTGGTAGTTAGGTGATGTAATCTCTATGGTCCCAAAGATGGCAGCAAGTCAAATTTTGAGGAAAAACCCAAATGAGTAGAAATCCTGTGAAAAGACACTCCAGAAGCATATTTATTGCTGGTTTAGTGAAAAGTATCCAAAGATGTGTAGTCATAATCGTGTACAACCAGATATATCGTACATGTATTTGCTGATAATTAGCACTTTATCATAAAATGAAATTCTAGGTCTTGGCAAGTTGCAAGGACATTTCATTTCAAAAGTCAATGTTTGATCACTTGGTGATTAACTTCCCAGGCTTTCTTCAATTTAATGTTTCATGTATGACTGGGGGGGGGGGGGGGGTTAAACCTTCCAACATTTCCTAAACCTGTCGCTGTGTGGTAACAGATGCGTATGTCCCATATTACTGGGCCAATGATTCAAGGTCGTTGGGCACGAAATACTGCACCACCTTGACATTACATTGAGGTGATGTCATTGATGCTGATTAGTGGCGAACACCATTCCCCTTCACTTGCCTCATACTAGTGTGTCGTATGCAGTGGAGTGGTGTCCATAATGTGCTTGAGATGAAATCTAAAGGTGACCATACACTAGGCAAGATGTGTGCAACTTGATGAGTATACGTAACATCTAGTAGTAATCCATTAATTCACTGAATTTCATTTGAGTCGCGTGCAACGTCGCCTTTAGCAGCAGTAGAGTGCAAAATATGTGGTGGTTGTGGGTGGAGCCATCACATATTGTCATCAATGAGTGGTACAGCGTGGCCTATTAGAATTATCACATGACATTTTCCTTCAATATCGTGGTTCTAAGAGGTCTCTTGTGCGACATGTTCCTAAATAATAGTTAGACACTGGATCCCGAAGGTGACAGTGCCAAACTGATTTAGACTATAGCAACGCACATGTCGATATGTTTACGTACGTACTGTATCGTTAAAATTCTATTGCACATGTGCGGTTTCCGTATCAACGGTAAAAAGTTATACTGATGAAAATTTGTTGACTTGCTCGTTGACGGGAGGGTTCAAAAAACCCATAGCGAAGACTTGCCGTCATGACACGCGAAGTAGAGTGCTAGAGGGCGGGTACTGAAGCCTGGTGACCGGACTCAATTGTTGTACAGGAAGTTACTAAAGCATGTATACTGACTCCGATATCAGTCTACCATTTTGAAGATAAAATAAGGCATGTTCATCGCGGAAAACTGTTAGTATTCGTAGCACAATCTTTACACTTTCGTTTAGTTAAGACCTGCCCAGTTTGATAAATGAAATCAGTGAGGACTAATGTTGCGCTGTCAAGACCAACAGTGTTCCTAACTCCGCAATTAATTTTCCATATGTTCGAGCCAGTACTGTTCAAATCACTCTGGTCCCCAGACTGCGGGTACTCTAAGTGCCAGAGGGCGGGTCTCTACCGTAGAGACCCGCCCTCTGGCACTTAGAGTACCCACCCGTTGGCACTTTGAGGGACGCTATAATAGCTAGCAAGGTCTCTACATAAAATAGGGTACCCGCGATTGACCGATCAGATTGCGAGATTTCATTACGCTATAGTTTAAGCCAGTTTACTTCTGTTCCTAAGCCATCATTTCCACTATCCATTCTTTTATCTACTGTGTGTCTGTTTCTATACTGCATTCCTATAGCAATCTACTGCCCATTCCCATACCAGCCTACTGTCCATTCCCATACCAGTCTACTGCCCATTCCCATACCAGTCTACTTTCTGATGCTTGTGATTTGTTTAGCAAGAGCCTGTGGGTTGGCATAAAATGGCTACCAGCCTAGCAGCAGGCATGCCATTGACCCTATGTACATGCCACAAGTGATTACAACCACCACCCCCACCCCCACCCCCCACCCACGTAGATGTTATATATTTGTCATTCTGTATCAGGTTTGGATAAACCAAGGTGACATCATTCTGATTGGTCTGAGAGACTACCAAGACACTAAAGCAGATGTGATCATTCGGTACACACCTGATGAAGCTAGAAATCTTAAAACCTATGGTGAATTGCCAGAGTCAAGTAAGGACATGTGGTTTTGTACATTTTGCTTAATGAAGAAAATGTTACTTAGTGTTTTTTTTATGTTACTTAACAAGTAAAAGTGGGCTTTGAGGATAGTGCACATAGATCAGCTGTTTCATAATTTTACTGTTCATTTTCGTGTTGCACTTCTCTGTTTTGGCCAACCTATTGCACTTAAATTGTAGTGTTGTTCAAGTTTGATATCATAGGGTCTTGATTTTACTTTTCATATACTTGCAGTATATGGAAAAGCCATGCTTTTTTTTTTTTTTACATGGGTGCATGCTGGCATGCAGTTAAAAAAAAAAAAAATTAAATTCTTTCCCTCAATTGCTAGGGTAAATTTTGTCAAGCTTGTTATTATCAATTCATTAATTTATCTCTTCTATTATTCAGCCAAGCTCTCCGAACTTACCAGCAGCCATCTTGGTGGTGGTGAGGAGGATGGTGTGCTGTTTGATGACGTTTCAGAAGACGAGGATGATCCGATGGACTGAGTGTCACGTTTGATTCATCCCACCTGCACATCTCCGTTGGCTTCATGTGCATGTCCACACATATGAATAATTGATTTTAATATGTACTATATGGCCATGTGTTCTGTTTACATGTGTATATTATGGGGTATTCGTTTATTATCTTATTATTTTTTTGCCCCCGTTAATTGCATTACATTTTTTTTTTTTGTTATTGTCATGCTGCATGCTTCCAATTTAAATAAGTCAGTCTATTGATGTCAAAAGTTGCTGTTGCTCATTAGCCTGCAAACAGATATCAAAAATGCAGTTCTGGAGCAGCAGTTAATCTGTATTGCACAATATGAAAAACACACTGTAAAACGAACAGATTGCAAGAATGAACATTATGACAATCTCTTTACAAAACAAAAAAATATATAAATTGGACTGAATAGGTAGGGATTTGAAGGGTCTACGGGGCACCATACTTTTTGCTAAGCTTCTCAGCAAGCTTTGCAAAATCCGATGCATTGTCTTGCAGTCTTTCTGCTTGCAGCTGCACTTGGTTCAGTTTCTCTTTTCTTTCTTCAAGAAGCTGCGGATAAAATTAAACATTGCTAATGTCCATCTCAAGTTAAAATAAGAGAGTTTAGATTTCATGAAAAAATTAATGCAGAAAACTATAATGTCTATTTGATGTTCCGAAAGCTATATATAATTAATCCAAACTAAAATGACAAGTGTGCATGAATTTCAATTTCAAAGCTTTACATCTTCATGTAGGAGTTACATGTGTTATATTGTAATATCTGTCAGAGGAAAAATCATTTTAAAATGTACCTCCAGTATCAGAGCAAATTATAATATAATTATACTTTGAATAGAAATTGGGGCAGGATATTCTAACAACACTGAGAAGATACAAAAGTGCAGTACAAAACTTTTATTAACTGCGACGAACAATAGCTATTCTTACACCACCAAACACAATGCTTATGAAATAATCCTTGAACTGAATTTTAGACAATACAAATATTTTCCTTTAATAAATCAAATGATATTGCCAATACAGAGGGCAATGTTACTTCAATATTGGGATGTGTACCTCATACTAATTAGTTATCAACTAACAGCTGTAGGGCCATTGGCAGTGACAAGCATGTAGAATCAATTGAATGACTTCATATTAATCATATGATATTACTAACTGGAAATACAATGTATACAGGGTGTTTCACAATCAAGAAAAATTGTTTATTAAATTAACCACAAGCAGTTAATTAACTGGTAATTGTTGTTAAACTGCAAAATAAGACATGCTGGTGAAATAAAATGGTTAATTAATATCAAGACCCCCATTCATTTCAATTAAAAATGATTAATGTTAATAAATGTAGGGTGGGTGATTACATAAAAGCTGCAAATTTTATTTAATTAACTTCCGTTTATAAGTTATTAAAAATTGAAATTTTTTTTTTTTTTTTCCGCAGTGTACTTGATTTAGGGGCAATTGTATCTTGATTTAGTGGTTTGAATTTATTAATACATCAATGCAAGTTGTTATTATTAACGTTCAAGGAAATGTTGGACCTCTAAAATGGTATGCTTTTTTATTAGGTGTTATCGGAAGTATTAATTCATTTTCGTTAATTTTAATTTCATTGATTCAATGTCATTAATTATTAAAATTAATATTTTGTTTGTTTACATCAGAATTTAAGCCCGCATTATTAAAGCATTTAGCAACAATCATCAGTTAATTAGCTGTTTGTGGTCAATTTATAATGATTGTGAAACACCCTGTATATAAATGCATGTGCCATGTCATTATCTGCCATCAGTGAAAGTTGCACTAATTACATATGCAAAATAAAGCAGTACGTTGCTTAGCTGTTGACCTCAGATAGATTAGAGACAGCTGTACAGTTTTTATAATAAAATAACAAGTAATACATAAAAGTTATAATTGTCACTATAAATGTACATTGTATCTATTAAATAAAGTCTGGGACACCATAGAATGTACGACAAGTCCTAGATGATTAAATGCCAAATAGTCTCATGGACGTCTACCCACTTTCCCTGGGTACAAATAATAGCAACTTCCATGTAAGGGGTCTTTTTTAAATGACAACTTCAGGTACTAGTAAAAAAATTGACTGAATTATGAATGCAAAGTACTATAAATTTATATTCTGAAAGCTGGATTACTTTAACTTTTCCGCATTGGAAATGTCAGCAAGCACTGTTAGTGCCAAAGAAATATGTAATGGCTTTGATGCACATGTACTAATGCCTTCAGTTGTTGCCCTACCATGGACTTGATGCACATGTACTAATGCCTTCAGTTGTTGCCCTACCATGGACTTGATGCACATGTACTAATGCCTTCAGTTGTTGCCCTACAATGGAATTGACAGATGACTGAAGACCAAGTCTGCTTTCTACCAATGACGATTAAAGCCACTGAGCTTTTTAACACCCAGTGGTACTATTTAAGGACCAACATTGTCAAATAAGGATGATAGATTCAACTCTTGCAAGTGGAACATCACAAATGCCCATATACGTGACGGAACAGGTGATATGCTGGGGCCACTTACCCTCTTGTTTTGCTGGATTTGGTCACTTGTGGTGTCCGCCTGAGCTGCTGCCCCCTGTACTGGGTCAGATGCCTGGCTCACTGGTGTGATCTTCTGGTGCTTGTGGTAGGCCACAGTGTACCCTGTCTTCCCATCCCTCTTAGCTAAGCTAGGCAAAGGTCGACCTGCTCCCTCCCCAACTGTTTGGATCAAGAAAGATTGCTTTCTGTTATAAAGAGCTTACATACACACTGCACTGCACTGCACACACATACACACTGCACTGCACTGCACACACACACACACACACACACACATACACACACACACACACACCACACACATACACACACACACACACACCACACACATATACATAAAAGAGCCACTTACAAAGTTCATCTTTATCAAATTCTTGTGGAGTTGTGAAGTAACCCATAAATCCCTTGGCTGGAGGCTGTGGATCTTCCATCTCAACAAACACATCTGGCAAAGACTGCGGCAGGTTCATCCTGGATAGGGGAGCAATGTGATGATGATTGGCTGTTGTGCATCTCAATGCAATTGATTGGTTTTAGCTGTTATAGTGGGTTAGCTGTTATAGTGGGTTAGCTGTTATAGTGTTATAGTGGGTTAGCTGTTATAGTGGGTTAGCTTTATAGCTCAGCAGCTGGAATCACCAATGGCAATGTCACAAGGAATACACAAAGAAAAGCAAAAAATTATGCTACAAATTGCAATCCAAGGACGGGGATTTTAAAAATTGCATAGCAATTTTGCTACGCAGAATCGAAGTTGATTTGCAACTCAGTTCAGTTGCATAGCAATTTCATTTTGTTTTCGCCGAGATGTGTGATATGACGCATCATTTGAAAACATTGAAGGAATTTACAGTAGAGCTATCTCACGTACACTCCCGTGCATTTGGATCGCTTACAGGTGAACGAATCGAACGACCACTTTCTCCCCCCCTCCCCACCTTCCCGAAGGCTGAGTGCCTACGCTGTGTGCCCGTATCATTCGTAATGCGTATATGCAATCGTTAATCGTCAGATTTTATTGCCGCTATCGATGTCACGTGAGTGTGCACAATCTCGCTGGTGCAACGTACATACGTTGCGCGAGCAGCGCTTTGTACAGACGTCTTCTTTTGTACTTCTACGCGTAGCACTTACACTGAGCACCTGCCTGCAAACGCGTGTAGATTGCATCGCAGTTTTCTGCGATAATGTTTTGAAGTTGCCTCGCACCTTATAAAAACTGGATCGCAAAACGCGATGCGATACCGGTTAAATTATTCCCTGCAGGATGTCACCCACTTCCACACACCTACCCTAACCCACCTCACCTCACCTCACCTCACCTCACCTCACCTCACTCCAAACCCTACATTGATGCAAGGCAAACACACACACCACTGCACATACACACCACTGCACATACACACCACTGCACATACACACCACTGCACATACACACCACTGCACATACACACCACTGCACATACACACCACTGCACATACACACCACTGCACATACACACCACTGCACATACACACCACTGCACATACACACCACTGCACATACACACCACTGCACATACACACCACTGCACATACACACTGCTGCACATACACACACCGCTGCACATACACACACCTGCACATACACACCACTGCACATACACACCTGCACATGCACACACCTGCACATACACACCACTGCACACACCTGCACATACACACCAATGCACACACACCTGCACATACACACTGCTGCACATACCGATCGACTGCTGCAATTGAAATCCTCTCCAGCTCTGATGTTGAGCTCATGAATACACCTAAGCCATCTCCAGACATTTGAAGTGTACACGCTACCCTATAGCGGAAGTGGAATGAAGAAAAAGCAAGGGTTGAAAGGGGAGGGGAGTTGTGGGAGAGGAGAGTTGGGAAAGGAGGGGGAGGGTTAGGGGAGGGTTAGGGGAGAAGAGGGTTATGGGAGAATAGGGTTATGGGAGGGGAGGGTTATGGGAGGGGAGGGTTATGGGAGGGGAGGGAGTTGTGGGAGGGAAAGATTAGGGGAGGGGAGTTGTGGGAGGGAAAGGTTAGGGGAGGGGAGTTGTGGGAGGGAAAGGTTAGGGGAGGGGAGTTGTGGGAGGGAAAGGTTAGGGGAGGGGAGTTGTGGGAGGGAAAGGTTAGGGGAGGTTAGGGGAGGGAAGAGTTGGGGGAGAGGGAGGATTAGGGAGATTGTTCTGTTCTCATGGCTGTAGTCAATCCTAGCCTGACCACCTCCTTATACATGTACATGTACAACCTCCATATAAAGCCTACCACACCCTTATACATGTACATGTACAACCTCCATATAAAGCCTACCACATCCTTATACATGTACATGTACAACCTCCATATAAAGCCTACCACATCCTTATACATGTACATGTACAACCTCCATATAAAGCCTACCACATCCTTATACATGTACATGTACAACCTCCATATAAAGCCTACCACATCCTTATACATGTACATGTACAACCTCCATATAAAGCCTACCACATCCTTATACATGTACAACCTCCATATAAAGCCTACCACACCCTTATACATGTACAACCTCCATATAAAGCCTACCACACCCTTATACATGTACAACCTCCATATAAAGCCTACCACACCCTTATACATGTACAACCTCCATATAAAGCCTACCACACTCTTATACATGTACAACCTCCATATAAAGCCTACCACACCCTCATACATGTACATGTACAACCTCCATATAAAGCCTACCACACCCTTATACATGTACAACCTCCATATAAAGCCTACCACACCACTGTACATGTACAACCTCCATATAAAGCCTACCATACCACAACCCTTATACAGTTTGTTTTTAAATTCTAATGGCAAAAGACGACATAAAATTAAATAGATTAAATCTCAAAACCACTCCTTACATTGCGAAAGATCAACAAATCAATATTTCAAATTTGAATAACTCCTTAACGGAAGGAGTTTGCAGCTTTTAACTAACCCACCACCCTACATAATATTATTAAATTCAAATGAGCGGTCATTGTAATTTTGATTTAGTGGTTTGAATTTATTAGGCAAGTGGAAATTATTACAATTGGATGCCTATAATGTTTTTATTAGATGTGGTCAGAATTATTAATTCATTTTAGTTAATGTTAATTTCTTTGATGTTAGTTATTAACCGAATATAATATTTAGTTTGTTTACATCAGCATTTCAGCCCACAATAAGTTAACTGCACGTGGTTAACTCCAAACATGGACCTGCATTGTAAACTATGACTCTTATACCTCATACCTGGGATCATGTAATGGTGCAAAGGTGGACTCCATTAGAGGCTTCAGACCTGGTAAACTGTGGACCAACATTTTCCCATCATCCATCAGAGAACACAAACATGGAAGATCTGTGATGAAGTGATGATAAATATGCAGACAGTAAAACTGTGATGGAGATGGGTGGGGAAAGGTGGGGTGGAAGGGACAACACTGGCAACTGAGAATGAGGACCAAGAATGATGGGAGGGTGATAGATGGGATCATGGAAGGTGATGGATGGTATGTGATGGATGGGATCATGGAAGGTGATGACGGTATGTGATGGATGGGATGATGGAAGGGTGATGATATATGTGACGGATGAGGGTGAACATGTATGTGATGGATGGGATGATGGGAGGCGATAGATGGGATGATGGAAGAGTGATGACAAAATGGTGATAATGGTGTGTGATAATGAGTGGATAATGAGGTAATGATGGTATGTGATGATGGGAGGATGATGATGGGAGGGTGATGATGGGAGGGTGATAATGGTATATAGTGATGATGGGAGGGTGATGAGTAAGGGTGGGATGATAAGTTCACACCTTTACAAGTAAAATAGTCAGATTTGAGGACTGCTGCAGTAGTTGATGCCTTCTGGATCATACTCATCCCAGAGAGGCCAAACATATATGTCTGGGGAGGAGTAAAAACCCACCTCAAACATGGATAGGTGTTTATTTTTAGATACCAATATAGATACCAATATGAAGACACCAATGTAGGCATTGAATTCGATATTGATTTGATGACTGAATTATAAACAACGTTTGTGGCCACCATTATTATTTTAATAATTCAATACCCCACCTATACCACCACACACCCACACACCCACCTTTAGTTTATTAGCAGTGACAACCACAACATAAGATGGTTGGTCTTCCTGCTTTTTCCCTGAAGAAACGTGTGATGCAAACAAGTGTACAAGGCATATGTAGGCATGTGTACAAGGCATATGTAGGCATGTGTACAAGGCATATGTAGGCATGTGTACAAGGCATATGTAGGCATGTGTACAAGGCATATGTAGGCATGTGTACAAGGCATATGTAGGCATGTGTACAAGGCATATGTAGGCATGTGTACAAGGCATATGTAGGCATGTGTACAAGGCATATGTAGGCATGTGTACAAGGCATATGTAGGCATGTGTACAAGGCATATGTAGGCATGTGTACAAGGCATATGTAGGCATGTGTACAAGGCATATGTAGGCATGTGTACAAGGCATATGTAGGCATGTGTACAAGGCATATGTAGGCATGTGTACAAGGCATATGTAGGCATGTGTACAAGGCATATGTAGGCATGTGTACAAGGCATATGTAGGCATGTGTACAAGGCATATGTAGGCATGTGTACAAGGCATATGTAGGCATGTGTACAAGGCATATGTAGGCATGTGTACAAGGCATATGTAGGCATGTGTACAAGGCATATGTAGGCATGTGTACAAGGCATATGTAGGCATACATGTATTTTGGAATACATAAGTATGTAACATGGTTGCCGTGTACACATGTACATAGTAAATGATCCTATGGCAGTTCTTACTATTTTGAGCTCCATTACTGTATGGGACCAGTCGCAAGTCTCCCCACTTATCCAGGAACAGAAGGTTAACGATAGGACCACCGTAGTTGTGTACACATGAGGAGACTCCTTGGATAGAAACAAAACAAAAAAAATACATTCACCTTCAGAACACACACACCTACACAGATACAAACAGTACACAGTTACCATACACTGAACAACACATACACAAACACACATGCACACACACACATACACACACACACCAACCAGTTGGCAGCAGTTCCACTTTCCTCGCCGATGAACCATCTTGAGAAGCCAACACAACATTGATGACATAGGCAGCCACATCCCCACTGTTAGTCCCCACCCACAAAATGGCCACCGTGGTACCTGGGATTCCAAAATAAGAAACGTGGACTCCATGGTACATGGTGCAATGTCTTACCATTCTTATCAACTGCCATCTGGACCAGTCTGAGTACTGTCACACTGGTATCCAGCTCCTGTACGGTGTTGAGAGTTGTGGAGATCAGGTCAGTGAGAGAGCCGGACGAGAGTAGAGGGGGGTAGTTTTGGGATGTGGAGGAGGGAGAGGGCAGGTCCAACATCTTGGTGCTAACACGGGAGACCAGCTTCTTTGGGGTCTCCTTCTTGATCTGCTTGGAGTACTGTGGGGGGTCAGCAAGGTCTGAGGAAGGAACATAGGCCTATTACAGTGGGTATGTGAGTGTGTGCTGTGTGTGGCTGTGACTGTGTGTACACTGTATTTAAGAAATGGTGAACTTGTGTTGATGTACATGTGCATGTGTGGAACAGATGTGCAATGTATCGTACTGGCATCTGCAGTGTGTATCATGTAGGTGTGAGGGTGGGTACTAGGTGTTGAGGGAGAAACGTACAGAGAATGGTTGTCAGAGTGTTAAGCACATGTAGAAGCTGGTTAGATACCACGTCTACCACTGCCAGGCCTTGCTTCGTGCCAATGGCCAACCTATGAACCATAACATTAGGATCATTCACCCATAACATTAGGATCATTCACCCATAACATTAGGATCATTCACCCATAACATTAGGATCATTCACCCATAACATGAGGATCATCTCACCCATCACATTAAGATCATCTCACCCATCACATTAGGATCATCTCACCCATCACATTAGGATCATCTCACCCATCACATTAGGATCATCTCACCCATCACATTAGGATCATCTCACCCATCACATTAGGATCATCTCACCCATCACATTAGGATCATCTCACCCATCACACTAGGATCATCTCACCAATAACATTAGGATCATCTCACCAATAACATTAGGATCCACTTTCTGACCAAATGGACATACATGTATCATATTTGACCAATCCGTTTTTGCTTAGGGCATTTAATAGGACCCTCTCTTTTAAGAGCAATAATTTTTAATGTCACATCCAAAGTATTTCCTCATCTGTGCTGGGTGTAAAATATTCCAGTAGACAGAGATAGATGGCATCATGCACTTTGCCTTTTGGAAGGATAACCAGCTGATAAACAAAGCAGATGGCACAAACCTGGACACAATAGCACAAAGAGCCCATAGATGTCTAGTTCTCCACTGAAGTGGAAGTTCCTACATGTACATGTACATGTAGTGTGGCTCCCACCCAGACTGCTTGGGTCCTATCTGCCATTCTTTGAACTATTACCAATGGGCCACAGGAACTACTCCTAAATAATTGCATTCCTTAAGCCCTTAAAGGGAAGGCCTACATTGTACATGTACATGTATTGGTTTTCTTAAGAAACTCTCCATGGAAATCACTACACTTATCTCAGCCACAACATTTTAATATAAAACTTCCATGTAATTTGTTGGTCTAAATGTTTACATGGCCAGCGAATGAAGTTCATTATAATCATGATCAGTATATGGTACTTATCATTATAGAAGTGTAGTGATTTCCATGGAGAGCTTCTTAAGAAAACCAATACATGTACATGTACAATGTAGGCCTTCCCTTTAAGGGCCTAAGGAATGCAATTATTTAGGAGTAGTTCCTGGCCCAGTGGTAATAGTGAAAAGAATGGCAGATAGGACCCAAGCATGGATGGATGGATGAATTAATTCTAATATATATGGAGGGAGGTAGGAAGGGAGGGAGGGAGGGGGAGGGAGGGAGGGAGGGAGGGAGGGAGGGAGGGAGGGAGGGAGGGAGGGAGGGAGGGAGGGAGGGAGGGAGGGAGGGAGGGAGGGAGGGAGGGAGGGAGGGAGGGAGGGAGGGAGGGAGGGAGGGAGGGAGGGAGGGAGGGAGGGAGGGAGGGAGGGAGGGAGGGAGGGAGGGAGGGAGGGAGGGAGGGAGGGAGGGAGGGAGGGAGGGAGGGAGGGAGGGAGGGAGGGAGGGAGGGAGGGAGGGAGGGAGGGAGGGAGGGAGGGAGGGAGGGAGGGAGGGAGGGAGGGAGGGAGGGAGGGAGGGAGGGAGGGAGGGAGGGAGGGAGGGAGGGAGGGAGGGAGGGAGGGAGGGAGAATAGAGCACATTAAGGTTGATCTTGTGTCAATTTTGTGCTAGCTAAGATGCAATAAGGTTGATATTTTTTAATGTGCAGCAAGTTAGGTCTTGGGATATATCTTATATATGTAGGTCAAGTGATCAGGTGAAAGTAGCTACATGCACACGATCTGATATTGCCCACACTTAATTATGAAACTGCAAGCCAAGAGATAACTATTCCCCCTCCACCTCCCCTTCCCCTCGCTATTATTCAACTCCCTCCCTCCCTCCCTCCCTCCCTCCCTCCCTCCCTCCCTCCCTCCCTCCCTCCCTCCCTCGTACTCACAGCCCCAGCTTGGTGCTATACTGCATGGTGTTGACTACCACACCATCACTGGATGTGCACTGGCAATGCTGAGTCAGGTAGAACCCGGGCAATGGTGGGCAGTCTAAGCTCGTCTTAAAGTGCCATTTCTTGGTACTGGAGGAGGAAGGAGCCTGCGTCTCTGCCTCTGCCTTTGGGGTCTTGATGGCGTTGGACAAAGTGTTCCCATCAAAGTTGATACACAGGGAATGAGGCTAATTATTAAGAGACAACTGTAATGTGGCTGTTGGAGGTGACCTTATAAGGCAATAACAATGTATGGTAGCACACACACATGTATACATAAGTACAAACACACACACAAACTCAAACACCCACACCCACACCCATATGCACACACACACACACACACACCTTAAGAGCTTCTTCGGGCACAGCAAGACTGAAGTTAAAAGCCATCACATCGCCACCAACATTAGCCACACACAGCCACCATCCAAACAAGCACGTCTGGACTTCACTAACACTGAACCGACTATCACTGTTTTCAATCGGTTGGCTCTCAACTTCCTCCAGTTCTGTACTCTGAATGTTGAGCGTAAGGTCACCGTTCTCTCTGTCAGCCACCTGCTCCTCAGCTATGGGCTTCACCTTCTTCTTATTGGTCTTGGTGTTATCTCCTATCTTGTGCCGGTGGTGTGTGTGCTTTTTGGACCTGTGACCATCTATATCGTCCTCCGATGGCACCCGGGGAGTCTCCCCTGGCACAGCCTCCTCCCCATTGGAGGCCTCAACCTGAGCAGGCCCAGGTGTTGCTGGGGTGGATCCAGTGGCACTCTGAGGTGGGCTGGTAGTGGGATTCTGAGGCAGGCTGGTAGTGGGATTCTGAGGCGGGCCAAGTGGAACATAGAAAACTGGTGCAGAAGTACTTGTTGGCCGCTGTACACTGTTCTGAGGTGTGGACATTGATCTGGACAAGACAGTGGATAGTGACTTATTGGGGGTCTGTGCAAGGGTAGAGGGAGCGGAAGAAGAAAGTAAGTTGGCCTGGGGACTTGGGTCACTATTTGTGAAGTACTTCGCTGTCTCAATTGAAAAGAAGCGCTGAAAGCCGACTGTAGAGAGTATGCCAATACACAACAACAATCAACATAGCACACTGACATTAGTGTGCAGAATACATCTACATGTGCACATACATGTACATTGCTTATACAGCATGTGCATACATGCACACACATACAGACACACATACATCGCTCCCACAGCACAAGCCACACATACATTAACCCACCTGAGTTGCACTGCCACAAGTTGATAGTCCCATCTGCATGCCTAGATGAAGAGAGGGAATTAGAGCAAAGGTGAGCATGTGAGGATGAGGTGTGAGGGAGGGAGCAGTGAGGTGTGAGGGAGGGAGCAGTGAGGTGTGAGGGAGGGAGCAGTGAGGTGTGAGGGAGGGAGCAGTGAGGTGTGAGGGAGGGAGCAGTGAGGTGTGAGGGAGGGAGCAGTGAGGTGTGAGGGAGGGAGCAGTGAGGTGTGAGGGAGGGAGCAGTGAGGTGTGTGATGGAGGAGCAGTGAGGTGTGAGGGAGGGAGCAGTGAGGTGTGAGGGAGGGAGCAGTGAGGTGTGAGGGAGGGAGCAGTGAGGTGTGAGGGAGGGAGCAGTGAGGTGTGAGGGAGGGAGCAGTGAGGTGTGAGGGAGGGAGCAGTGAGGTGTGTGATGGAGGAGCAGTGAGGTGTGAGGGAGGGAGCAGTGAGGTGTGTGAGGAGCAGTGAAGTGTAGCAGTGAGGTGTGTGAGGGATGGCAGTTGGGAAAATGGTGGGTTGCATACCCTGTAATAACGAGATCTGTAGGGAGGTCAGGGTTTTCTTCTCCCCATCTTCCTCCATGGAGTGGCCAGGTCTGCATCAAGTAGACGTCAATATCAAATTAATGGTGGCAATCCACCTTCAATGATTATAGTAAATTTAAATGCATCGCTGGCAATGCTGTGAAGCTAAAGGCTGCACTAGACTAAATCACCTCTAGTATTAAGCTATAAACTACTTTTCTCTCCAGCAGTTTTATCCAGAAAACAGAAATGACCCTTCACTTATTAATACTTAATACAGGTAACTGGAAGTTTTACTGAAAAATAGAACTTTGAAGGGTCTGGGCACATATATGTACAGTTGAAGAAAGGCATTTCCTTGTTATAAGTAATGTTAAACATGTCATGACAGGCAAATTTTTATCACCAACTGTTTGGTATTGTAGGGCAATGAATGGAATGTTGTATTGGGTAGTAAAATGTACTAATTCTGGTACAGAGGCACGATGTATTGGATAGTAAAATGTACCAACTCTGGTACGGATAGTAAAATGTACCAACTCTGGTACAGAGGTACAATGTATTGGATAGTAAAATGTACCAACTCTGGTACAGAGGTACAATGTATTGGATAGTAAAATGTACCAACTCTGGTACAGAGGTACAATGTATTGGATAGTAAAATGTACCAACTCTGGTACAGAGGTACAATGTATTGGATAGTAAAATGTACCAACTCTGGTACAGAGGTACAATGTATTGGATAGTAAAATGTACTAACTCTGGTACAGAGGTACAATGTATTGGATAGTAAAATGTACCAACTCTGGTACAGAGGCACGATGTATTGGATAGTAAAATGTACTAACTCTGGTACAGAGGTACAATGTATTGGATAGTAAAATGTACCAACTCTGGTACAGAGGTACGATGTATTGGATAGTAAAATGTACCAACTTTGGTACAGAGGTACAATGTATTGGATAGTAAAATGTACTAACTCTGGTACAGAGGTACAATGTATTGGATAGTAAAATGTACCAACTCTGGTACAGAGGCACGATGTATTGGATAGTAAAATGTACCAACTTTGGTACAGAGGTACAATGTATTGGATAGTAAAATGTACTAACTCTGGTACAGAGGTACAATGTATTGGATAGTAAAATGTACCAACTCTGGTACAGAGGCACGATGTATTGGATAGTAAAATGTACTAACTCTGGTACAGAGGTACAATGTATTGGATAGTAAAATGTACCAACTTTGGTACAGAGGTACAATGTATTGGATAGTAAAATGTACCAACTTTGGTACAGAGGTACAATGTATTGGATAGTGTGCAGCAGTATTGAGGACATGCAATATAAGAGCACACACACACACACACACACACACACACACACACATTCCATAAACACACATATTCCACATAAACACAACCTTAGAAGTCCCACGAGTAGGGGGCACTTTTGATCTCGCTGAGAGGAGGGATGCTACAAACTCCTCGGGGGCACCCGCACAGTACTGGAGGCAGGTTGCAGGGGGCAGGTGGAGGTTGAGAGTGTAAGCAAGGGTGAAGCTAGGAAACCTAGAGTGAAGGGAAGGGAGGGAAGTAACATGGAAGTAGGTCACATGAGGAACAGCATGGGTAGTGAGAGAGGTCACATGAGAGAGGAGGAGGGTAGTGAGAAGTGAGGTCATTTTTAGGCACATGAGAGAAGAGGGAGATCACATGGGCTGAGGGAGATCACATGGGCAGAGGGAGATCACATGGGCTGAGGGAGATCACATGGGCAGAGGAAGATCACATGGGCAGAGGGAGATCACATGGGCATAGGGGATCACATGGGCAGAGGGGATCACATGGCAGAGGGGATCACATGGGCAGAGGCGATCACATGGGCAGAGGGTATCACATGGGCAGAGGGAGATCACATGGGCAGAGGGAGATCACATGGGCAGAGGGGATCACATGGGCAGAGGGAGATCACATGGCAGAGGGGATCGCATGAGGAGGATCACATAAAGAAGCACAGGTTCACATGATATAACAGTGGAGGTCACATGGGAGAGGGAGAGAGTCACACGGAATGGATCAGATGGGGAGGGTCATATGTACATGTACAGTACATGTAGGAAAGGTCATGAGGGAGGTCACAGGGAATGATCACACAAGAGAGGTCACATAAGGAGGAGGACACATAGGTCACAGAGGACTACAGTCAGTCATCTGACCCTGATGTAGTCAGGTCGCGTGCCAACAGCTCCATTTCAGTAAGTATCACTAGTAAAAATGGCTTCTGTGCCTCTGTTAAGGTAAAAGAGGAAAGAAGGATGTGAGACAGGAAAGGGGTCTGGCTTTGGCCACCTACCACCAGCATAAGGGGTAGATGGTAGGCAAAGGAAGTCCACAATGGTGGCAGACGTGGTGAGTAATGAGCTACGCTTGCCATTATTGATGGTGAGGGTCAAAGGTGCATCTTTGGACTCCTGAGGATATCCTCCAATGAAGATTACCCACTGGCCTCTGCAAGTGTGGGTGAATAGGGGAAAGGTGTCCATGTGGTCAGTAAGTAAAGACACAGGGTAAAGGGGAACCAAAGGAGTGGAATGGAGTAGGGGTGGGAAGGTAGGGGTGGAAGGGAGTAAGAGATGGGAAGGCAGGGGTGGAAGGGAGTAAGAGATGGGAAGGTAGGGGTGGAAGGGGTAAGGGATGGGAAGGCAGGGGTGGAAGGGAGTAAGAGATGGGAAGGCAGGGGTAGAAGGGGTAAGGGATGGGAAGGCAGGGGTGGAAGGGAGTAAGAGATGGGAAGGCAGGGGTGGAAGGGAGTAAGAGATGGGAAGGTAGGGGTGGAAGGGAGTAAGAGATGGGAAGGCAGGGGTGGAAGGGAGTAAGAGATGGGAAGGCAGGGGTGGAAGGGAGTAAGAGATGGGAAGGCAGGGGTGGAAGGGAGTAAGAGATGGGAAGGCAGAGGTGGAAGGGAGTAAGAGATGGGAAGGCAGGGGTGGAAGGGAGTAAGAGATGGGAAGGCAGGGGTGGAAGGGGTAAGAGATGGGAAGGCAGGGGTGGAAGGGGTAGGGGGTGGGAAGGCAGGGGTGGAAGGGGTAGGGGTGGGAAGAAAAGGAGGGAAATGTGAGAAGTGAGAACAATTTAAATGGGTCATATTTGTGTGGGGGGAGGGGGTGACTTTATAAGAGCACTACAAACTCCTGCCCCCTCCCATCACTAGTACCAGCTGAAGCTATTAACAATATTAAGCAGACTATTATAACTTCCCTAGAGCACAGACTAACAAGCTATTACCATCCTTTAACCCAGTTTTTATAACTTTGGAACAAATAGTTGCACAATAGATGTAGCAAGAATTCATGTAAACCAAAAGTCCATATGCCTTTATTCATCAACGTACAGAAGGAAAAGATGGGAAACGACTTAACACTATACACCAAGAATATTTTAGCACCTTAAAAATCCCTGCCACTAATACCTTTGACCCACTTTTTGCCCCAAAAAACTAAAATTAGGGACAAGAATAGGCCAACTAAAATAACATACCCTTCACCATTGACCAACTGGAGCTTGTAGATTGGCTTGTGAGGAGTCGAAGTTTTAACATCTGAAGATAAATGATTAGTGTGATTACATGTAGCAAGTTTAGAAGGAGGGGAGGGAAAGGAGGGGAGGAAAGGAGGGGAGGGGAGGGAAAGGAGGGGAGGGAAAGGAGGGGAGGGAAAGGAGGGGAGGGAAAGGAGGGGAGGGAAAGGAGGGGGGAAAGGAGGGGAGGGGAGGGAAAGGAGGGGAGGGAAGGAGGGAAAGGAGGGGAGGGAAAGGAGGGGAGGGAAGGAGGGAAAGGAGGGGAGGGAAAGGAGGGGAGGGAAGGAGGGAAAGGAGGGGAGGGAAAGGAGGGGAGGGAAAGGAGGGGAGGGAAAGGAGGGGAGGGAAAGGAGGGGAGGGAAAGGAGGGGAGGGAAAGGAGGGGAGGGAAAGGAGGGGAGGGAAAGGAGGGGAGGGGAGGGAAAGGAGGGGAAGGGAGGGAAAGGAGGGGGTAAGCATTAAGCAAGTGTAAGAGGAAGGGGAAGGGACAAGAGCACATCTGATTTATACATGTGGTAGAATGATGGGTACAAGACAAGAGATGTGTGACTGGTATAAGTGGTTGGTGAAATGCATGCTGATTGGTAAAGAGGCAGGGGGGTTGTGATTGATTGGTACAAGGTAGCGTTGGTACGCATGACAGGTCAGGGTCACCCACCACACAGGTCAGGGTCACCCACCACACAGGTCGGAGACAGATGCCTTACTGTCGTGCACTTTATAGATCTTTTCAGGCTTGGTGTCATTCTTAGCACTCCACATGACAATCCTGCCATCACTGTAGGAGCTGCCAAAGGACTTGCCATTGCCCATCCAACTCACTGACGTCAGTATCTACACAGTGATTAAGAATGTTTGTATTTCAACATTTGTACAGCTCACACGCACTTGCAGTTGCTATGAGTGAAGAGGTATTAAGGTCAGATTCTACAGCCTAATTGAAGTTTATTAATCATTCCAAACTTGGTAGTTTCAAAAGACTAACTTCAATTCTAATACTGATATTATAATGATATTACCCAATGATATACTGATATTACCCAATGATATACTGATATTATCCCAATGATATACTGATATTACCCAATGATATACTGATATAATCCAATGATATACTGATATTACCCAATGATATACTGATATTATCCAATGATATATTGATATTATCCAATGATATACTGATATTACCCAATGATATACTGATATTATCCAATGATATACTGATATTACCCAATGATATACTGATATTACCCAATGATATACTGATATTATCCAATGATATACTGATATTACCCAATGATATACTGATATTACCCAATGATATACTGATATTATCCAATGATATACTGATATTACCCAATGATATACTGATATTACCCAATGATATACTGATGATATACTGATATTATCCAATGATAATATTACCCAATGATGTACTGATATTACCCAATGATATACAGATAATACCCAATGATGTACTGATATTACCAATGATATACTGATATTACCCAATGATATACTGATATTACTCAATGATATACTGATATTACCCAATGATATACTGATATTATCCAATGATATACTGATATTACCCAATGATATACTGATATTACCCAATGATATACCGATATTACCCAATGATATACTGATATTATCCAATGATATATAGATATTATCCAATGATAATATTACCCAATGATGTACTGATATTACCCAATGATATACAGATAATACCCAGTGATAAACTGATAATACCCAATTATCCGAAAAGGTCACCTTCAGGCCAGGTAGAAGGATGGGCTGTCCAACTCAAAACCCTGTACAAAGCGACCTCATACTTCATACATGTAACAAGCTTTGACCTTTACACAAAAGCTCTGTACATGCAAATTGTATTGATCAGCTCTGCATTACTTTGGCACATGTGCAACATTGTACTAATAAAAATTACCACTGTTTCCTTGCTTCAGTTTATATATAGATTCCATGCAAGTACAAGTTTCATAGACTGAAAGAACTACATGTATTACAGTTAAAAAGACTAGTTAGTTTTTATTTCATGTGACTGATCTTATTTGTTGGCTGTATGTACCACTAGCTTGTACTCCGTTAATGTGAGGGAAATGACTATGGACCACTCACCTGCATATCTCCAGGATCAAAAAAATATCTCTTCTCACACTTCTTCTCCTGCACATTCCACAAAGCACACAGCCCTCCGGAGTATGCAAACAGCACCTTTAAAATATAGCACACGACGCTGACATGACCAGATACAAGTAACACCTTTAGTGTGTACTACTAACTACTAGTATGGGCACGTACTTATATGCTGGTGTACTACAAGTATAACACTTACATGTAGCTCTTATATGCTGGTGTATTGCAAGTATAACACTTACATGTAGCTCTTATATGCTGGTGTACTACAAGTATAACACTTACATGTAGCTCTTATATGCTGGTGTACTGCAAGTATAACACTTACATGTAGCTCTTATATGCTGGTGTACTGCAAGTATAACACTTACATGTAGCTCTTACATGCTGGTGTATTGCAAGTATAACACTTACATGTAGCTCTTATATGCTGGTGTATTGCAAGTATAACACTTACATGTAGCTCTTATATGCTGGTGTACTGCAAGTATAACACTTACATGTAGCTCTTATATGCTGGTGTACTACAAGTATAACACTTACATGTAGCTCTTATATGCTGGTGTACTGCAAGTATAACACTTACATGTAGCTCTTATATGCTGGTGTACTGCAAGTATAACACTTACATGTAGCTCTTACATGCTGGTGTATTGCAAGTATAACACTTACATGTAGCTCTTATATGCTGGTGTATTGCAAGTATAACACTTACATGTAGCTCTTATATGCTGGTGTACTACAAGTATAACACTTACATGTAGCTCTTATATGCTGGTGTACTGCAAGTATAACACTTACATGTAGCTCTTATATGCTGGTGTACTGCAAGTATAACACTTACATGTAGCTCTTATATGCTGGTGTACTGCAAGTATAACACTTACATGTAGCTCTTATATGCTGGTGTACTGCAAGTACGTGCTCATGCTAAGTGTTACACCAGCATGTAAGTACACACACATGTCCACCCATCACACACATGTCCACCCATCACCACCCAACACACATGTCCACCCATCACCACCCATCACACATGTCCACCCATCACAAATGTCCACTTACACACATGCCCCCATCACACATGAGTAAACGTACACAGAACTGATGAGACACTCTTTCGTGCATCACAGCATCCACTCAAATAGGTGTACATGCTTTCATCATACATGCATGTCAACACACATGGTCAGGTACATGTACCATCTAAAATTGTATTAAGCCCCAAACATGTGTCATGAACATGCATGTACATGTGGGATCCCTCCTATATGGGACCCACGTGTGGTCTGATGGATTGCTAGCAGTACATGTACATACACATGTACATGTACGTGGGACCCCTACTGTTATATGGCACCACTTGTGGGACTGCTGTATATACATATATAATTTATTATAATTGGGACAGTTTCTACGAAAATGGCCCTTCGTTTATAATTATAAAATCTTATAAAATCGCTTTGCATTTGAATCGTAATAACTTCCGAACGATTAAGGCTATCAACTTCCTATTTTCAACACTTCATACCACACCATTTCTCTACGGTAAAATACATTTTGGGGTCTTGCACTTGCTCCGTGCCAGAATTGCAACGTCCGATACCCCACCGGGTTCAAACTCAACATAACTTTCTGTAGGAGTTATGAAATCGCTTCAAATTTTGTTTGTAGGTGGAGAGGTCCTATACCTATCGATTTGTTCTGTTCGTTAATTTTTATGCCATCCGTTACTGAGATACAGTTGAACAAACTATGTGCACGTTTTCCCGCTTGATTCGCGCCAATGTTATAATCCCCGCCTCCCCATACATTGAGCGGAACGCAATTTGCCCAAATCATTGGCGCGAATCGAGCGTGAAAATGGGCACATAGTTTGTTCAACTGTATCTCCGTAATGGATGGCATAAAAATCAACGAACAGAACAAATCGATAGGTATAGGACCTCTCCACCTACGAACCGAATTTGAAGCGATTTCATCACTCCTACAGAAAGTTATGTTGGGTTTGAACCCGGTGGGGTATCGGACGTTGCAATTCTGGCACGGAGCAAGTGCAAGACCCCAAAATGTATTCTACCGTAGAGAAATGGTGTGGTATGAAGTGTTGACAATAGGAAGTTGATAGCCTTAATCGTTCGGAAGTTATTACGATTCAAATACATAGCAATTTTATACGATTTTATAATTATAAACGAAGGGCCATTTTCGTGGAAACTGTCCCAATTATAATATACACCTAGATGAAGCCCCTACTGTTATATGGCCCCCCATGTGTGGCCTGGACTGCTGTATATACACCTACATGTAGGTGAAGCCCCTTACATGTATGGCACCCCATGTGTGGCCTGGACTGCTGTATATACATGTAGGTCATCACTCCCTAGCAACCACATAGGGGCTTCAATTAGCACAATCCTTCCCATGGAGAGCACGTACACCGTCCAACACTGTTATGACACACAAATGTGTAAGTGGGTGCAGAGGGGATCAAACCTGCCACCACACAGGGTACCCATAACCCTACACACCAGCAGAGTTACTAACACTTGTACACTACCATGCAGGTCCAAGGATCCTTGTGTCATGATACTAATGTGCTGGTACCACAGCCAAAACGTTTTATGAAACCAGGTGTATCCCCCCCCCCCCTACCCCCCCTCCCCCCCTTCCTTTGACAGGAAGTTAGCAATAGCCTTCTAGCCACCGCAACATAACTATGGCTGCTCGACCACATGTTTAACATGTTTACCTTCTTCTGGTCTCCTGGGTGCTCTTCAATTGAAATTACATCACCTGGTTGAGTGCTACCAGCGCTGTAAACAGGACATGGCATAAGCAAGTGGCGTACCACACACATGGAACACAAGTTGATGCACCACACTTGGGAAACAAACATTGTTCTGTATACAACAACACAACAACCACACATCAACAGTAGCACAACCATCCTCATGCCACCAACCCTGGGTACAAAAGAAATCACTCTTAAGTGACAAACATGGACCGACACCTGCTCACATGAATTTTTGAATCTCCAATAAGCATGCTTTCAGTAAGATCAAATGATTACACTGTGTACGTACATTGGGCCAAGAGAAGAGAAATGTAAAAACTAACGTCAGAAAATGTCACATAGCAAGGTGCCCAGTCCTTTTTTTACCAAGCCCTGATATACTTGAGGCTGCTCTGTGCTGGCCATGAAGCTGATGTGAAGCTGCCATACATATTCAATGTGTCAAACGATGACTGAAGCTGTCTGCTAGTTGACGCTAACAATGCATTCAACTCCCTTAACCAAAAAGTTGCTCTACTGAACATTTGCCAACTGTGCCCATCACTGGCCACCATACATGTGTACTTACAGACACATACCAAGGGAGTGCTTCTTTCTTCATAAATGGGGACGCTATACTCTCAGGAAGGAGAAACCCTCTTGCCATGGCCATGTACATGTATGAGATCGCAACCGTTCCTCTGATCAAGAAACTACAGAGCGCAAATACTAAACTGGTTTGGTTTGCTGATGATGCTACTGCAGGTGGAACACTGCTGAATCTCAAGGCCTAGTGGACCATGTTGAATTCCTCCAGTAACTCCTATGGGTACTTTCTTAACCCAGTGAAAGTCTGGACCTGTACCATTCTCAAGTTATCCTTGACATCCAACACTAAACCTCATGCTGCATACTCTGCCTTTGGCAATGGACCTACTTTCTCCACACCATACCAGATATAATATCCAGAAAATTGAGGATGCAATCAGGTTCCAATTCATTCCTTCAATCACAGAGCGTGACAGCGCCAGTGACCTTGAAAGAGATCTTTTTGCTCTTCCAGCACCCATCACATCAGCTTGTTCTGAACATTCTCATCAATCAAAACCACGACCCCTTTGGTCTCTTGCAAGCATATTGTTACAGCACATGGACTTCCCTTCTTTGATCAAAAACAGATCAAGGCAATAGTCCATTCATTCATTGTGACAGCAACAACTACACTGGTCTGAATTAGTGCGATTCAAAGCAATCCTGCCTCCTACCCAATGTGAGGGCTATGAAACTCAACAGCGTAAAAGGTGCTTCATCATTCATAGCCTTCTGTCCCGCCGCTTTGCACTCCATAAGGGTGCTTCCATGATGCACAACAGTTGGCAACCACCACGCCTAGCAAGCCACTGCTGTCTGCAGCAGTTCATTTAACACTAACCATGCACTTACCTGCCCAGCTAGTGGTATTCCATTGGTGCACCACAATAACTGAAGGACTTCACAGATGAACTACTGGCCAAAGGCCCAATGTGCGCATCGAACCACCAAATGTTGCAGCCTCTAACTGGGGAACTGCTAACCCATGTAACTGCAAGCTCAGAGGACAGTGCTCATCTTGATGGCAGTGCACAAGGCCTTTGGGGTGATCGTCACCAGTGGGCATTCTTTGATGCATGAGTTTTCCACCACAATGCTCCCTCCTACAGTAAACTACAATTACCACCGGTCTACCATCTCCACAAATGCCAAAAACAGAAATCTTATGTACGAAAGGGAGCAAGGCTCCTTCCACCCCACTTGTTTTCCCAACATCTGGAGGGATGAGGAACTGTGCCTCTGTGATATACAAGAGACTTGCCACTCTTCTATCTACCAAGCAAGAGCAACATTATGGCATGACTACTGCTTGGATACGATGTGTGGCCTTTGCTTTCCCTTCTGCGCTCGCTCATCCATAATAAGATTATGGCACGAGAGGTACATGCTCATCACAAGGGGAAGATTATGGCATGAGAGGTACATGCTCATCATAAGGGGAAGATTATGGCATGAGAGGTACATGCTCATCATAAGGGGAAGATTATGGCATGAGAGGTACATGCTCATCACAAGGGGAAGATTATGGCATGAGAGGTACATGCTCATCACAAGGGGAAGATTATGGCACGAGAGGTACATGCTCATCACAAGGGGAAGATTATGGCATGAGAGGTACATGCTCATCACAAGGGGAAGATTATGGCATGAGAGGTACATGCTCATCACAAAGTGAGCTTTTCATTTCATTGCTATTTACTCGTCCGTTGCCGAAGCCATGCAGGGTTCCCTTCCTGTCACAGAGTAAAAACAAGCAGTCCTGTGTATGCTGTATTGATGTTATATCACCTATCATGAGGTAATACATGACTGATGCAACACAGCCACATACCTAAAATAACACTGAGATGCCAAGTGCAGCTACAATGTACATATTTTAGGCTTTCCTTGGAAGTGGCTTGATTGGATTATGGTGGCTCATAAATTAGCTATGTGTAATGGATCCCTCATCACCATGCACATGTACATGCACAATGTGTAGGGCCTGTTAACACTATTCACTCTATGATACACTTATGATACACTTGAGTACAATACAATGATGAAGAAGCGATCTCAATGACCCCTGTTTGGACTGAGACCTGTGTGTCATGCTGTCTGTTTAGCCCACCAACTGCAGCACGTGTGCCAAGCAGTGGCACACCTCCACACTGCTATTTCATGTATATGCACATGTAGGTATAATTTTGCATACTGCCAAGCAAGACAACACATGCCAGTGAAAGTACGATATGCCCAGAGCCAATGGCTAATAGTGAAAACTGTACCTAAAATGCCTGCAAACCACTTCAGGTCCTTAGTTCTGTGATTTTGGAGGAATCAACAAAACAAATAACAGAATGTCTCCGTATTGTTGACCTGAGATTGTAAAAAATTTATGGTCCGGAATCAAGTATGTAAAATCAGGCTAGTCAATTCCAAAGAGCATTGAAATGTTTCATTGTTCTTTGATATAGTCTTGTTCACTAGTATTGAATTGAGTTCTCAAGAACTCCATGAAATTACATGTACCAGGCCTCCACCACCACATCACAGACCTAAGGACCACCACAGACCTAAGGACCACCACAGACCTAAGGACCATCACAGACCTAAGGACCACCACAGACCTAAGGACCATCACAGACCTAAGGACCACCACAGA